>CM031235.1:413296113-413896113 GCA_018340775.1 Taxus wallichiana var. yunnanensis
TCTCCCTGAGAGGAAAGGGAGAAATTTTACTGGCAAGTATCCTCAGAGGGCCTCCAAAAAGTGGAGGCAATACAGAAATAGAGAGAGAGATACATTGAGGGTGTGTTGCGTGTGAGCTATATTTTATAGAGGAAACAAATGATACAACACATTTGTAAGAGGTAAGGGAAGACATCATTCAACAAGCTTAGAAAATTCTCAAAGAAAGAGGTTGATGATTCTGTGAGGGACTATGATTCGGAGATGTTATCCCGTAAAATTGACAAGGGAAATTTTACCGATAACCATACCGAAACTTTTGTTTCGATCCCTCGTTAGGGATCCCTTGCGTTCGAAACGTTGTAAAATCCCTTCCCGGGAAATCTAGTTTTCGAACTTAGTCTTTTTGAGCCTTTTTTTGCTGGGCGCATGGATTTGCCTTGTAACACCAAGTTTTGGTGCGCCCCCTTAAAAGCCTTTGGCGCATGGTTTTCCATGTTAACACGTCTTTCGGTGCGCCAAAGGATGTTGAATCACTTTTTGGTGCGCCAAAGGGCGCACATAATCTCTCTGCAACACCAAGTTTTGGTGCGCCAAAGGGCGCACATAACTTCATGTCGACAATGCATATGGTGCGCCAAAGGCGCACTCATTCTTCTGTTGTCAAATACTTCCATGCGCCAAAGGGCGCACACTTTCCCCTGTCGACAGCAGTTTTCATGCGCCATTTCAAAAGTGGTTGGCGCATTGATGACAAGTTTTTCTATAAATATCAGTGCGCGCCCAATGTCATTTTCATTCCTTTTTCAAGCACGTGATTGCTCTGGATTTGTCAGCTCTGCTCTGTCGTTGTCATCGCCCTGTGGACCCGCTCTCCAATTTTTGCTATATATTCGAGGTAAGAGGTTCTCCCTCTTTTCCATTTTGTGCTTTCGTGTTCTTGGTCTGGGCGTTTCTTGGTCTGTATTTTGATTTGCTAGCCAGTGTTAAATGGAATAAGATTGGTTTGAGCTAGCTTTTCCCCCTGTGCTGTCCTGTTCGTTTTCTTCTTTTCCCCTCTTCTCCCTCCCTCTTTCCGGATCTGCTGGAAAAGGGAGCTGTTTTGAAATAGCTTGGTCTGCTGAAACCTCTTTGTGAAACCTTACTTGTCCAAGCATCTTTTGAAGTAGGAGGAAGGAAGTAGAAAATATTTGAGTAGTTAGTGTAGTTCTGTGGCGCACTGGCACGTTTTGTTGCAACAAAAATAGTTGCGCCCCTCGGCGCACTTACCCGCCATGTTACATGACCAAAACCCGCGCCAATGGCGCACCCTCTTGTCATGCTGCACCTAGAACTCATGCGCCCTCAATGGCGCGCCCTTTTTGCATGCTACAAGTCTAAATCCCGCGCCTCCTTAAAAGCCTTTGACGCACCCTTTATCCATGCTGCATAATGTTTCCATGCGCCAAAGGGCGCACCCAGCTTTCATGCAACACAAGCCTTATTCGCGCGAGTATAAAGTTAGAAAGGCGCGGGCGCACCCTCCATTGCAGTAACATAATGTTGTGTAAAACCTTCATGCGCCGCGCCAAAGCCTTTGGCGCACCATTTGTTAATGTTACACAACCTTCCCATGCGCCAAAGGGCGCACCAAACCCCAATGTAACACGCATTTCCTGTGCGCCCTGCTATAAAATGCAACCTGCTTCATCCATGCGCCATGCGCCTTTGGCGCCAGTATAACCTCTGCAACATTCCTTTTAAATGCGCCTTATCTATTTGGCTGCCGGTTGCATTTTCCCGCGCCCGAGCCCTTAAAATCTCTAACTCTTTCTTCTGCTAGCTTTCCAATGGAAGATCAAATGACTAATTCAACCTTTTTGGATTGGGTCTCACTTCTTCTTCGTGCAGATCAGCAACTGAGTTCGAAAGAACACATGTCTACGTCAAGCAAGAAGCCCACCAAACCAAGAGGAAAGGCTAAGCTGACAGAAGAAGAGATGAAATACAAATATCAGAGGGTCAGGATGCCCGAATCACAGGCTGAGTGCAGTATGGATGTCAGAGACTCTGAATTGGGTCACATTGACATGGATGAGTTCTGGGTTAGGACTCAAAAAGTTACAAGGAGTCCATGGATGGACAAGTTAATAGGCAGTGCCCTGCACTTCGCCGGAGGAATCCCCGTCAGCGCTGTCAACAACGAATTCATGATGGTGATTGCCCAATGTTACAACAAAGACACAAGATGTGTCGAGAATAGCAAGGGCGAGGTAGTCATAAACCTCACTGCCCGTCACTTTGAGTTAATACTTGGCATCCCTCACCACCGGAACTTTGTGGCTGTTAGCCAACGAGAATGCATCAAGGCCTGGGAAGACAACGAAAACCAGTGCATGCAGTTGATGAATGAGGTCTACCTAAAAACAAGAAGGCGGTGACCGGTGGCCTCGGACTATCCACCACCAGTGATTTCTCGGAGGAACTCGGTGATACTATCACCTTCTGAGCGAGAGTCTTCGGCTTTGATGCCCACTATTTCCATAAGTGGATCTTTGCGGTACCTGGAGACAATGAATAAGAATTTGCCCGATCAGCGCTTTTCTTTGGGTGAAATAATCGCAGCACCATCTCTCGAGTAGCTACTGACGGTTCGCCACAACAGAGTGTTCCATATGAACTCCTATGTAGTCTATGCTTTGCAGCGTCGGCAAGAAGGATTATTCGGGGCTGAACCAAAGTGGAGTATGGCCTCAGGCCAAGATATTTGATTACTATCCAGAGCTGAGGCTGGAGAATAGCATCCAACATTTCGCAAAAGTTAACGATGCATTCTTCTATCATGTCATCTGCCTACTGAGGCCAAACATGACTCATAGCCGGACGACCAAGAACATAGTGGCAGTCACAGAGAAATGGGGGGCCCTGTTCACCCAATTTCCCACGTTCACCTATCTAAGGGCTGCCAACTTTTTGGGAGAGCCAACCAGGCTACCAAGGTATGCTGGGCCTAAGCTGATTCTACTAGAACTGTCAAGACAGCTGGTCACGTACCATGAGAAGTGCCTCAAAAGAAAGAAGGGTGGAACTCCTTTCCCCCTCACAGTGGGCCGATACACATGCTCCACCCACCATAAGGCGAAGGAAATGTTCGCAGAGCTGGAGCTACTCAATTTGAAGCATGACTTCCCAGCCAGGCCTACCTTCGACCCAAGAAGCTGCCTGCCAAAAGCGAAGCTCGATCCGATCCATGTCCCTCAAATTGAGGATATTTACATTGACGTTCTCCATGAGGCAGAACTCAGAAGACAGGATCACTCTCGCTTGGCATTGGCGGAAATCATCCGATACGGAGTGGCCATTGTCCCCGAAGGCTTCCAGACTACGGAAGATGAAGTAGATAAGGTGTATAATGACACAGATGGGGACAATTGGCCCTTCCCGGCCATTGACAGGAACAAGGCTCCTCAAACAATTGAGGAGAGGGTCAAGGAGACTTTGCGAAGAACAGAGCATTGGTGCCGCATGAATAGACTAATCTACCTCGGGGTAGATTTCACAACTTCCCCTTTGGGCAACGCACCTCCAAGGTCAAAGAAGCGGTGAAAGGCAAAGGTGCGAAGGTGAACCTAGCACGATTCGGAGGAAGCCCCGAAAGTCCTCTTCCTTGAGCCTAAACAAGTTATAACTCTTGATGAGGAGTTGTGAGAGGATAGTCCTATACGCCCATCCACTCGGGATGTTGGCGTTGCTACAACTTCAGAGGTCCCTTCTATCCCTTCTTCCTCTCTTCCTTCCCCTCCTCGAGTGACTCAAACGACCACCCCTTTGGTCGTGTCCTCTGCCCCTTCTTCTACCCTTTCCCCTACTTCTTCATCTATCTTCTCCTCCCTCGCTGATTTGTCTTCCTCTATTTCTTCCCTCATCTCCGAGCTCCCTTCCCTTCCTATATCTTCTGCAGTTGCGGTTTCCCTTCCTCCCGTGGACATTTCTTCAGCTATTCTTTCCATGCCGCCGCCGCGTGTCTCCACGTTTTTTCCCCTTCTACCATTCTTTGCCTCCCCCTCTCTCTCTGGTCCTTCTTCTATAGGACCAGGTTGGATCTCTCGAGGCCGAGCCAACAAAGAGGAAAGTCCCCATCGCTCCGATGGACTTTTCGGTCATTCCGTCTAAAGGAGAAAAGAAGCACAAGCCGGTTACACGCTTCTCAAAGAGCGCTGCAGGTGAAAGAGTCATGGAAATAGCGTACCCCAACCCCCTCAAAGAGAAAGAAGATCTGTCTCTGACAGATTTCACCGTGACCCAAGTCACAATGGGGACATCCTCAGAAAGTCTCCAGGGGGAAGCTCTTTCCGCAGTTGATGCACTCTGCAAAAAGCTTCAGGAAATGAAAGAGGAGAAAAGGCTGCTGAAGGAGCAGAACAAGTACCTGCTTCAAGCCTTACAGAAGATGGGGAGTGCACCTCCCACAACTGCCGCCGAGACTCCTGAGCTGCTCAGTCAGGAGAAGATCAATGAGTATTCAAAGATCGGCGAGCAGGGTATGGCTGTTTCTGCTTGGAGGAGCCAGATCCTCAAGGATAGTGAAAGAGTAATCGCCGAGTATATCAGTTTATACTTAAACATCGAGAAGGCGAATAAGGAACTCCAAGCATTAGCAGGTCCGATATCAGAAGAGTTAGAACATGCTAGACTCCAGCACGAGACCTTCCAACAAATGTTCGACTGTTCAGTCGAAGATCTGGTCAAGTTCGGAGTCTTCGGTCATCCAAGGGCCCTCAACAAAACTATGTCCACTCTGGACTATCAGATAGATCAGCTGGAATTTGTTTTAGAAAAGATAGACAAGGTAAAGGAAGAGGCCCTGGATGCAATGCATCAAATGGAGAAAATTGTCCTCGCCATGACTCCAGGGTTGCTCACTCCTTCCCTTACCTTGAGATCAGCTGATGACACTATCCGGATTTTCAGGAGATAGCCTCTCGGGGACGGGGCTAGAGGTCACGTTCGACACTTGAATCTATCAACAACCTCTTGGCCTGTAGGGACTTCATCGAGTTCCTTATCGAGGCGGAGAAAGATTATTCTAAACTCCCGGAAAAGCTCATAGACGAGCGGGAGACTTGCAAGCAAATCGGTGAACGGCACAAGGATCCATCACAAGATCAATTTGGGCCAATGATCAGCAAGTTTTTGGAATACCGCGCTCAGTTCCACATATCATCACCTGAGTAGCATCAGAAACAGGCAACCCCTTTTCGGCCGCAGGATGATGATGATGAGTAGCTTCTTCTTCTTCTTCTTCTTCTTCTTCTCTCTATTCTCCGACTTTCTTTTCGAAATGTCTAAAAATGTGTTGGCACAAATGATGACATCATCCATGTTGCATCATGGGATGATGTCATCCACCAAGTTGTCAAAGTCAACATGACTTTTAGATATTTTGTAAATATCTTTGTAAATAAGTGGTTGGCTCCTTTTTGCCTTCTCTCTCCCTCATCTTCTATAAATATGAGAATACTTGTTGTATTCAAAGGGTGAACATTTTTCAGATAGAAATAGAAGTGAGGAGAGAAAGACTTTGAGCTTTCTTGTAACAGAAAAGAACAGTAATACAATTATTCAGACTTTGTGCTCAATAGCTGTGTTATACATTAGATCTTTCTTACGTTAGATCTGTATGTGTTTAATCTGTTGGATTCATATCTACTTTTCCGTCATTTGTTTATCAGTATTGCTTTGTTTATTTATGCAAGTAGGTTTGGCTCTGTTTACTACCAAACTAAAAACATAAATCTTGACCTTTCTGCTTTGAAATTCATTTCTTTTCTCCCTTCGGATCTGTTCTTTCTCTTCTCCCTCTTTCATTCCTTTCTTTTCGCAGCACAGGAACACTCTCTTTGGGATGAGATCCCAACCCCAAAGACGAGAATCTGTGAGACTTGCATAGGTTCTGCTAGTAGAAATAGCAATAAACTAGTTTCGCTTTCTTTGTCTCAAAGAGGGCTAAGCCACGCACACTTGTTGGCTCGTCATCCATAGATCCATCCAGATCATCCACGCGATGAGTTTTCGGACCAACAGATTTTGGCGACTCATTGGGATAGATAGATAGATCTGTCAGATCTATGGTGGTGGTATAATATAAAATCAGAAAAATATAAGAAAATCACTGCCTGTTTGCAAATCTGCACTTTTGTTGAAAATCCAAAAATTTGCAAAAGTGCCCGAAATTGAAAATTTTCTTCTGAAATCCATAGATCGGGCCTAGTTACAGATCTTTAGTTCGCTGAGTTTTTATCAAAGTTGACATTTTTCCGTAGATCTGAGTTTTTGACTGTTTTCTAAAAAGTTTGAAACCCTCTCGAAAAGTAAAGATCAGATCTGAAAATCAGCTTGCTATTCTTCCCTGCCATCTTATCCTCGCTGCTATTCGTCATTAACCGCAATCGGTTTTTCGAAGAGGATAATTTTTAAATATTCGAAAAAGTGCATTTGCTCTGGTTTTGTCAAAAAAAAAAAAACCAGAAAATCAGCAAGTACACCCAAAAATAAAGTTTAAATCTGCGCCATAATATCGCAGATCTGGAAGGTACGCTGGCAAGTGAACCTTTTACGCGCAGCAGGAGAGCCCGTGGAGAAGTTGATCCTACTTTCGATCTGCTTCAAAGGCACAATTTCAGCGTGACACCGGCACGTTTTTCAGCGCTAAGCTCGGCTAGCCGGTCATCCAGGAGTGTCTCACCTCCACGAAGAAAAAGTCTTTTGCAAGGAACATCTACATCCCTTTGTAGTGCCTTGCTGCTCAGTGGAACCACCCTCCCAGCTCGTGTGCTTTTTCCAGCCTTTCAAATGGCGGTACCATGGGGAAATGCTATGGGTCCTCTCGCATTACCACATCCAGTTCACGCGCTCCCTCACGGAAACAGAAAGAATTTTCCCAAATTCGACGGGAGCGGAAATCAAAGCACGGATTCCCACATATCTGCTTTCATTATGTCATGCAGTATTTTGGACGTGACTCACGAAGATGTGTCGGTTCGCCTTTTTCTGGAGACTCTACAAGGGCCCGCACCTAATGGTTTCAGCATTTGCCGGCCGCATCTATCACCAGTTGGGCAACCTTGCGGGAAGCTTTTGAAGATAGATACAAGCCTTCAGAAGATGCATTTGCGTTGCTATCACGGATCACCCACCTGAAGAAAGAGGCCAATGAGACTATGCGCGATTTTGTCGCCCGGTTCAATGCATTAATCAACCGTGTCCCTACTGCCATGCTTCCAACACCGGAGAATCAGAAGTGTTTCTTCGTGAACGCCATGAGCTCAAAAGTTAGCTTCTTGCTCCTTCAAGAGCGAGTAGCTACTCTACCTCTCGCTCAGGCTGCTGCCATCCGGATAGAAGACAATTTGATAATATCTGGCGAGTTGAGAAAGGAATCATCAAAGTCCAAATCTTCAGATCCCTCGCCTGCTACTTCGTCTGATCCGGCATTCCAAAAGATGGCGAATGATCTGCTCGCATTGAAAAAGTAGTTGGCCCAGGCTCCTAGTTCTTCATACCGAGACGTTCCACGAAGGAGTTTTGTTCCCAACAATGTTTCACAAAGACCGCGTCTACCTGCAACTGCTCCACGGTTGGCGCTTGAAGCTCCTCCGGTCAATGCTTTGGCCGAAATTGAAGAGGAAGAGCAGTACTATGAAGAATCTTCACCTCAAGACGAAGATGATCAAGATGTCGGTGAGCCGACTGGCGACTCCACTATTGGATACATGGAATTTGATGAGGATGAATCTGATGAAGAAGAGAGTACTCAAGGCTATGCAAGCGGACAATCATATGCTGTTTTTACCCGCTCGCAAGGAAAAGAAGCGGAAGTTGCTGCCCATGTGCAGAAGGAGAAGGTCGTGTCAAACACGCCTCCAACCATTGTTAAAAGAGGTAATCCCCTTCCTACTCAACTTCCTGCTAAATCTTTTCCAAAGAAGTCCTTTCCGCCCATCTCTCCTCCGAATCAGCCCCCTCATATTCCTATCAAGATCAGTAACCCTGTTCCACCATCGCGAAGTGAAGGACTCATTCCCTCACCAACGCAACCCTTGGCCGCATTCGATATAATAGATCATGCAAAAAAGACCAAGATCCAAATGTCTGAAGCTGAGTACCTTCAGTCAAATCCCAAACAGCTTGTAAGATTAACTAAATATATTCAGAGTCAAGTTGTTGCGTCTAAACAGGTTTCCCCAAAAGGAATCCTTTCCACTCCCCCTGAATCCCACATAAATGTTGCTTCAACATCTGCATCAGGCAAGATAGAACCTTTCTATCTCTCTCTCCTAATCAACGGCCATAAGTTGAGCAACTGTATAATTGATTCCGGAGCTTCTGACAACGTCATGCCGGTAAAAGTCGCCCATGCTTTGGGCCTTACTCTTACCAAGCCTTTCGGCAGGTGTTATTCATTGGAGACCAAGCAAGTGCCATTGATTGGCCAAATCAAAGACGCGCAATTTGCGTTCTGCGGCATTCCCTGAAAAGAGGGTAAAGATGACCGTTCTTGTTGCTGACATTCCAGCAGCCTATGGAATTCTGCTGGGAAGGAGTTTTTGCAGCGAAGTTGGTGGAGAAATTCACATGGACTGGTCTAAAGCTAGAATACCCGTCAAAGGTGTGATGCAGACTTTAGAACCAGAATCGCAAAAGAAGTACTTGGTTACTAGTTCTGAAGACCCCAAAGCCCAAATCCTTTTTGAATCATCAGGGATGGGGAACTACTTCTTATCTACCGAGACGGGTACAAAGGATGTTTTTGTTCAAGAAAAGGATCTTAATGAGATCTGGACCTTGCAATTTGATGGCAGTTGCGCGACTAGTGGGTGTGGCGCCGGAATCGTGCTAATATCTCCCGAAGAGGAGGTAATTCCTCTTTCTTTCAAATTGCAGTTTTTCAACACTAACAATACTGCTGAGTATGAATCTCTGTTGCTCGGTATGCAAGCCGCAAAGGAAAGAGGAATTAAAAATTTGAAAGTCCAAGGTGATGCTGAGCTAGTTGTAAATCAGGTCAAAAGGATTTACCAAGTGAAAAATGAGAGGCTCAGGCACTACCGTAACGCAGTATGGGACAGCATTGAGGAATTTGATGCCTTTTCGATAGGGGCAATTCCAAGAGCTCAAAATGATATGGCCGATTCATTGGCCGTTTCAGCATCTCTCATGCTCCCGCACCCGGGTTTGAAAATGAACAAATACACCATTGAAGTGGTTTTCCGCTTTGCGTGCCCGAGACAACTCTCGGCATTGGCGGTATTCAACGATGATAATCACCTCATTTCCTTTCTAGAAAAATCAAAAAATTTGATGAGTTGTATTTTGAAGGATCCACCTCTACATGCCGTGAATCAATCGACAGTCAAAACCATGAATCAGAGGAGAAAGACGGCATATGTCAGCTCAAAGGAAATAAAATTCCGAAGGGCCTGGTTTCTCTGGAGCGCTTGTTTGACAGGCACGACCGTTTTATGAAAAAGAAGAAGCAAGATGTTCCTGACTCATCCCCAGAAACAGAACCAGTCAATATAGGTTCTGAGGCACACCCGCAATTTGTAAACATTGGCAAATGTTGCACGCCTGAAGAGAAGTGGAAATTTGTCAAGTTGCTGAAGAAATATATAGATGTGTTGGCATGGTCCTATGCCGATCTAAAGTCCTTCAAGCCAAAGGACGTTCAGCATGACATACCGCTGAAAGAAGATGTCAAAGCCTTTCGCCAGAAGCAAAGGCACTATAATCCGAAGATTTCGGGCACCATCCAGGCAGAAATTTAGAAGATGCTGGATGCAAGAATCATCTTCCCTATCCATCACAGCACTTGGGTGGCAAATATTGTGCCAGTGCGCAAGAAAAACGGCGAGATACGCATATGCGTAGACTTTCGAAATTTGAATCAAGCTTCACTAAAAGATAACTACCCTCTTCCGATAATGGATCAAGTTACGTAGCGATGCTTGGATCAGAAATGCTTGTCTATGCTTGATGGTTTTTCGACTTACTGATCAGATTGAAGTCTCTTTGAAGATCAATTCAAAACAGCATTCACTACTCCTGGGGTACATTTTCCTATAGCAGAATGCCTTTTGGCCTGACTAATGCTGGTGCTACTTTTCAACGGGCCATGGACTTCGCATTTAAAGGTATGATGGGAAAATTCATTGTAGTTTATCTAGATGACTTAACCGTGTTCTCTAAACAACGAGGTGATCATTGTGATCACTTGGAGCAAGTATTGGCCAGGTGCCGAGAACATGGAATTTCCCTAAATCCCAAAAAGTCCGTTTTTGGAGTTACGGAAGGGAAGTTGCTAGGGCATGTGGTTAGCAAAGAAGGAACGAGGATAGATATTGAAAGGGTTAAGGCTATTCAGAGCCTTACTCTGCCTACAAGCAAGACTGGTGTTCATTCTTTCTTCGGAAAGGTGAACTTTCTTAGGCGTTTTGTTCCTGACTTTGCCGAGAAGACTCGCCACATATCGAACATGATGAAAGGGTCACCAACTTTCAGATGGAGTGAGGAAGGGAAAAAGTCATTTGAAGAAATAAAAACTTCTGTTGCCCATGCACCAGTCCTGGTATGTCCCGACTTCTCCAAGGACTTCATCATGTATAGCTACGCATCGGAACATACTGTGTCTGCAATCTTAATGCAAAAGAATTCAGAAGACATTGAATCCCCGATTGCATTCATGAGTTCTCCCCTCAAGCCTCACGAGTTGAAGATGACTCAATTGGAAAAGCATGCCTTTGCCGTTGTCAAAGCAGTGAAGAATTTTAGGTATTACATTCTAAACTCGCATACGGTGGTGCTGGTCCCTGACACGGCGGTAAAATCAATTCTAACTCAGCAGGAGTTAGGAAGCTTGAGAGGGAATTGGATCGCAAAGGTCCAGGAATATGACCTGGATATTAAACCTACCAAGCTGGTGAGGGGCAAAGGCCTGTGTCAGCTAATGGCTGAAAATGAAAATTTAGAAAATCCTAAAGGAAAAGAGGATTGTGCCGACAAAGAGCAAAGCCCTCTAGAGGAGCCTGATTCTCTGCCTCTAGTTCTGTTTGTTGCAACTAGTGACGAGTGGTACTCCGACATTGCTTTCTTCCTTACCTACGGCGAATGCCCAATGCACCTAACTGCAAAGGAGAAGCGCACTATAAAGCTCAGAGCAGCTAAATATGTCATCTGGGATGACGGTTTATATAAGCGCGGGATAGACGGTGTCTTCCTGCGATGTGTTGACAAGCCCCAGCAAGTAAAACTGCTGGAAAGTTTTCACAATTCAGCCTGTGGAGGCCATTTTTCTTCTTCCGTGACAGCACACAAGATCATTCGAGCCAGGTACTATTGGCCAACGCTCTTTCAAGATGCGGCTACCTGGGTGGCAAAGTGTGAACCCTGTCAGCAATTTGTCGGCAAGCCCAAGTTGGCTGCCCTTCCCCTAAGGCCGGTCATCATCAATGAACCATTCAGGCAATGGGGAATTGATTTTATTGGCGCACTCAATCCTCAATCGAGTGCTGGACATAGCTATGTCCTTACAGCAACGGATTACTTCACCAAGTGGGTGGAAGCCATACCTGTCAAGCATGCCACTTCTGAGGTGGTTTGCAGTTTTATCAAAGAAAATATCATTGTCAGGTTCGGCGTTCCAAACAAAATCGTTGCTGATAATGCTTCTAACTTCTCCTCCCGAGAAGTTATTAGTTTTTGCTATGAATATGGAATAACTTTAGCACATGCCTCGGATTATTACCCTCAGGGAAATGGTCAGGCGGAATCCAGTAATAAGAACTTGGTGACCATCATACGGAAATTAGTAGATGAGAATCAGCGGATGTGGCACAAGTCTTTGTACGACGCTTTGTGGGCGGACCGCATTACCCCCAAGAGATCTCTCGGCATGTCACCTTTTCAAGTGTTATATGGCACTGATGCCGAACTTCCCATTTCTGCTCTACGCTTGGCACGAGTAATTGAAGATGAAACTTTCCAGAATTCTCTAGAAAAGAGAATTATGTATCTGCGAAACTTGAAGAAAAGAGAGTAAGAGTGGTCGACAGGATCACTGAACATCAGAATCAAGTAAAGAGGCTTTTTGACAAGAAGGCCAAGCAGAGAAATTTTCAAGTGGGAGATCTCGTCCTCTTGTGGGACAAGCGAAGAGAGCCAAAGGGCATGCACGGAAAATTTGATTCCCTATGGAGAGGGCCCTTCAAAATCAAGCAACTCAATGGAGAGAATAGTTTCTATCTCTCGTATCTGGATGGAGCTGAACTCCCGCTTCCCTATAGCGGGCAACATCTCAAGATCTTCAGGAAGTAGAGCTTGCTCTCTTCTTTGTACAGTTTGCTTTTGTTGTGTGTTTGCTTTCGTCGTGTGTTTGCTTTCGGTTTGTCGTGTGTTTCTTTCATTCTTCCTCCGGTCCCCCTTGTTTTTGACTCTGTTACCTAATGGATAGGCACATGTGATCTGGGATTCTCTACCCCCGAGTTCACTCAGGAGTAGTCCCCAGAAGGAGCCAGCTGTTATCCCGTAAAATTGACAAGGGCAATTTTACCGATAACCATACCGAAACTTTTGTTTCGATCCCTCGTTAGGGATCCCTTGCGTTCGAAACGTTGTAAAATCCCTTCCCGGGAAATCTAGTTTTCGAACTTAGTCTTTTTGAGCCTTTTTTTGGTTGGGCGCATGGATTTGCCTTGTAACACCAAGTTTTGGTGCGCCCCCTTAAAATCCTTTGGCGCATGGTTTTCCATGTTAACACGTCTTTCGGTGTGCCAAAGGATGTTGAATCACTTTTTGGTGCGCCAAAGGGTGCACATAATCTCTCTGCAACACCAAGTTTTGGTGCGCCAAAGGGCGCACATAACTTCATGTCGACCATGCATATGGTGCGCCAAAGGCGCACTCATTCTTCTTATCAAATACTTCCGTGCGCGAAAGGCGCACACATTCCCAATCGGCAATGCGGTTTTCATGCGCCATTTCAAAAGTGGTTGGCGCATTGATGACAAGTTTTTCTATAAATATCAGTGCGCGCCCAATGTCATTTTCATTCCTTTTTTCAAGCACGTGATTGCTCTGGATTTGTCGGCTCTCTTCTCTGTCGTTGTCATCGCCACAATGGACCCGCTCTCTAATTTTTGCTATATATTCGAGGTAAGAGGTTCTCCCTCTTTTCCATTTTGTGCTTTTCGTGTTCTTGTTGCTTGGTGTTTCTTGGTCTATATTTTGATTTGCTAGCGGTTTAAATGGAATAAGATTGGTTTGAGCTAGCTTTTCCCCTGTCTATCTGTTCGTTTTCTTCTTTTCCCTCCCTCTCCCTCCCTCTTTCCAGATCTGCTGGAAGGGAGCTGTTTTGAAATAGCTTGGTCTGCTGAAACCTTTTTGAGAAACCTTACTTGTCCAAGCAACTTTTGAAGTAGGAGAAAGAAAGAAAATATTTGAGTAGTTAGTGTAGTTCTGTGGCGCACTGGCGCATTTTGTTGCAACAAAAACAGTTGCGCCCCTCGGCGCACTTACCCGCCATGTTACATGACCAAAACCCGCGCCAATGGCGCACCCTCTTGTCATGCTGCACCTAGAACTCATGCGCCCTTTTTGCATGCTACAAGTCTAAATCCCGCGCCTCCTTAAAAGCCTTTGACGCACCCTTTATCCATGCTGCATAATGTTTCCATGCGCCAAAGGGCGCACCCAGCTTTCATGCAACACAAGCCTTATTCGCGCGAGTATAAAGTTAGAAAGGCGCGGGCGCACCCTCCATTGCAGTAACATAATGTTGTGTAAAACCTTCATGCGCCGCGCCAAAGCCTTTGGCGCACCATTTGTTAATGTTACACAATCTTCCCATGTGCCAAAAGGCGCACCAAACCCCAATGTAACACGCATTTCCTGTGCGCCCTGCTATAAAATGCAACCTGCTTCATCCATGCGCCATGCACCTTTGGCGCCAGTATAACCTCTGCAACATTCCTTTTCTGTGCGCCTTATCTATTTGGCCTGCCAGTTGCATTTTCCCACGCCCTGAGCCTTAAAATCTCTAACTCTTTCTTCTGCTAGCATTCCAATGGAAGATCAGATGACTAATTCAACCTTTTTGGATTGGGTCTCGCTTCTTCTTCGCGCAGATCAGCAGCTGAGTTCGAAAAGACACATGTCTACGTCAAGCAAAAAGCCACCAAACCAAGAGGAAAGGCTAAGCTGACAGAAGAAGAGATGAAATACAAATATCAGAGGGTCAGGATGCCCGAATCACGAGTGAGTGCGGTATGGATGTCGAGAGACTCGGGTGGGTCACATTGACATGGATGAGTTACGGGTTAGGACTCAAAAAGTTCTGAGAGTCCATGGATGGACAAGTTAATAGGCGGTGCCACCGCACTTCGCCGGAGGAATCCCGTCATCCTTTGTCAACAACAACGAATTCATGATGGTGATTGCCCATGATATTACAACAAAGACACAAGATGTGTCGAGAATAGCAAGGGCGAGGTAGTCATAAACCTCACTGCCCGTCACTTTGAGTTAATACTTGGCATCCCTCACCACCGGAACTTCGTGGCTGTTAGCCAACGAGAATGCATCAAGGCCTAGGAAGACAACGAAAACCAGTGCATGCAGTTGATGAATGAGGTCTACCTAAAAAACAAGAAGGCGGTGACCCGGTGGCCTCGGACTATCCACCAAGTGATTTCTCGGAGGAACTCGGTGATACTATCACCTTCTGAGCGAGTCTTGAGCTTTGGATGCCCACTATTTCCATAAGTGGATCTTTGCGGTACACAGAGACAATGAATAAGAATTTGCCCGATCGGCGCTTTTCTTTGGGTGAAATAATCAGCGACACCATCTACGAGTAGCTACTGACAGTTCGCCACAACAGAGTGTTCCATATGAACTCCTATGTAGTCTATCTTTGCGCGTCGGCAAGGGATTATCGAGGCTGAACCGAAGTGGAGTATGGCCTCGAGGCCAAGATATTTGATTACTATCCGGAGGCGAGGTGGAGAATAGCATCCAACATTTCACAAAAGTTAACGATGCATTCTTCTATCATGTCATCTGCCTCACGAGGCCAAACATGACTCATAGCCGGATGACCAAGAACATAGTGGCGATCCACGAGAGAAATGGGGGCCTGTTCACCCAATTTCCCATGTTCACCTATCTAAGGGCTGCCAACTTTTTGGGAGAGCCAACCAGCTACCAAGGTATCTTTGGGCCTAAGGCGATTCTACTAGAACTGTCAAGACAGTGGTCACGTACCATGAGAAGTGCCTCAAAAGAAAGAAGGGTGGAACTCCTTTCCCCCTCACAGTGGGCGATACACATGCTCCACCCACCATAAGGTGAAGGAAATGTTCGCGGAGCTGGAGCTACTCAATTTGAAGCATGACTTCCCGGCCAGGCCTACCTTCGACCCAAGAAGCTGCTGCTGCCAGCGAAGCTCGATCCGATCCATGTCCCTCATGAGGATATTTAATTGGCTTCTCCATGAGGCGGAACTCGAAGAAAGGATCACTCTCGCTTGGCATTGGCGGAAATCATCCGAATACGGAGTGGCCATTGTCCCCGAAGGCTTCGGACTACGGAAGATGAAGTAGATAAGGTGTATAATGACACAGATGGGGACAATTGGCCCTTCCCGGCCATTGACAGGAACAAGGCTCCTCAAACAATTGAGGAGAGGGTCAAGGAGACTATGCGAAGAACAGAGCATTGGTGCCGCATGAACGGACTAATCTACCTCGGGGTAGATTTCACAACTTCCCCTTTGGGCAACGCACCTCCAAGGTCAAAGAAGCAGCTGAAAGGCAAAGGTGCAGAAGGTGAACCTAGCACCATTCAGGAGGAAGCCCCTGAAAGTCCTCTTCCTTCAGAGCCTGAACAAGTCATAACTCTTGATGAGGAATTGACAGAGGATAGTCCTATACGCCCATCCACCCAGGATGTTGGCGTCGCTACAACTTCAGAGGTCCCTTCTATCCCTTCTTCTTCTCTTCCTTCCCCTCCTCGAGTGACTCAAACGACCACCCCTTTGGTCGTGTCCTCTGCCCCTTCTTCTACCCTTTCCCCTGCTTCTTCATCTATCTTCTCCTCCCTCGCAGATTTGTCTTCCTCTATTTCTTCCCTCATCTCCGAGCTCCCTTCCCTTCCTATATCTTCTGCAGTTGCGGTTTCCCTTCCTCCCGTGGACATTTCTTCGGCTATTCTTTCCATGCCGCCGCCGCGTGTCTCCACGTTTTCCCCTCTTCTACCATTCTTGCCTCCCCCTCTGTCTCTGGTCCTTCTTCTATAGGACCAGGTTGGATCTCTCGGTGAGCCAACAAAAGAGGAAAGTCCCCATCGCTCAGATGGACTTTTCGGTCATTCCGTCTAAAGGAGAAAAGAAGCACAAGCCGGTTACACGCTTCTCAAAAGAGCTGCGCAGTGAAAGAGTCATGGAAATAGCGTACCCCAACCCCTCAAAGAGAAAGAAGATCTGTCTCGACAGATTTCACCGTGGCCCAAGTCACAATGGGGACATCCTCAGAAAGTCTCCAGGGGGAAGCTCTTTCCGCAGTTGATGCACTCTGCAAAAAGCTTCAGGAAACGAAAGAGGAGAAAAGGCTACTGAAGGAGCAGAACAAGTACCTGCTTCAAGCCTTACAGAAGATGGGGAGTGCACCTCCCACAATCTGCCACGAGACTCTGAGCTGCTCAGTCAGGAGAAGATCAATGAGTATTCAAAGATCGGCGAGCAGGGTATGGCTGTTTCTGCTTGGAGGAGCCAGATCCTCAAGGATAGTGAAAGAGTAATCGCCGAGTATATCAGTTTATACCTAAACATCGAGAAGGCGAATAAGGAACTCCAAGCATTAGCAGGTCCGATATCGAAGAGTTAGAACATGCTAGACTCCGGCCACGAGACCTTCCAACAAATGTTCATTTGTTGATCGAAGATGCAGTCAAGTTCGGAGTCTTCGGTCATCCAAGGGCCCTCAACAAAACTATGTCCACTCTGGACTATCAGATAGATCAGCTGGAATTTGTTTTAGAAAAGATAGACAAGGTAAAGGAAGAGGCCATGGATGCAATGCATCAAATGGAGAAAATTTTCCTCGCCATGGCTCCGGGTTGCTCACTCCTTCCCTTACCTTGAGATCGGTGATGACACTATCCGGATTTTCAAGGAGATAGCCTCACTCGGGACGGGGCCGAGGTCACGTTCGACACTTGAATCTATCAACAACCTCGGCTGTAGGGACTTCATCGGGTTCCTTATCGAGGCGGAGAAAGATTATTCCAAACTCCCGGAAAAGCTCATAGACGAGTGGGAGACTTGCGAAGCAATCGGTGAAAACACAAGGATCCATTACAAGATCAATTTGGGCCAATGATCAGCAAGTTTTGGAATACCGTGCTCGAGTTCCACATATCATCACTGAGCGACATCGAAACAGAGCAACCCCTTTTCGGCCGCAGGATGATGATGATGAGTAGCTTCTTCTTCTTCTTCTTCTTCTTCTCTCTATTCTCCGACTTTCTTTTCGAAATGTCTAAAAATGTGTTGGCACAAATGATGACATCATCCATGTTGCATCATGGGATGATGTCATCCACCAAGTTGTCAAAGTCAACATGACTTTTAGATATTTTGTAAATATCTTTGTAAATAAGTGGTTGGCTCCATTTTGCCTTCTCTCTCCCTCATCTTCTATAAATATGAGAATACTTGTTGTATTCAAAGAGTGAACATTTTTTAGATAGAAATAGAAGTGAGGAGAGAAAGACTTTGAGCTTTCTTGTAACAGAAAAGAACAGTAATACAATTATTCAGACTTTGTGCTCAATAGCTGTGTTATACATTAGATCTTTCTTACGTTAGATCTGTATGTGTTTAATCTGTTGGATTCATATCTACTTTTCCGTCATTTGTTTATCAGTATTGCTTTGTTTATTTATGCAAGTAGGTTTGGCTCTGTTTACTACCAAACTAAAAACATAAATCTTCTGACCTTTCTGCTTTGGAATTCATTTCTTTTCTCCCTTCGGATCTGTTCTTTCTCTTCTCCCTCTTTCATTCCTTTCTTTTCGCAGCCTGGAACACTCTACTGGGATGAGATCCCAACCCCGAAGGCAGAATCTGTGAGACTTGCATAGGTTCCTGCTAGTAGAAATAGCAATAAACTAGTTTCGCTTTGCTGTCTCAAAGAGGGCTAAGCTCCGCACACTGTGGCTTGGCTAAGCCATATTTTGTCTATCCATAGATCGACGCGACATATTTTCGGACCAACAGAGACTCATGCGAGGGATAAGAGAGAGAGAAGAAACATTGTCTTTGAGAGAAAAGAATAAAAACATGGCAAGTTTGAGTAGTGGTTTCATTTCACTCTTTTATCGTTGTGAGTACATAAGTATTATTTATTTCTTATAAGTTACATGTCACTATCCTTACGGGTTGAGGAGGGTGAGATGGATGTAACAATAGAGGGGGTCATTCTGAAAGAACTAGTAGAGGTGACTTGCAACGTAAGCTATTCATTTTATATTTAGTTTTGTTATCTAAACACTTATTCATGAATCCTTTATTAAAATTTTCATTAATACAATATGTATGTAAGAGGAAGACATTCCACTTTGCATTTATATGAAAAATGTAAAGAAAAATTATCAACGAAACCAACCAACGAAAGGAAGATGAGGTAAATAAAAGCAAACACAAAATCATGGAATTGTAATTTGTAGCATTTGTTATAAACCATTGTAATTAAAAAAAGTTGTTATTTTGTAGGTTGGTTCATCACAAGTGGGTGATGCAGTGGCACCTTTTCAGCTAATCGTTGATGTGGTGGTGTAAGAAATGAAGGGCATGGTAAGTCTTAAGTTGATCCTTTATTTGACCTTGTAATCACTTGAGACTCTTCTCTTTATGTTCTTTCTTTACTAGCCCTACTAGGACTGTATCTTCACTTATAGTTTGACATGATTTCAGTATTTACATATGTATATGTATACACTTCTCAGTCTCATATCAGATTGTTGATTCTCTGAGTGAATACAAGGTGATCTTGAGTAATGTGGTGAGCATTTGGTTCTTGTAGATTGATTCTTGTGCACTATTATTCCTTATTACTTAGGTATGACTGTATGTTTGCATTTGATAAGGGTGTAATCCTTGGATTTTGTATTCTATAATTGTATAATGGATTAAGATTAACAAGAGCTTCAGTTTGTATAGTTGTGAGGATTGGAGTAAGTTCTTGATGACAAAGGAAGCTTGAGACTTGTTCAAGACTGCATCATTCCCTAGTACCTTCTTCAAAGTCCATGCAAGTGAGTTTGTGTGAGAAGGTTTTTATGGATGGTAGGGATCAGATAAAGTTGTACATGTAAAGGTAAAATGTAAAGATCCATTACTGATATCCTTTCTTGCATACTAGGAAGGTTGAAAACAAATACAATAGTTTGAGGCTCATTTTTATCTTCTTCTTGCATGTTAGGGTTCTTCAAGGAGAGTAGGAAAAATGTGTTTTTCTTGTGTGTCATTCTTGGTATAGTAGTGTGATATGAAATTTTGTGTTGTGGAGGAGTATAGGAGGGGATGCATGCCTTGTATAGTAGTGTAAGATTGATTTGTGTTAAAATTTTATGTTGAGCTTTGTAAGTTTTGTTGTTTGCATGCAAATGTATGTTTGATGAATAGGGTATCTATATGACAGTTATGAATTTTCCTTAGTTGACAAAAGAATATAGCAAGAGTGATGAGACAATTATTGTGATAGCAAGGATACTTGAAAGTTCCTAGTGATGGTATAGATGAACACAAACATGAATAAACTGTATAACACTTTGTAACACGTTCTTTGAGAGCTCAATAAGCTGAGAGTTTTCATCTTGGAATAAGAGGATTTTCAGAAAGAGGATGCATGTATGTTGAAGTTTTAAGCCTTCCACCATCTTTAGAAGCTGTGAGTAGGAGCATTTGGTTAAAAAATGAAACATGAACCTACAAAGAGAGGTAAGTATTAAGATAATGTGAATGATTTTGCTTCCCTGGTAAGTTGATTTTGTGGACTAGATGTAAACAAAGCCTCAACTGAAATTAGGAGTCATGACATCAAGTTTAAAGAAATTTATGCCAAATTTTCTATAGTCGGGTCCCCATAAACCTTCACTAAATATTTTGATAGGGTATGTGAATTTGAGGCCTTAAACATTGAATTTGATCCTGAAATTTTGAAGCAACCATCTTGAAAGACTCCTTTAAAAGATTCAACAAGAATTCTAGTTTTTTGTTGGAGGATTTTTAAGTTGTTTTTTTCCAGTTGGTTGTCCCAGGGTTATCTCAATTTACAGACCTAGGGTTTGGTTGTGATTGAGGAGTTAAAAGGCTCAAACAATGGAATTATGGATTGAAATGTGAAACATATCATTATTGCACATTCCTTTCAAGGGATCTTGAGAATTTAAGGAGTAAGACTGGTGTAGAGCCAACACTCGAAGACACATTCAATAGAATCTTGTCTCTATACAATCTAAATTTAGTCTCTGGATCACTAAATAACTCCCTTTTAACAAGTTAACATACTCCAATTTTGATCTTAACCCTTATTCTCCACTTTATTATCTAATAACCTTGTTTAACTGATTCTAGTGCATGTTGTGAGATCAATTAAAAGGGTCAGTCCCACTAGTAAATGTAAAATAAATTCTTACCTTCTTGAGGACTGCTCAAAGTATAACTCAGTCCCACTAGGTCTCTATAAACTTATGCACCCTACAATTCATTGACTGCAAGCATTATCCGAGACCCATGGGAGAGAGGAGAATGAGGAGATTGACATGCACCCTGGTTTACAGGTACGTAATTAAATATCAGTTGATTATGTTTTTCACATATACACAAACATTTAATTATGATTTATTTTGCTACTTTCTACAACTAATTTAATGTGCAATGATTGCAGGAATCTCCTAGTGGCCTCAAGAGAGAAGGGGAGGAGCATCTTCCGGTACATGAGGATTTACAGGTAACCTCTATGCGAAGTGGAATCAAGATTCTATGTTGTGAATAATGTTATGATATAAATAGTATTAAAAATAGGAATAAAGTTATAGTATATAAATTTATTTTTGTTTTGACTAACTACCAAAATTATTTCAAAAGACTACTAAATGTTCCTATAATGCATCCCTCCTCCACTCCTACTACATCCGTAGTAGTTCCCAACATGGTGCCATCTATTGGTGATGCGGTGGATGTCTGTATGTTTGGAGAATTGGTGGGCCATGGAAAAATTCACAATGTCGATGTTGATGCAACTTTCCACGAGAGGAAAGTTCCATCAGATTGTGTCATTGTTAATATCCTCAGTGTCACCGATCCTGATTGCCCTCTACTATTTCCTACCTCTTTCACGGACATGTTGGCAGATGTTGTCAATAGTTATACCATTTGGCCACTTTCTAAAATGCATCTTAGCTAACCACCTCATTAGGTAATAGCTTGTTTGGAAATGTTTTACATGAAGTTTTGGCTTTGCGTTATTATTAGCCTATATGAATTATAGTAACACAAACTGTTTAAATTTTCCAGATGATGTGGTACCCCAAAAATTCAAGGTGTGCACCAAGTACAAGAGTGACACCGGAATCGATACATAATAACCCAAAAAAACAAACATACTTTGAAATAATTACCTCCCTTGCGTGTACTAGACAATGGAGGAAAAACTGATTTCATGCTACTAACCGAATTATTTCAAAACAATAACATTAATTTAGTGACAAAGTTTTAATTGATACAATTGTGGCTTGTTTTAATATAATAACATTGACATTAACATGTGCTTTAATTGTGTATTTTTGGATTTAATCATGATTGTAGTTGTCATAAGTGTTTTTAGTTTGAATGTGCCATGTTGTATCACAATGGGTGCATTATTCATGATTATACTTTTCACAAATGTTTTTTGTTTTAATGTGCCATGTGGCATTGTAATGTGTTGATTATTCATGATTATATTTGTCACATCTTTTTTGTTTGAATGTGCCATGTGACATCACAAAGGAATGATAATTTGTGATTATACTTGTCACAAAGGTTTTTTTGTTTGAATGTGCCATGTGGCACCACAGTGGATTATTTATGATTATAGCTGCCACACTTTTTTGTTTTTTTGTTTGTATGTGCCATTTGGTAGCACAATGACAACAACAGGTAATCATCACATCTTCTCCCCACCTTATTCAACCATCATGTGAATTAGAAAAATACTTAACATGTGAACTATTTATTTCCTCTATTTATAGCAGCAGACTAGCGTTGTTCTTTATTTGTATTGCAGTGTGATTTGAATCCATTTGTTGTCATAAATATGAAACATTCTTATTTATCCATGAATAATCCAAAGCAAGCCATTACCATAGCAATATAATCATTTTACACACAGAAAGACTACTTTTATTATAAAAAAAAACTCACACTCTCTATGTAGCATTACAAGAATTCCTATTAAATAGGCTTTACAATAGTAATGTTCAAACAAAAGTTGTTTGAACAACCTCTATGGGAGACCAAATTTGTTAAAAACAAAATAACAAATTTGGTTAAATAATAACTCCCTAACTATAATAAACAAAACAAAACAACTCCCTAAAATGAGTTTACGGATGTAAATTATTATTTACTAACGTAAATAATAATTACACTAACACCCTCCCTTAAATGAATATAGGAGAAAAATATGAGTCCCGACTACTAGCCTAATAAGGTACTCATGTACAAATATTTAGAAAAACACTGAAAGTCATAAAATATCTGCAAATATGCGTGCACACACACCCCCATAATGTTGAAATGGGTGGAGTGATTTCAAAGAATCTGTATGAGTGGAGAAACCAACTACTTGGACAAAGCGGGGTTCATTTTAAGAGACCTCTTGGAAATCAGAGGTGGAAAATACCTGGCGAATATCCTCGGAACCAGTTTTACAGGAAGGTGAATTTTTTGGGGGTCCAAAAAAAAAATTCCTAATTTTTAAGTAGTGTGACTGTAGTCATTTTTACCCCTATTACAAAAGAAAGGAACCCCATGTGCACTGGCCTATCACCCAGCGGGCATTGGGCGCTCACCCGAGGCACGCGCGGGTGCCGAGTCTCTCTTTTATGTGATTTTAGTGGGAAACATCATCTATGATCCATGTTTAAGATATTTTAATGGAATTAAAACATACAAGCACTATAGAGCTTCAGAACGGCTTCTAGAACCTTGCAGTCATTTCAGACAGAAGGAGCTTAATAGATTTTATAACTTATACCAAAACAGAAAAAATTTGTACAAGCATCCATACTTAATCATAAACATAAATGAAAAATAACTATGAGAAAGATGTATGCATCAAAATCATCAATGTTCATATTCATGTAAGCTGGTAACCTCATTACATTCATGGAGCCATTACAGAATGTCACAGAGAAGCAGACCGCAGTCATGCATTATATCTGGACTCATATGGCTAGGCTATTAAAAGAATTTTATAATCCCCATACCCTTGATACATCCTTTCCTAAGCACAATTACCCAAACTAACAGAGTTCTTGTAGTATTTCTATAGAGCTCCACCCTCTATCTATTTCTCTCTATCTTTACTTCTGCAGTGCTTATATATATAGGCTTTCTAGACTACCAACTCATCCTCCAGTGGCCTCAGATCTAATGCCAAGTGTCTGAATGTGGTCCTCCATGCGAGCATGCTCCTCCAGGCCTAAGCTTTCCACTTTTTACCATGATGTGCTTCTAGAAGCTTCTACCACAAGCATGCTCCTTCCTGGGCCAACTTGTCACCAGGCTTGGCACCTTATCCACTCTACATGCGCAATCGGGTCATGATTTTCATGTGTTCTTCCCAAAACACCCAATATGGCTAAGCCTTGAACCCTTGTTTCTATTCACGCGTGCGCCACGGGTTTCCTTAAATCCTTCCTTGAACCCTACCCTGTGTGATTTATCCTTGCGCACATTTCTTCAACTAGGACTTGCGCGCCTATGCACCTTTTGTACTTAGCCAATATTTTAGGGGCCCAACATCACCCCACACTACGCCTGTTCTCCATTTGCAAGAACACTTCTCCAGTGAAAAGAAAGAATACAGTAGACTTATGCCTTGGGACAAGAATAAGGGGATGAAAGAATAGGGAAAGAAGAAAGAATGGGGAAGTGATGGAATCACTGCAATAAGCTAGGAAAATCCTTTTGCAAGTCGTCCTCCAACTTGTTCTAGGCATCAACTTCGTTCTGCACTCTCTGACAGAGGTCACCGACTAGGGTGCTCACCTTCTCAAAACTTAGTCCATTTCCTTGTGTGCTTATGGTGTTAGAAATTTTCTCTAACTCTTTGCCTACATCATCTAGTGCATCCATTCTTTGTGTAATCTGGGTACAGTTCCTTCAACTAGTTTTTGATTGAACCCCTTAAGGTTTCAATGGCTTGATTTTCTTTCAACCTTGGTAAGGATTTTGTCCCTTTCTGCCCTATTTCCCTTATTCTTTTCTTGAAACTCCTTGAGTTCTGCTTCATGAGTGGTGACCAAGATACACTCCGCCACTTTTTCTCTGTCCGCGTAATTATCGTACGTGGCCTCAGCAGTCTAGGAAACAACTTTTATATCAGCAAGAACCTTGTTGTACTCAGCTACAAATGCCACGAATTTCAATTTATCTTCTTTCTCCAAGCACGTGGCCACTTCTTCTATAGATTCCAAGGCTAACGGCTACCTCTCCATGGTGAGGACTCTTATTAAATCCTCCAGGCATCCCAAGGCAGATCCATACTTCTGCGCGGGAGGCACTAGGTCTGGATGCTTCAACACTATAGCATTATTAATGGACTCCACCTTTTTGTATATTGTGCATACTTTAGCCTTCTCATCTTTTAACTCACACTACAACTGGGCACTAATTAGTTTCTCTTGACTTAGCTCCTTGTCCAAAGGCTCCTCGAATCTGGAATATGTGTAGCCATAGAAGTGGGAACTAAAAAATTATACCTCCTAGGCGCAGATCTGTCACTTCCACTTATACCAACTGGGTCAATGATACTCCTTCTTTGATCTGGAAAACCAAGCGTCAGGGTTCGGTCACTGGGTGGGTTCAAATACATGCCAATGGCTCTTCTCTCTTAGCGCAATGAAAAATCTCATTAGAAGGCAAGGGGTCTCTCCTACGTGCTTGCCAAGATGGGGTAGCATAGACTACTCAGGTTCCACGTCCTCTAAGTGAACCTCAACTCCTTCCCACAACATCTACCTCCATAGATCCATCACACTTGCAGCTTCACGTCATCTAGCAATCTCCCTTTCACACACTTGACTATACTTGATTCTTCTCTCCTCCCTTTCCTTCTTTAGCGTAATATTTTCTATCTTCCCCCACCATAGCTCCCTCACCTAATGCTCAAAATGGTTTAGTTGGCCATTGGAAATGCCTCTAAAATAAAATTAACAATCAAAATCTTCATTTCCGGAGGGATAGCACGTAGAAATGATCCTCTGGGCTCCTACAGAAATTCAAACTCAGGAACTTCTAGGCAAGAATATGTGGAAATATCATACTCCAGAGTGTAGCTAGCTAACACACCCCCCCCACTAATGATCCACAACAAAATTCCATGTCAGATCTACATCCTGCATCCTCTGGTATTCTTCTTGGGTCCACGTGTGTGATCTAGAATACTAGCTTGATCTAGATGCATATGCTAAGAGTCATACATTCTCTTGGGAAGAAACAAAAAAAATTTCTTACAAATCATGGTAGAGGTTCTCTTCTACCCATCTATGTGCATAAAACTCAGGTCCAATTTTGAATCTCTAAGAAAATTCATCCTCCGTGCTCTTGAACCATGATTCAACACTTTCCAAAGTTAAACATTCTGTCATTACTCATTATACAGATCATGATGTATGCCATTTCCCACTACAACTTTGAAAAGAGGTCCCAACAACGGAACCAAGATGTAGTCATTTTTACCCCTATTACAAAAGAAAGGAACCCCATGCGCACCGACCTATCACCCAATGCGGGCATTGGGCACTCACCCGAGGCACGCACAGGTGCCGAGTCTCTCTTTTATGTGAGTTTAGTGGGAAACATCATCTATGATCCATGTTTAAGATATTTGAAAGGAAGTAAAACATACAAGCACCATAGAGCTTCAAAACGGCTTCTAGATCCTTGCAGTCATTTCAGATAAAAAGAGCTTAACATATTTTATAACTTATACCAAAACAGAAAGAAGTTGTACAAGCATCCATACTTAATCATAAACATAAATGAAAAAGAAATATGAGAAAGATGTATGCATCAAAATCATCAATGTTCATATTCATGTAAGTTGGTAACCTCATTACATTCATGGAGCCATTACAGAATGTCACAGAGAAGCAGACCACAGTCATGCATTATATCTAGACTCATATGGCTAGGCTATTAAAATAATTTTATAATCCCGTGCCCTTGATACATCCTTTCCTAAGCACAATTACCCAAACTAATAGAGTTCTTGCAGTATTTCTACAGAGCTTCTCCCTCTATCTATTTCTCTCCATCTTTACTTCTGCAGGAACTTGTATATATAGGCTTTCTGGACTGCCAACTCATCCTCTAGTGGCCTTAGATCCAATGCCAAGTGTCTAAATGTGGTCCTCCATGTGAGCATGCTCCTTCAGGCCCGAGCTTTCCACTTTTTACCATGATGTGCTTCTAGAAGCTTCTATTATAGGCATGCTCCTTCTTGGGTCAACCTATCACCAGGCTAGAACCTTATCCACTCTGCATGCACAGTCGGGTCATGTTTTTCACGTGTCCTTCCCAAAATGCCCAATATGGTTTTGTCTTGAACCCTTGGTTATGTTCCCATGCACGGCACAAGTTTCCTTAAAGCCTTCCTTAAACCACCGTCGTGCGTACTTTATCCTTACACACCTTTCTTCAACTAGGCCTTGCGCGCTTATGCACCTTTTTGTACTTAGCCAATATTTTAGGGGCCCAATAGTGATAGAAGGCTACAAATGTGTGACAGGAGATTTGTTGTCACGCATCAACAAGATTGTTTCCATGCATTAGCGAACCTCACTGACACACGCAAAAATGTTGTTGATGTGTGACAAAGAAACTTACTTGTCGTGTAATAACCACCTTGTTAATACACGCGTCGCCGAGGGTGTTGTCTCGACAAGGTTCACTGACACATGAAAACAACCTTGTTGACGCGCGACAAAAAATATTCTATCACACGTTTATAACCTCTCGCCTCCGGTCGTGCGACAACAAAATCTTCGTGTCACGTGTCAACAAACTCTCTATCGCATGTCTACTTCCTCTGCACTCCTGTCACATGTCAACAAACTCTCCCTATCGTGCATCAACAAAATCTCCCTATCATGTGTCAAAAAACTCTTTGTCACACATCTGCAGCCTTTGCACTCTTGTCGTGTGTCTATAGCATCTGCTCTCCGTCATGCGTTCTTGTACTTGATAATACATATGCCCCTAGGTGGTATGAGTGAGCTAGTAGTGTTCTACCTAGTGAATAATCTAGGATTATATAGGGGATAGTTTCAAGGGTAGGTGAAGCCGACCCCTAAAAAAATTAAACTATAATTTTTAGGCGAACAAGTCACGACCCACGCCAAAAAAATTCACCTTTTCAAATTTTTCAAAAATGGAATATTCACCACTAAAATTATCCCCAGCCCAACAAAGACAAGCTGACACTAGATTTCACCGAATAGCTACTCTTCAAAAGGAGGGGAACCTTAAAAACATGCTAAAGGAGACTATCACCTACTAAAAACAAGTCTGAAAATACATATACAAAATCTCTTAAGAAGATGGCTTTGATGGTGATGGAGTAATCCAACAACTAAATCATTGAAATAGTGCCCAAATAATTAAAGCACAAACACATAAAGGTGAACAAGGATAAAGTAGAAAAAACCCATGGAAATTTATAACTCATTGCAATTATAATTAAAAAACACACCAAATGATGCATAATACCATAATACAATCAATCTGTAGAAGAAGTCGTCTAAATAACATGAGAGTAGGTTCCAAAAACAACTGCCAAGAAGTCAAAGCTCAAACGTAAGAGAGATAAAAGGGAAGGAGGAGAAATGCTCAAATGAAGAAGCTTAATAGTGGAGGAGCCACCCTAGTAGAGCCCTTGTAAAGAATTTTGTCGACACCACAAAAAATGATTAGATATCCACCCATATGAAAGAGAATGGTGGATGTGTTTAGTGGCTCCATTGCAAATGTAGAACAAGTAGGAAAGCAATAGTGTTTTCCCATGAGGGGGTCTAACCACCTACCAGACAAGACCTCACCCTCCATTCTTTGACACATGAAAGGAAATATGCTTCCACAAAGAGAATGTGCTCCCAAATATATTGTTGAAGGATGCTCCAAAAATGAGTAAAAACTAACCTCTTCAATTGCAAGAAAAATGGAACCAATAGATTGGGAATAAAAAAATAGGCACTTTTGCAAAAAATAGTGCTCGATTTCAAGCTACTATGCAAAATTTATAAGTGTTTTAATTTTCCCACAAATAGGCTCTATTTAATTAAAAATTGCTCCCAGATTAAAAAATTGATCAAAACAGAGGTCATGGTGGTCGTGTGACCACTCGTTGGAACTAGGAGGAAATGAGGATTTCAAATATGGTCTCGGTTTACAAAAAGCCCACCCAAAACATATTAATAGGCCATAAAAACAATTTATTACCCCCAAAAACAAATATTTTGGCAATACTATAGTGTAGATTTAATAAATTAAAAACAACTATAGTTTTATTTTTTTAATTGGCCAATGAGAGAGGTATGTCGAGAAAATTAAAAAAACTATAGTATTTTGCAAATAATTAAAAAATCAGCCAATTAGGAATGGTTGTTCATTTTGCAAATTTAACAAAAAAAAGGCTCATGGGCAAGCAAATTCACGCAGCAGTCTTCACGACAATATTTATCTCCTCCCTTCACATGGCTTGGAAACCCTGATAGGTGCAATGCTACAAAAAAAATCAATTCACAGCCTTTGCTAGAATATTCAGCCGCATAAGGCAGAGAATAAAGCCAAAAAAATTAATAAAAAAATCCTTATGGTTGCGTGAGAGACAGTAGCAGGAGAAGACTTGGAGGGCTGGCCATGGGAGAATGGAGCCACATACCAGTGCAAAGGAGGCTACAAAAATAGCAGGTCATGGCAAATCCAGGCACCTTAATAAATCAGGCCAAAAAAGAACCTCCTTGCTACGTGACTCAGACAAGACTGCCACTTGAAAAATGATGCTTCAAGTTGAGTAATGGCTGCATGGAGCTGCTCTGATACCATGTCATAAATATGAAACCTTCTTATTTATCCAGGATCAATCCAACGTAGGCCATTACCACAACAATATAATCATTTTACACACAAAAAGACTAATTTTATTATAAAAAAATCACACTCTCTATGTAGCATTACAAGAATGCCTATTAAATAGGCTTTACAATAGTAATGTTCAAACAAAAGTTGTTTGAACAACCTCTACGAGAGACCAAATTTGTTAAAAACAAAATAATTTTTTTGGTTAAATAATAACTCCATAACTATAATAAACAAAGCAACTCCTAAAATGAGTTTACGGATGTAAATTATTATTTACTAACATAAATAATAATTACACTAACATTTGCTTGCATCCATCAAGCTTAGTTAAGGTAATTTCATATTTTTCACTGGTTTATTTATCACATCTATAGTTAAAGGTGGCATTTTATTCCTACAAGTTCATTTATTTCATTACAAATTTGAGGTGTTTGTTCTTATGTGAGCAACACATTTTGTTTATGAGCTAACTTTGATTGTATATCTCATTTATTTTAAAAGATGATGTCAAAATTTCCTTATTCCATTGCTTCATTTTGGATAAGACAGAATTCTAGTATTGGAGAAAACAATACATATAGAAACCTACAATGGTTCATTCTAAAATGCCTAGTTATGAGAAGAAGTCTGCAAATGTCAAAGATCCATTGAAAAAATCCAAAAAGTTTGTGCATGACATTGTTGCATCCAAGAGGAGAAGGGATGAATTGCATTCTAATATCTTTGGAGGTGAGCAACGTAAAAATTATTTACTTTGACATTTGTTTTACATTAATTTCACAAATGTGAAGACCGTAACATAATGCTTTCACATAGATTCATTCACCCCAGAGGAATCCTTGCATAAAAGTTACGAGGAGATGGCTGAAGTTGACAAAAAACATATAAAGGTTTTGGAAGAGAAAATTGCTTTTTATGAAAAAGAGAACAAACAACTATGAGAAGAAAGAAAAGTTGTAAGGTTGAAGCTCATAGATCTGTGCGAGTTGAAGGCCAATATAGAGATGGACTTGATTCAACTACATATGGCACATAAAAACCTAGAAACAATGAGTGCGAAAAAGTTGCAAATGAAAGAAGTTTCCTTGGCCAAGCTTCAAGAGGTGGTCACCATTTGCGACTGGGAACACAAACATTTGAAAGAACTATTCAAAAACATGTTGGGATGTGCAAACCTATGTAATGAGAAAACAAACTAAAAATGTGGCATAGCCACATGTTTGTAAATTATTTATTGTTATAATTTGTAACACATCAACAGTTATTAGTTGTGAAAATTATATTAATAATATTTGATGATATTTTACTTTATGTTTTGGATTCACATGTTCTTACTATAATTGTATTTTACTTTTAGTTACTATATGGATTTATGTCTTTGTTTCAATGGAAGACTACTGGGAAGATAAAATAAAATGGTAATGATGAATAAAATATTACACGATGTTACAAAAAATTGTAACGATGAATAACATCTTACACGATGTTACGATCTTACATGATGAATGGATTTAGTTTTATTAGCAATGTAGCTCAATTGGAGTAGAGAAACGAATTATTTGGTTGCTCTGTTTGTATTTTTTATTCAATATAAATTTGATTTGAGTTGGGCCCCTCTTGGCTTTGTAAGATTTATAGATTTCTTCACTAATACCCTTATTTGTCTCCCTTCTAGATAGATCTAGTGTATTAATTTTAAATTTATGTGAGAAAAGTTTTTTCATGTCAATATCTTAAAGGTATAGTAAAGAGGAAGCTTTTGCATACCAGCTAAAGTGGATTCCATATTATTTAGGTGAAGATTGGATGGTATTAATCTCTGGACACTTTATGTTAACAATTTTTGATGTATAATCTTGGATTCAACAATGTCCACCTCTTATCTCTTTTGTGGTATACACACAATGTGTATACCACAAACAACACTACCACATGATATTACAAAGGTCCAGATTATGTGAGACAAATAAAATACATGTATATGTAAATAATTAACGAATGATCATTCATTAATAAATGAATGGGGGTTATGGTATGACTATTTCAATTTATAATTAAATTTAGCACAATGGATTTGGGTTGTCTATAGCCAGTACCACGAATATATGGACTATATCCTTGAGATGGATGAAGAGAGGTTCATTGTCCTCAAAGTTGAGGTACTCTTTTACATACGAATGCACATAATCCACAAGTGTATTATCATTGGTTTTTAGTATTTAAGACCTAAAGTGATGTTAACAAACGTCCTTCACAACTTGTTTACCTTCTTTCACCTTCAAATTATACTCTGAAGCAAGTATCCAACACTAAGCAAGTAGACTATACTTTGAAGCAAGTATCCAACACTCAAGAAAGTATCCAACACATCAAATTATATGTGAACAACAATAATGTAAACTACACTATTAAATAGTAAAGTGTGTAGCATTATTCTAGACGATTAAAATTTGTAATCAATTGACATATTGAACATCTCAATAACCTAACATAACTATGTTTGTGACATATGAACTACTGTATACTATACTCCGAAGCAAGTTGAGTAAATCACCTATGTCCTATAAGACACTTATCATAATAAATTATTGCATACATTTTTTCCTTTTGACGTATGAGCATAAAGCATTTGGGATTTACAATTGGGAGGAGTGAATAAAGTTGTATTAACACATCAAATTATGCTCAAATTATATCTGAACAACAAAACATGTAAATGGTAATAACGTAAACTAGATGGTGCACCCTATTCACTCAACTTAGTTCATATCACACATTAGAAGATCCTAGATTGATCCTTCAATGAACATGTAAAATCATCTCTATGAACATTCCCAGAATGCAAGAAACAGTTCAAGGGATGAAAGAATGAATATACACAATACATGGATAATGCATTCTTGTATCATTTCCACACATTTGAAGTTTTCATACAGTATTGAAAGTCATTTCTCAGACTAAAACAGAGCATCATTCTTCCAATCTTCATATATCCATTACAAAAACTTCACTCCTCCTCATCTTCCATGAGGATCAACCCTTTTTTCCACCTATTTTCCTTCTATTCGAATGACTATCCCAAGAATAACTAACTTCTCTAACCATCATCCTAACTAGGCTTCACTAACTTGTAACTTCCTTGAGTTAAGGACTAACATAGAGTTAAGGACCCAAAGATGAGTTATACATCCTTTATTCACTTAACTTGACACTCTCATATAATGAACAACTCATATACAAAACCAAAATTGGCTCAAACTTATCTCTTATATGGTATACACAGTGTGTATACCACAAACAACACTACCACATGATAATAAAAAGGTCTAGGTATGTGAGACAAATAAAATACAGGTATATGTAAATAATTAATGAATGATCATTCATTAATAAATGATCATATACTTTCAAGAAATCTTGTCACAAGGTTCTCCACCTTTTCCAATTCCAATAGACTTAGCTCCGGAAGAAATGGAGATAGCTCCGAAGCTCAACATATAGTTCCGAAAGTTACCCCCTCTAGTTCGGAACTCATTCAAAGAGTTCCGGAATCATAGGATTTGCAGAGTGCTCAACAAGAGGGAAAATAGGATTTACATGAAGAAGAAGCCTTAAATTAGTTACGGATACAATATCATGACATCCAACTATAAAATATTTATTCTAAGACATCGATGAAGATTATATAAAATACAAAATTTAGATTAGATCTACACTGAACAAAGCTGTCCACATAGGAATAATACATCTAAATCAATTTTTCCTACATATATGATTTCATCCTCCCTTCAATTTCATCTCCCCATATTTTAATGATAGCTCAAAAAAACTCTACATAAGTTTTTAGTACACATTTAAATCTTTGTCACACCATTTAAATATATGATATATGTAATTATAAAGCAGGGTGATTTACATGATATCAAATGAAAGATCCCACCCTTGTAAAAAAATTTAAAAACTATAGTATACTTTTACAAAATACTATTAATCTGAAATATCAACCACCTCCTCCTTCACGTGCTTGTTTTCCTCTACAGCTACCTCATCGCCTCTTCTACGAGTACTAGAGTGACAAACCACCTCACCGGCCCCGGAATCCTTTGAGAGAAATTCATGGGAGGATCTAACTTTATTTCTAAGTTAAAAACATGGGGGCCATGGAACCGATAGGTTCTGCAAGATCGTCCAAGGCTAAAGGAGAGATATAAGTTGTCTCGACTCCTTTCATCCCGCATTTTGGTGGAATGTCACCAAGAAACACCATAGGAATTTGTATCGATTTTCTAATTCATCCACATATTATTTCACCACCCGATTGAACCACCAACCTCTCGTGACTGTAGGGAACTAGTGGGCATGCATAAATCCTACACAACTTCCTTCAATCCTATCACATGGCAGGGAAAATGAATTAATGAGCTATCAACACTATTTCCACCTTATCTCGACTAATAAGAAACAAATTTGTCACAAACATTGATGCAATCTTTGCGTTTGCCCTTGGCTAGCCATGGCCCTGCAAGTATCTATCCCCTATCATGCCTTCAATTACCTTTCCCACATAACCCGATGGGATTTGGAAAACCTTCTTCAACCGAGAGTGGGGAAACATGGCCATAGAAGGTCATTTCCTATGTTTCTCCCTTGAGATAAAGGAATGGTAAGGGTACGAGAGCCATTAGAAGATAGAAAAGGAAACCCAAAAAAAATTGGAACAGAGAATGAAGATAGGTGTGAAAATGAAATGCTCGAGGATCGAGATAAAGGTCTTTCCCACATGCCGAACCTTGATGAATTACTCATGCCTTAGGTTGGCTTCCCTTCCCAAGATGACATCCAATCCAGGCCATGATGAGTGATCATTAGAGATTGTGGTTTCATTCACTTGAACCATCCCATAATTTTCTAAGAGATCCGCTACTAAATTGTCTTCACAGTATACATGCCCAATTTTCAAGTTAGTATGTGTGATTAGATTTAATTCTTGGTTTTTGGCTTTATGAGTTATTAAAATCACAATGGGCGATGTGATGTAATAAATCACTTCCAAGGAAGGCCATCATGACCGTTACTCAAAATAAATTATTACACCACCCTTGGAAAATGGAATGACATCATTTTTCTCATCCCGATATTCAGTTCCAAATTAGGAAAATCCTTAAGAGGTTGATATAAATTTAAAGCATGGCATAGACAAAACTGATTAACATTGAAAGTGTGGTGAGTTTCGAAGATAATTCTAAAGGTTCCATAGCTAGGTCTTTTGATAGTGTGGGTCGTTGGAAAACTCAAATTCTCTACAGCCATGGGAATCAAGAATAAATCTAAACCAGAAGATGACACTCAACTCATTGCAGAATCTTGAAGTAATGGCCATCTTTAAGCATGCAAGATGGCTAGGGTTTCTGAAGAAATTCTCCAAGTATAACGATGAACTAGTAAGAGAATTTGTTATGAATTTGGAACAATTTAAAGCTAAAGTGAAAGGTGCTACAATTCCTTTTACTATTAATATAATCAGTCAAATATCGGGTATTCTAATTTCCCATACACCAAACCCTGCCAAAGGCTCTTTGAAAGAACTAGTGGAAGTCATGTGCCAAGAAGGTGACCCTGAACCCCAATATATTTTCACATCCAAGAAATTCATAAAGGGAGTAAGGTGAGCAAGCCTTCCCAAACCTTTTGACAGAGTAGCCTTTTGGGTAGTTAAATATCTCACCTATGATGGGTAGTATGGAACTATCAGGAAGGAGGTTGTTAAAATGTTAATCCATTTGAAATATGGAAACACAAAACAAGAGTACATGATAAACCTCCCTAAATTTCTTTATGAATTTGTTCATACTATGGCCCAAAGGTATTCATGGGGTGCTTTGGCACAATTAGACATCATGGTTTGGTTCAGTTAGTATGTGAGCATCACTTTCTCAATAAGAAAAATGGGGAGGAAGCATGGATGAATTTTATTCATAAATTTAAGCAGACCTTTGATGTAATTAGAAGGGGAATCCCAACCCCATTTACCCCTAAAAAGGACTTGGGAATTGGTCCATCGGAGGGAAATAAGGAAGAAACAGTAGAGGGTAGGGTGTCAAAAAGGAGAAGGATTGAAGGGAATGAAAGAGTAACCACCTCCCCTGAGGTAACTCAGGCCTCTCCAACCTCTCAAGAGGAACAAATCCCTACCTCTGACATACCATCCTCCAAACCCAAGGAACCAAAATATACTCTCATTGACTGTGAAAAGGTCAACATTTTTGACTATGACAGCCCACCTAGAGAATAATTCATCATTCAGTTTAGAAGAAGGAGCTCTAGGAGGAAGTCTACCTCTGAAGAAATGGTTGCTCCTAAAAGAAAAGGAAAATCACATAAGGAAGCAGAAAATGTTGAGGTACATGAGGTCATTGAAAGAGAAGTTGCTAACATTCTTGATAGTATGAGGATTTTACCTCCTCTTGGAACTCAAATAGAAGAAAAGGAAAAATTAGTGATGGTAAATGAGGAGTAGTTAATAGGACAGGTATTTGAAGAGGTGGGTGATTTATCCATGCCCATAAATGAAGAGGAGGATGTTGTAGGACAACTGAGTTCTGAAGAGAAGCTTGTATCTTGGAAGCTAAAAGGAAAATCTCCTCTAATTGAGGAAGAAGGATATCCAACTCATGTGGAGTTGACATCAGAAGAGGAGAAACAACAACTCAAGAAAGCTTTGTTTTTGTCAAGAGAATAAATTATCATAAGGGAAAAAGATGAAGAATTGGTTTTTCTCAAACTCAAAGTGGAAAACAGAGAAACTCTTATCCTATCTCTACAAAATGAGCTAGAACAGCTAAAGAATCAGATGGAAAACAAGGATAAAGAGTTAGAATTATTAAGACAACACTCAACAATTAAAGATAGGGAATTACAGTTGAGAAAAGAACAAGATGATGATAAAGAAAAAGAACTTGTTTTATGGAAGTCAAAAGTACCTACTCCACAGGAGAAACTGGATCAAGAAACTCAAACTAATTCTCCTATAAAAATAGATCCAATAAACCAAGTTGTTCAAATGGAATTATCTTTCTTTCTAGTCAAACAACTTTGGGATGATACTTGCAGGAGATTGAATGAATTGAGGGTAATGAATCAGGAGTTAAAGGTTAAAATGGAAGAGGAGAAGAAGCAAAGGAAAGAATGGGAAGAAAATTTTTATAAGGAAGAAAATTCCATATTCAAATGTGCAGAAAACATTTAGGTAGCATGCATGTTGGGAAAAAATTGCTTGCATGTAGGAGACCTTCTCCTGCATACAATGTTTTCTTGGAAGAACAATTCATTAGATGGAAATTGGGAAGGCTTGCATGTGGCCTCCCACATGAGTTAAAAGATGAGGAAGAATTCATGGTTGCTTACTCCTTAGCCACCCCTAAACAAAAGAACCTTCTTTGTGAATTTTATTTGTGTAATTATATGTTGAAAGATATGACAGGTTCTTAATCAATTTGTATATTGGAGAGAGCCAACTTCAAGCATTCATTTCCACATTGCAAAACCAAATAGCTTGGGGGAAGAGAGATTCAGAACATATTTTAAAAGCTAGCACAGTTGGCCTCTGCATGAGACCTCGGTATCCATGTACATCCGTAATAGCCAACGACTTCATATATTTTACATTTAATTTAAAATTCAAAAACCATTATATTTCCAGTCTGGAATGAAATATTATAGCTTTTACATCATATGATCAGCAACACTTTGACTAAGCTTTCTCTACTTGTATTAAAAGGTGGAACCACCTTACTTGTACCCCTAAAGAGGAGGGAATTCATCTCTCTGAAAAACTTAAGGTGGAGTTTGGGAAGAGCTAGAGCCTTGGCAACAATAATTCCTCAAGTCATAAGCGAGGAAGGAGGTATGTGGATTGGCATGAGAACTAAGCCCCCTCTCCTTCTCACACCTATGTCTCCATGGAAAAATGTGGAAACTCGGGATCCTGAACAATTTGAAAGGTGGTGGTAGGAAATAGAGGTTGGATGTGGGTTTAGCACCACAACTGAAGATACCTGGGCAATTCAATTTCAGATTTTTGATTTAAGTGAAAAAATGCAATCCAGGATATATGACCCCACTTTTGTTGTATAGGGGTTTGCAAGAGGACTTGCAACAAGTAAGTGTGGAGGAAATTATGAGGTCAAAATATACCTCAATTTGTGCAAATAATAGCTTCATATTGTCACCTTCTTGATTAAGTTAATTGCATTTAATAACTTTCCTTTGATCTGATATAAGTTCAAGATATGATTGTCCAGATTTTGTTGATTAAATTCAAGTGTTCCAAAATACTCTTTTATCCTCTAACAAAGGACGTGGAAAATGTCAGTTTTGAATGAACATGTCATAATCTATGTGGAATAATGGGTTTTGGCATAATCAACATTTTGGACGAGTTGGTGATTCATGGAATCCGTACAAGCTTAGCTCTAGAAGAAACGAAGATAGCTTTGGAACCTCGGTAGATATTTCTGAAATTTACCCCCTTTGGTTCCGGTAAAAATGGATTAAAGGGGTGAAGCATGTACTCCTCAGATTGAAACAACACTAGTTGTTCTCTGATTTCCTAAAATACCAAATATAGAAAAATATTCATATGTATGACTATCAGTTGTATATCAGAATTTTCTCCCAATCTCATGGCTATTCTGGCTATGATCGGATTGGTTTAGATTTAGGCTTAAAATAGTATAATTTTATTCCATTTTTTTGTTTTGAAGTTTATGTTGTCCCTACATGTTATTATAATTTGTGTTTATTTCCTTTCATGCAAATCTCCTTTAAGAAATATTGGTTAGTGTGTTTGATTGATGCAAGTGTGTTTGATTTATGCAGTGTGTTTGATTTATGCAAGTGTGTTTATTTCCCACAAGTGTGATGCAATCTGATTTCAATAAGGCTTTGGCTAGAAACTCAAAACATTAAGAAAACCCCCAAAAATAGTCTCACACAATTACTAGTTTACTCAAAAACTTTAACTTGTTGCATATAGCTTTAGACACCACCCCTAGTTTTGATATGACATCAACCTTTAGTTGATTAAATGAAGGGTATAACGACACCCATCACTCCTACATCACATTGATTGATCAATAATAATAAAATAGTTACAAAGTATCATAAATACCTCCTTGGCTCGAATTTGGTTCATAAGTGACCTTTTATTCTTCATGATGACATCATGTATGCCAACTACTTAACAAGGAGTGACCTCAAAGAAAAGAGCTACAATTTCACATAAGAGGTCATATTTTGGAGGTACTATTGGTATTATTCACACTCATGCATGCAAGGAAATTCTCAGACCCTCACAACCATGCATTCAAAGACATGTACCTACAACCATAAGCTTTACCAACATCTTCTCATGCAAACTGTATAAACACATAGAACATGACATTTCATTAATCAAGAACAAATAAACTACATGTCTTCCTTTTCATGGCACAAAATTCTAAAATGCATCCTTATCAGCCTTCAAATTATGGATACAATGAACAACTTCATTTAAGAGTTCTTCTATCAATGTTATGCACAGATTTTGTCACAACTGTAATGTTTGTATCAACAAGATTGTCAAACTCACAAAGTGGACATGGTATATTTCTTCTAAGATTGAAATCACTCCCCAAATCTCCTCTATGTCTAGATGACTAAAAGATGAATTCTCCAACAAACTTCCATCTAGAAGGAAACCCCCAAATCATTCAATCATATACATTACATATCAAAGCAACCCATTCTCATAACAGAGGATGTACCTTTATACCTGTAGTCACATTAATTATACATCTATGTATTGAAAGAGAAGAGTTTAGAGATTTAATGTAAAACTCATGTCTATTCCACAAGATAAGATTAAAAGCTCACAGACTTAGAGTGCAACACATATAGATTGCTTCTTTGTATACAAACTACTGAGTTTTCTTCATTACATTATTACAAAAATGTACCACTTATGGGTTACAATATTACAATATTACAAGGCTACAATATTACAAAAATGTACCACTTGTGGGTTACAATGTTACAATATTACAAGGCTACAATATTACAAAAGCACCACTTCTGGGTTACAATATTACAAGGCTATAATATTACAAAAATGTACCACTTCTCGGGTTACAATTGTACAAGGCTACAATATTGCAAAAAATGTACCGCACAGTCTAAGATTATAAACATTCATTCAGAAAATCATATTCTTCTTCACATACTTCTTGAAAACCTTCATGCAGTAGGACACTATCCAGATAGAATGAGAGCATTTAGTTACATTTTGGACATTTATAATGTATTCATCCAACTCTAACTAAATGTGACACCTTAGACCACTTTTTTAAGACTTATACACACCCTCCATCATATATGCTACAAAATAAAAAAACAAAAAAAACATATACCACCATCATCAAATAAAATATCACAAAATATACGCATAATACAATAAAAGCTAAATGTGTAAAACTCAAAATGCACATAATACAACATTTAGCATTATTTGTCTTAAACATGATGAAGCACCATGAAAAATTATTTGTTGTAATCATACTAAAAAAAGACTGTGTAATCCACAGAACAGTAAAAACCTACACCTAACATTATTTACCATTAAAAATACCTTCAAGATGCATTCGATGTTCCAAAAGAGAGTCGACAACATGGAACTTGAATTTCGGTCGAGGGGGTTGTCCCTGTGATTCACGAAACACAAATTTAAGTGTTTTGAATTCCAATGAATACGTCTTGTAATCACATTACATTCATACTCACCCAAACTCTCTGTTATAGCCTCACAACTTTCTCTAATTTTTATACCAAACCGTTTCTATGTTTGCTTGAGTAGTTTCACATTTATCCAAAATAACTCCCTAGTTAGTTGTATAAATTACATCCCCATTTTGGCTCTAAAGGTTCTAGTATTACGGGTTACGTGCACCTCGGTTATCTCCTTGGCACATTCACTTGGTCATAGTTCCTCGCACGCTCATGCGTGTTCTCCTCCTCTTTTTCTCCTTCCATCTTTGCCTCTCCCCTTTCCTCTCTATTTCATTTCTCCCACGCGCACTCTCTACACATTCACCTTCTTCCTAGAAGTTCACACATCATGTGTGCACCTTATACATGCTTCCCAACATTAGTTAATTCCTTGGAATATTCACAGGCTCCCTTCCTCACTCGCTACTTATTACTTTGTAATGATTGTGTCTTTTCCATAATTTCCTCTGCTGTGTGTTTCTCCTGTTCCTCCCATGTGCATAACCTTCACACACCCTTTCACTCTATTTTCCTTTTGCACCTCCTTCTTCATTACACATCTTCACGCATTATTTTTTGCCCTTCTATACCACGTGTCATGTGTCAAACTTGTAATGTGCTACACACAACCAATCAAAGCACGCCAATTGGGTGCCAACTCCTAAAGACAAACTAGTTTGTGACACATGGTAGAAAATGAAAAAATGAATGAATAGTTGGCCATCCTTCAACCATTCTTAGAGTGTCTTGTGTCTTTGCGTGTCAACAGAGCGACACTGTAGACTTGATTGTCATAAACTTTGTTCTAAAGCTTGGATTAGGCGTATTTTGTCTCATTTTATAGTTGCTGACGTGGGCTATAGTACAAAACCATTCAAATTCAAATATTGGCGGGATTTGGTAGGTGATAAGATGGGAAATGTCTTTTTGGCCATTAATGAACATATCGGATTGCTTCAACAACCCAAATTTGATCTAATTTTCCCTCCTTGCTTCTCCTACATGCCAAATAGATATGGGTAAGAGCACTTGATAGATTTATAGGTGGATTCCCAAGCATTCATTACTTCGGTTGTTGGTCATTGTGAATCAAATATGATTTTTACCTCCTTCTCCTCTTCTTCTCTCATCAATTCATCTATAAATGTAAGAGCATGGATCATTGTAAAGGGTTGGACATTTTAGATCCTTTAGTGTTTGTTAAGGATTTTGTATCTTTGCATTTTGAGTTGTAGACCTCTAGATCTAGTTCTTGCATGTGGATATCAGCCTCATACACCATTGTAACATATTGTGCATACTCAAAAGCAATAAAAGCATTGTTTTGTGGCTATTCTCTACCTTAACATGTTTGTATTCTTCTTTCTTGCCTCTCCTTTGTATTATGTGCTTGTTGTGCCACTTTAAATCCCTTATAGCTCCATTTTCTTGTTGTGTCTCATGAAATCAATTATGTGAATGCATTATGGTCTGTGTTACACATACCTAGCCTCCCTTTATGCCTTTTCCTTTGTTTTCACTCAAAACAGATAGTGTTCATCCCACTTTTTCTAGTGTTATCACCTCCTTTAGTTTATTTTTCCCTTTCTGCATATCCTTTTATCCTTGGTCCCTTGGCATTATTAGATAAGGTTTTACTTTCAATATTAGGAGTAGCATAGCAGTAGAAATAGGTAGAGGAACCGGCCTTCTCCGGAGGTTTGTCTCAAGCGCATAAGGTCCCACAACTTGGAGACAGTCCCATTGTTGACTCAAACGACTCAGTTCTTTCATATCTGAGACATGGGTGCAAGTTTGAATAACCAACAGCTTTCCTTCTACGAGTTGTGTTAGGAAATGTATACTCCTCGTACTCTTGAGTATTAATGTTTAAATATGGAACCATGATCTCCTTTTTCTTCCTCTTTCAAGGTTTCCTACTTGCACTAAACCATGGTTGCAAATGGGTGGTAGAAGTCTCATTTGCACTACAATCTGGAATGAAATCAAATGGAAATGAACCAAATTCATGTAAAATATTCTTAAATTGTTGCACACAGACTCCAAAAGAAAAAAAAATCATTTTCTAGCACCACATCCAACAATAATTTCAAAAACTCTTTAGATTGACTAAGCACTTACAATGCATTTCCATGGTTTTGAACATGTTGCTCAGGAATAAGGTATTGTGTTTCCTGTTGAATTACTTCATCACCCTCAAATGTCACCAAAAATAAAATTCATTTAGTAATTTATAATTTTTTGATATATAAACCACTATTCATTCATAATAAATTATGTATTGTCAATGACAATGTAGGGATGCTCGATGCATCATCTTGAATCACAACGCATTCAACTACTTCCACAACATGAACAACATGGTCATATACAATGAAAACAATACTTTTAGAGGATGTACAATGAATTTTTCTGAGGATAACAATGGTAAAAATAGTTAAAATATTGAAATGAAAACATACACCCACACCACTAAAATTTGAAACCCTAATAGATGCACTACCCTCATGTGTCCTCTCAAGTTGCAACACCTTCAAAACATGTTTGCAAGTGTTTCCTTCAAAAGTATCCTAAGGACAATTGTAAACATAAAAATTCAGTCTAAATATCGGAATGAAATACCATGAATCCCTAGATGTTTTACTTCTCACCATGTAAGACCCTTGAAAAGTATGGTTTGCAGAAAGCAGTCATTATCGGTATTGCTCTAGCCCTCTCAATGGCAATCAAAAGTTCCTTCTCCTTCTTTTAATTTTTCAATAAACCTGATACTTGCAACTTCCTCTTGTGTTTGTAATGGGGTTCAAATCAAAACACCAATGTGTAAAATAACCAATCCATTCTCCTTGTGTATTTATTTCTTTGATCACACAAGTATCGTGTCTTCAAGAAACAATGATGAGATTCTATGGACGCATTCGTATCCCGATTATCATGGGTAAAGTTGTGGAAGTTTTTTGACCCCATAGCTACACACGAAAAACAATAAAACCATTAGAGAAAAATTAAAAATTATTAAATCTACACATAGTTATGTAGTTAGCACTTACCAATACATCTTTCTTATGACCCACGTCTTTCGAAGTAATCCATAAAGACGGTCTCCTCTTTGAACTCATCCATGAAATCATCGATGAGGAAAAAGGTCATGTGTTCATTATCACTGATGGCACACATGATGTCACCTAGTCTCTGGAACATAACCGACCCCACCTCCTTCTTCATATATCTGTAAATAAATTTGTCATGTGACAATAAGTAATGCAAAACAACAAAAAAAACCCAAGCCCGTAAATGTTGTATTACAAAAATGAAGAAAAAAAAACCTATAAATATTCTTTAGCCAAGCCCTGTGAACATGCCATATGCATAACAAGACATGACAATCAAATACATCCCTGATACACAAATAACATCATTAGGGATGTAAATTGTGTGTATTAAATTTATAGAAAAACCTATTAGTAAATTTATACTTTATAGCTTATATTTCAGAAGCTGCATCATCCATAATGAATGCATTGACATGCCAATCCATCCTTTTCCTTTTCCCCCTCACGTAGACTTCAACAATCCATGTATATATGTCGTCCAATTTATTACGGATGAAACTGCCCATGCAACAGGAACCCTAGACTCTTTCTCGTCAAAAACAAGAAGTGTGTACAATTGGTACTGATGTAAATGTGTACACAAAATTATTGTTAGTATGAGAATGACTTAAACAAATATATCCAAATATCAATTATGCATGGAAATGAGACAACAATGTCCTTACCCCATATTTATTAGTTGAGAACGTGGAATCCATTGCAATGATGGATTTGTGGGAATGATGAACCATCATTTCAAGCATCCACGTTGTTTAAAGGCCCATAATGAAAGGCACATCAATCCCAAATAGCCTGTAGTGCCCACTTCCCTTTGACACCTTTTGATACTGATCATGACACTATCGACTATATTATGGACATTATTATAGTTTTGATTTAGTATGATATTAGATATTTGATCATGGATTATTGTTGACTTTGATTCTTATATGATGCATGATGATTATTAGAGACACTTTATATGTTGATAATGTTATCTTGTTGGACATGGTTGTATGATGGATGTTGTTTGAACTTGTGATATTTGGATATTGTGAGTGGACCTAGAAATAGAAAATTATTGGATGATGATATAGTTGTTGATAAAACTATAAATGACATTGTTAGATTGCCTGGATGTTGTTGTGATTCATATATCTAGATGATTTTGGAATTTTAATTATATTTATATTATTTTGGATGTTCTAATATGGCCACGAGGCCGAAGAAGGTGTTTTTATTTTTCAGGTTAAACTATCACAACAAATATCGGGGATTGGAGACCAACCACCTTGGAATTATAGATGAATTCAACAAGGTCTCCATGGCAACTAGTTTTATTTGTGTGTGTGTTTGTTAGTGTTAGGGATTCGCATGGGGGATCACCTTTAAATGTGACCAAGGGATTTTATTTTTTCTGGTCCCTTTTGTTATGTTTTCATGTGTTTATTTTGTGGTGCACTTACCCTTTCATTATTTATTTAATGTGGTGTTAATATTGTGAGTAATCATATTGTTTAGTTAATTAATTAAAAGATGTCATAAGTATGTAATTAATAGAGTTGTTGGCCATGTTTTAAAGTGTTGTAAGAATGTGTAAGTAATGTGTAAGTAATATGTAAGTGATGTGTAAGTTAAATTTTGAGTGTGAAACACTCCACCACCTTGAAAATTAGAATTTGTCCTTGGAAGCTGATTTTGGAGGCTTGTGGGACAAGTTAAACTTATCCCATACCTCTTAGATTTACATACCAACCTTGCCTATGGTTGGAGGGTTAAATTTAGACCTTTTTATACATTTTTACAAGTCAAGTTGAATGATGTAATTGCATTTTTCTTACATAATTTAATTTCAGTCCTTATGGGGTATGGACTTGTTTGAGTGTGTAAGTAAATCTCTCATATTATTCACCCACCTATTTATTATGCATTGGAGAATGAAATTGACCTTGTGCTTGGGGTTGAGGAGGTATGATGTGGCATCCTACATGGATCCACCTCATCCTCTTCCCTTCCCTCTTCTATAAAATTTGAATTCCTTGTCTTGTTTTGGGTTGCTTCACTTTCGGGAGACTTCTTTTGAGGCAAATTTTCTTGTTGTTTTGAGGAGCTCTTGCTTGGAGATGTTTTTGGAAGATTGTTGCATGCTTGTGCTAGGTTGACTTTTGGATTACTTGCATTAGAAGGAGCGTGCTGTTTTGAACTAGGAACAACTCCATCATGGAGAGGTAAGAGCTTGGCTCTTGGAAATGCTCTTCTTTTCCCTTTTATGAATATGTAAATGCTGGTATGTTTGTTATTGTTGTGGGTTGTTGGGTAGATGGCCTAGGAATGGTGTAGGAGAAGACTATGGGGTTTATTTTTATGGGAGGAACAAGTGTGTTTTAGGGAGGTATAAGGGTGGAGGGAGTTGGGATTTTGGTTCCACCTTATAAAGAAATAGCTTACATTTCTTTACTCATTATGGGGTGCCATAAGAGGTTGGGGAGGCATAAAGAAATGCGAGGAATAAGGGGTACTTGGGGGAGGCACAAGGAATGTCAGGGTTTTGATATACTATTTTTGGCAGCATGTAACTCGGTGGTGATACCCATTTCCCCTTTGGGAGACATAAGAATCATTCCCCATAGTTCTTGCTCCTTTGGCTTGGTTGATGAAGCCTTAGTATTGTTTGTCATGCGTTAATGTAGTTGTAAAACTACATTCGCTTTGGAATGTGTTTTATTGTGAAAATGTTGTGTGTATGTTATGTGGAAGCCTGTTGTTGCCATGAGTTGAAATGCATTTCTTATTGCATTTTGGTTAGGGCTCAGTTCCAATGAAGAATGATGGATTCTCCTTTCATTGGATGTCTTGGTTGGGTCGAGAGCGTTGCCTTTCCCTTGCCTTTGTTGTGATCAAAATTGGAAGAATGAGAAGAGTGTATGTTGTTTTTAAGCCGAGAAAACAACAGTTCCTTGTGAAATGAAATTTCATTGTAACCTTCCCACTTGAAGTGGATGATCTTGTAAATGTTTGTAATGAAAAGATGTTGTACAGATTTGCAAGTGAAATTTGAAATGTAAAAGAGTTATACTCTGTATTCTGTTTAGAAAGAATGTGAAAGAATGATATGTGTTTGGTATACTTGTATTTTGTAATCAAATGGAAAGGAAGTTGTAAGAGTTCATTTGAATTAATGAAAATGGTTTTGTTTTGTCCATATGATGTTATTCCATTGGAAATCTATGTTTAGCATACTCTATGAAATCTCTATTTGAAAAGTGGTAAAGTGGAACACGTGAAAAGAAAATGTAATATCTGCCTTGTGTTCAATAAATGATTTTGGAAGGAATAAAAGAAAGAAGATGTAAAATTTCCTTTTGAAATCAATAAATGAATGTAATACTTTTCTCAAATTGCATTGTTGTATTGAATCTGATTATTTCAATGTATTGAAATCTCTGCTTGAAAGAAGTAAATGCGTATGAAGGAAAGTGCAGAACTCTGTCTTTGAAATGTGAAAAATTTGAAATCAGAATTTGCATTTGGTCTTGAATAGTTTGATTTGAATCAACTAAAATGTGTTAGATTGGAATTGGAACGTATTCTAAATACTTGGAAGAAGAAATGGCAATTAGACCCATCAAGATTTGATCCCTATTATTTGTTATTTTAAAACTGGTAATTAATTAAACCAAAAATGCACAGTTCAAACCTGCAACAATAAAATAACAAATTAACTGATTGAATTGAAGTATTAGGCCCTAAACGAGTTCAAATAGACTAAAACACTTAAGGAAATATCTCAAAACTTAGCAAAATCGGGTTCAAACCGTTTTGTAGTTGTTTTCTGTCAAGAAATGGAAATGCTCAAATTTGTAAGTCATTCATACAAATTGAACCTTTAATCCTTCCTTAAATTCATTTAGGAACAATCTTTGCATGTCTATTTGACATGTTGAGAGAGGAAGAAGACCGAATTGAATAAATCTCACAAGTTAAAATTTACCAATTTGCACTGTAAAAGCCTGCAAGCCGTTTTCTTAAAATTTACCCCTTAAAATTTTATTAAAACCTAAAATTAATGATTTATGTACAAAGAGGACATTGAGAGATTTCCAGAAAATCCTTGTTTGTCCAAAATGGAGCTCTCTATCAAAATTTATGGCCTTATGAAGTTTTCTTCACTTGGCGTTAAAATTTTGGGAAAAATTTCCTTGGTGGGCTTGCGGCCCAAATTTTCCCTTTGCTCTTAGAAAAAAAAATTTGGAAAATTTTTCTAACTTTTCCCCACCGCCCTACTAGCCCATAGCCAATTAGAGGCTGCCACATGGCACCATGAGGTGTCAACAAAGGGATAGATCCTTTTTTTACTTAAAGCTTTCAAAAAAATTGGGAAAATTTTCCAACTTTTCCCTACCAGCCCGTAATCAATCAGGTGATGCCACGTGGCGTCACGAGGCATCGGCAGAGGAAGGGGTGCTTTTTTATCCTTTGCATCTTGGAAAATTTTTGGAAAATTTTCCAAGTTTTCCATGTTGTTACGCCGGCCGCGGCCTAATCGGGGGTTGCCACGTGGCATCACGAGGTGTTGGCGGAGGTGCGGGTCTCTGTACCCTCTTAGCCCTTTGGGGCGTTATGTCAATTTTCTCCCTACCGCCCCACTTTTCTTTGTGTTGGTTCAGGAGACACCACATGTCCCTTGCAGACTTGTGGGAGTGCGGGCACAAAGCTGACTTTCACCCCACGTGGGAGAAATTGCAAAATGTCTCCCGCCGCCCCACCTTTCCCCGCTTTTCCCCGCGTTGCCTTAAGGAGTGCCACGTTTCCTTTGTGGACTTGAGGACCTGTGGGAGCACAGAAAAAATGTGATTTTTGCCCCATGCGGGAAAAATTTTCTCAAGGTCTCCCGTGGCCCACCAACCCGCCCTTTGGGCAAATTTTCTCCCCTAGCCTGCAAGCCCACCCTTGGGGAAAATTTTCACCCCAAGGCCCGCCGGCCCATAACTTGAAAAATATGAGGAGTTAGGAGGACTTCTTTATATCAATGGAAAGGTGAGGAAATTTCCTATCTAATGGGAGTAATTTAAGAAATTTTTGAATGTGTTAAGTATGAGAAAAATCAAGTTGAAACTTTAAGCCTGTTAGAGAGTGGGTATGGTGAGGATTTTTCCTCTAAACCTAATCAAAACCTTCTAACCCTAAATTTTGGACCTTATTACTTCTAACAATTGTTAATAAAAGAAAATTATGTTCTAGTAGATTAGAATTCTTCCAGAACCTGTTAGTGACAATTGTTGTCTTATAGCTTGGTTGTAGATTCTTTTAATAAAAAAATTATTCCATAATTTTCCTAACTAATCCTAGGTTGTTCTTGGGTCTCAAGTGGGTTGTTTTAACGGGTGTTACATATCCTCTAATAATAAAAAAATGTATCCCTTTCTACGACATGCCACAAATTGATACTAGTGTTTTCGTGTTGGTGATTTTGGGATCTAATGCTCTTCACCCTCCTCCATGCATTCAACATGTCTTTCCTAGTTAAGCACTTGTCTCTTTTGTTGACAATCCTTGCCAACTCGGATCCGTGTAGTGCCTTTCCATAATGGTGTCAACAGATATACCAGCAAGAAAAAGAGATTCAATGTATTGCTTACATTCAACTGATAAATTTGGAGCAAAACCACTTCATGGATCCAAGCTTGTGTCCTTTACACCATGAAAAAACTCATCGTTCTTATCAACATGATACATATCATTGTATATGATATGTGCCACATCTGGTGTACCAAACATAACCCTCACATTGAAATGGCACCAACATCGACATATTTTATAAAGCCTCCTAATTCTTTCGTTAGTAGGTAGTTTGTTTCTATTTTCGGCGGGACCATAAGCATAATGGTAGTTGAAATAAAAGGAAATACATACTAATATCAGGTATGGAATTTGAAAAATGTGACACTAACATATGTGTACACTATTACTAAGGATGACTAAATGTAAAGTTAATATAAACAAACTTGTGATACATAATGGTAGCATGTGGTGGTGTGTGTTCCTTTGTAATAGGGTGGAACCTATTCTCAACTTGCATACAAATGTCATCTCGGAGCTATCAAGAAGGCCTTCCCCTTTAATAAAGACATCCGGTTGTCTTTAGAGGGATTTCCACACAAAGATCTATGTGACCATTGTATTCCCTAATCAGTGTCCATTGAATATTTTCTTGAGAAAATGTGGTTTCCCATTTCCCACATCTTGAACATCTAGGGAAAGCAATTGTTTGTACTTTGTCATTCGTGGCATCCTAAACAAAATAATGTAAACAAATTTGTATAATTAGTAACCATGGTATTTAACATATCAGTATATGAAATGTTATACATAATATGTTATTTTTGTAAACATAAGGCACCGTAATATGACACAAGTCATAAAACTGATCTAAACACCTGCCACATAAACTATTTCTAGCCTACTTTCTGAAATGCTATGGTAGCTTCTTTAGTTTCTATGGGAAACTTCTTGATGCAGGAGCATCATGAAGGAGAGTCAAATTTTGAGAAAATGACATCTTGATCATGGTTAGGAAGGTCTAAGGGGGTCAAATGGAGTGGGTTTGAGTCATTTAGAAGTCCATTAGAACTCATGACATTATTGGGTAAGGGAGTCTAGATTTTAAAATTCAAATAATATACTTTCCCTCCTATTTTGTAATTTGAAATTATAAGGGGTATAAAGACCATTCTTGGTCTATGTTGATAAGTTAGTGGTCTAGGTATTTGAAGAGTTATGTTTAGTTTTTCAAGTCATGCTATGAAGACTCCTAGTATGTAAAAGGAGAAAATAATGTAACTAGGTGTTAAAATATGACTTTGAGTCATGACATATAGACATCAAATCAATTAGGGTTCAGAGTATGGAGGTATTTGAAAGAAAAAATCACCGAAGGAGAGTGTTGAACCTCACAAGCACTGAGAGTGGGGTGAATCAGTGATGATCACAAATGGGGTTTCTTTTAATCTGTTATGTTGTTCATTTTTATGTGATAGTAAAATAATTAGTACACAAGATACTTCAAAGCACACAACTCAAAGAACAAGACACAAGTTTATAGTGGGAAAACCCTGGAAGGGAAAACCCACTTTGAAATCAGCCTTTTTATTTGAACACCAATTCAATATTGATTTACAATGATCAAGCACCCACTTGATCTAAGAAGCACCAACTTCCTAATGCACCTAGCACCCACTAGATGATCCACTAAGAACCTAATCAGCTTGACAAAGAGAGAAGCTCCTACTTCTTCTTATCTAAGTACCAACTCAGATAATTAGGATGATTGAATGACCATTTAGTATCTTGATCTCGATCAAAAATTATGGACTCTTTACTTAATCTTACGGTTTATCTTTTTCTTGGGATTGCAAAATATAAATGAACTTGAGTTTCTCTTGTGAAGTTACTACCTTCTTGATACTGAGTCACATTAATGCACTTAAAATAAAGATTTGTAAGTCACTGTATCAAATCCTTGTCATCTCATCTTTCATTCATTTGCTTAATGTCATAGATATTGTTTTCTAGTTGTTTGTTGCCTTTTCAAATATATTTGTCACTATATTATGAAATTTTTCTGCCCAAACTTATTGGTTGTCCCTATTTATCCATATTTGAAAATTTCTTCTTGAGTTTTGTTTAAGTACTTTGTTCTACCATACCCCATCAATCCAATTTCACCATATCTATAGCTTTGTCTACAACTCTATTATCCACCGCCTTTTCTCGTATTTTCACCTTTTATCTCGGTCTTAGTATATATATTTTTTCACACATTGTATTCCTTAACACACTTAATTCTTCACACACAAAAAAAAATCATTGCAATAGCTATAGTTTTTTTGATACTCTACTCTCAACTCCCACTCTTCGTAAGATTTCGAACTTTGGGGAGAATAGTGATCTAGAGGATTTTCACTATGCATATCTTCCCTAAACTTCCTAAATCTAGACCATGTTGAAGGGCTTCTTGAGACCTTTCGACGGTATGCTGAACTTTAGAAACAAAGTCCATATGAAAATTCTATCACCAGGTCAAAGTTAAGGTCTTAAACGGGTCAACCATAGTCAACAGTCCAATTTGGATGTGACACATGACAAAGGTGGCAAAATAAAGGTTGTTTGATATGGTTTCAGGCCTCCGTCTTCGACTCATGATATGGCGGAAAAGAACAAGAGGCTCAAATTTTGTAACGGAGGGGAGCCCGGCCGTCGTGAGAGCATATATTCTTGTTTGCAGATGTGGTGGGCTCTCAAACCACTACACAGACGTCAATTTTACATTTCGATCTTGATATTGTGTTTCGAGTTTTCTTTTTGCACTATGAATTGATTTTATGTTGCAGGTTGATAATCAACTCAATGAGTTATTTTATTAGCTCGGTGGGGTGATCAACTCCCCATCGAGTTGATCATAGTTACCACATTACTCGAGATTGGTTAATAATTCCTTATGGTTTGGTTTATTTCCTTATGGTTTGTGAAGATTGGTATTCACTATTACCTTGGATATCAACAATACTTAGGATGTATTTTATCCCATTTACCTCGAGTCAACCTAAGAGCTCATCCCATATCACGGACATTTCAAACAATGCATAGTCACTTATTAGCTTGGTGCATTATATGGCAAGCCCAAGCTTTGGGCGAAACAAACATCCACAATGACCAGCTAGCTACATAGTGGCATTTCAAGCAATGGCTTGGTGACGTGTTAGAACGGAGGGAAAAATTCCATTTGTGGCCAAAGCCACAAATGTGGAGGAGGAGGCATCGAGTTTTAAATAGCAAGCCCAACCGACCCCGCTCAATGCCGACCCCTGCTCAATATGGGATATCTCCCCACATTGCAAACAAAACACCACCGAAAGTGTTGCACTGATGGGATTCGAACCATGCACCTCGGGCTCCTAAGTCCATCAACCCAAAAAACTCGACACTCAGCTCAGATGAGCTAGAAAAGAGCTCGCCAGTATAAATAGAGCACTGTGTTCTGTGTAGTGGAGGAGACCAAATAGGGCAACATGCATTCATCTGAGGTTTTGAGGCACTTTCAGAACTTGATGTAAAAATAAAAGTTTCTTGAAATTCTGAGATGAAGACAATGGTGGTATTATTTTCTCATGAGGTACTATATATTTTCTTTTGTAGGTGATTTTTCATCGCAATTGCACAGAAAAGCACGAGGAACCAACAGAGATTTGAGTTTTTCGAGCACCTAAGGGTCGAACTAGGTCTTGGTGTAAAAAGGGAAGTTGCTCAGAAGGTTTCCAGAAATGTAATTTGTTTTCATGTAGTGTTTATAAATCTCCACTTGTAGGTGTTTTTCAGCATAATTGTAGGGGGTCACACTGTGAAGACATTGTAGGGGCCACAGATGGACTTGGGAACATTTCTAGTAAATTGCAGAGTTCCATGAGGTCTGGATCAGCTCATTTGCAGGTATAAAGGTTTGTTAAGTCATTAGTGAAGGGATATTGTACTTCATTGGGCAATAATAGATCGATTCTCTTTTCGAGAATCTGGAGACGTAGCCTTCGGGTGAACTCCGTTATCAAGTTTTGTGTTGTGGATTTGATTTCAAGTTTTAGAAGCTTTTGATCAGATAAAATTCATCATTTGATTAATTTGATTAATTGATAAAATAAGCACAAAACTAGAGTAAACGGATTGAAGGAAATTTCAGTATCCATAACCCACATCAGATAACTAAATGCACTTTAAGATTTTGGAATCAAGAATTCAATTTGAGTGCATTATAAATTCAACTTGTGAATTATTTTAAAATGGTTTTGTAATAAAATCGGTGAATTCACTTAAGTTGAAATAGATTAATTGATCATTTTGGAAGAGTTTTAAAAACTAGGTTTCCAAGACACCCGGGGTTCATTTTAAGAGACCTCCTGGAAATCGGAGGTGGAGAATACTTGGCGAATATCCCCGGAACCGGTTTCACGGGAAGGCGAATTTTTTGGGGGTTGTATGAAAAAATTTCGCCTGATTATCAAGCAACTATGACGAGAAGGCTGCGAGACACGATGGGAGATTTTTTTGTCGCCGCGTCAAAAAAATGCAGTGACGCGCGTCAAAAGACCTTAGTGACGCCGTCAGCGGACCTTAGTACGCGCGTCAGCGGACCTATTGACACGCGTCATTGAGGGTGTTGTCCGATCACTAAGGTCTTTTGGCGCGTCATCGCTTGCATTTTTTTGACGCGCGACAGCAAAATCTCCCGTCGCGCGTCTGCAGCCTCCAACCTCTGCTTTCTCATCAAAAAATCTCCGTGTCGCACATCAACAAACTCTTTGTCGTGCATCTGCTATGCGCGTCGATATCTCATTGTACCTCTTTATCGCCGTCAAAAATGCGGTGGCCGCGTCAACGAGCATTAGTGATGCACGTCAACTAGGGCTTAGTGACGCCTGCGTCAACGAGCCTTAGTGACGCGCGTCACTAAGGCACGCTGGCGTGTGTCACTGCATTTTTTTGACACGCGACAACGCAAATATCCTGTCGCGCGTCTGCAACCTCTGCCCTCTTCTTGCTCATTGAAAAAAACTCCATGTCGCTCGTCAACAAAATCTTTGTCATGCGTCTACTATGCGTCAATATCTACAGTATCTCCTTGTCTGCAAACCCTCCTTGTCGCGCATCAATAACTTACCCCCTTGTCGCGTCTATAATACGGGATATATCATATTGTTGAAAAATGTGAAGTAGAAGTGTTCTACCTGGCGAATAATCTAGGTTTATATAGGGGATATTTTTCAAGGGTAGGCGAAGCCGACCCCTAAAAAAAATTAAAGTGTAATTTTTAGGCGAACAGGTCACTGACCCGTGCCAAAAAATTCACCTTTTCAAAATTTTCAAAAATGGAATATTCGCCATATTACGAATATTCGCCACTAAAATTTTCCTGAAGACACCTAAAATTAGATAAATTGAACTCATGATCAATGTTGGGTCTGTTAAATTTGTTCATCTGAAAATTTTGTAAGTACTGCAAAAATTTTAGGTACCATTTTCAGATCAGTATATCTTTTTCACACACTGAATTCTTCACACACAAAAAAACATTGCAATAGCTATTTTTTTTTGATATTCTACTCTCAACTCCCACTCCTAGCAAGAGTTCGAGCTTTTCAACTTCCACTTCCAGCAATAATTTGATCTTTTCATCTTCCACACCTAGCAAGAGTTAGGGCTTTTTCAATAGAACTCAAAAAAATGACTCTGCATATTCTCCTTTTGGATTCAACTGATTTTCCATCAAGAAGCCACACACCTGTCTCTGCCTTTTCACATTCCTTTAAAATTTCGAGCCAAGGAGCACGTTGACCTCATATATCAAGTTTTTATTTTATCTTTAACTAAGTTATTTCCGTTTGACACAATTTTAAGCTATCATGAACTTCCAACTAGTTGTCATGAACTCTCTGTATCCATATCATAGAGGAAATTGATTGCAACAATTTGTGAGAGACTTGCTTGAACAGCTGGGGAATTTCCAAACCTTGAAACAGTCATGTATACCATAAATAACAGAATATTTTGTTAAAAAAATGACGAGGGATTGTTTTATCAGTCGTTTCCATAACTGAGGACGGATTTTAAAAGTTCTGACAGAGATATCTCACCCGATACTCGATCATTTACCACAAGAATTTTTACAAACAATTAGGAATAGTTCCACAGAGATAAATTGTGATTTTTCATTGGATAATTTGATAGAACTGATCAAAATTTTAATGCCAAAACCCTAGATTTTGTTGCAGTGACAGTGATACTCGTGAGCTGGTAAAGAATTTGGATTCTCATTTCAAAGTGCATGAACTTCAAAATTATTTCTTCTCCAGTTGTCTGAGATCATCTTTCATCTGTTTAAAGAAAAATTCAACCTTGAATCCCTTCCATATGTTCCCAGTTAACAATCAACTGTGTTTTCAAATCTGCAAATTCTTGTAGAGCATTGTCAGGATTTTGAAATTCAATCCTTTGCACAGATACCATTTTTCTCTATATCACTGTTGAGATTGCACTTGAAAAAGGTGAATATCCACTCAATTCCCTCGAATCATCATGCATTTAAGTTGAATACTCCCAGACACGAAGGATAAATAGTTTCAGTTACATAGAGCTGACTGAGTTGATAGTAAACAAGAGGTGGGATTTTCAAAAAATAATCTCTACATTTTGACTTGTGTTTAACATAGAATTTCTTAGCACCTTTATTTGAGTGAAACATCATCATTCTGAGCTCAATATTTCTCTTGGAACGAGTGAGAACTTGGTTGCATCTCAGAGTGAAGCAAACACCATGACTTGAGGAGACTGGACAATAAGCAAATAGGCCAACACTAGACTTAGCTCAAATGCTCCATGAATGAGATGAGAAGGATTATTTTAGTCTCTGAGCATAATGTCAAAATTACTTGAATGCAAAATATGGGGACAGACCCCTCATAGCAGTGGTTTCTAGTAACTCAATTTTTAAACAACTCTTTCAGGGCACTCAAGATTGCAGTATGATCTTCAAATGGAAACTATATCAACTGTTCAAAAACCTTGGAATCATCATTAATGCACTACTCAAAGCTTTAGAATTGGTCAAGGAATACATTTGAAGCTAAGAAAACCTTTTACTCCTTTAGCTCAAAACATAGTCCAAAAGAGCAAACAAATGCTTCACAAAAATGCTCATATCTTTTCACTGACACCTCTTTTTGAGAAAATTATTTTTCCACATAGTTTTTATGCCAATTTACTCCAAAAATTTCTTCTATGATTTATTTGAAGGAGACTGTATAATTTTTTTTGAAAGCTAAGAAGCTAGCAGCTCAAAATGAGCTTTTCAACAGACCTATTTTGCAAGAAATTTGGCATGAAGCATCAAGAAACCTTCCTCTATCATCTCCCATATTTGTGTGAAAATAATAGGTCTACATTTTCCTGACCAATCTCATTTGCATGCCTGAACAGCTGAGATCCCAAGGAGCAGTTTTGGCTAGATGTAGCATTTTACTCCAAGACATGTTTCTTGACTTCTTGAGTCACAAGATGGGTTCATTTACCTGTTAAACACATGCTCCAAACAATTAACTGCCTCACTTTGCACCACAGATGCCCATTTGACTCCCATGCACTGAAATTGCATCAATTTGGCTTAGCAAGGACTAACAAGTACACCAACACTTCAAGGCTCCCGAACACATACTTTGCATGAAAAAGAGACACTGGAAAAAAAAACTACATCAATGACATCCAGACACAAAGGTGGGCAACACAGAGTTAGTTGTTAATTAGGAGGGAATGGCTCGTGGAGAAGAGCCTGAGAAGACAATTTTGTAATAAAATACAGTTATAAACAAGAACTTTGTTTTACATATGAAAGGAAGATTGTTTTCTTGAGGAGTTAGATCATGAATGTAGGGAAAATATCCAAGAAATGGTGTGAAATTTATGATTGATGGCTTCTAAATGTTGGTAAGATGATGATCATTGGTTCTTAATGTCTCAGAATGCATGATTGACAAGTTTGTGTTTGAAGTTGTTTGATGTGCATTGAAGGTTCTATGCAAGTTTGAGTTTCTTAAAAAAATGAGTAATTGTTATTAGTGCAAATTCCTTGAACCATATCAAATATTTCTCTCTTGTTAGAGTGGAAAACATCTCAGGGACAATGTATAGTTGTTTAAATGAAGATTTGAACCTTGTTTGAAATAAGAATCCTATGACTGTATCACTTTGTTAATCACAGTTCTATAGTTGAGATCAATGTTTGTAGATTCTTGATTTACTTTTGAATAGTGATTGCTCAAGATCTAGGGAGAGATCATTTCATATTTTCTTGAAGTCATGCAAGTGTATAGAAGTATAGTATTTATAAGGATCCTAAGTGCATGATTTCTAAGTTTCAAGAAAGTAAGACTATGAACCTCCTGTGAAGACATCAAGAAAGAACTTGTTGTGGTCTAGTGAATAGTTGTTTAGTGATTTTATTGAGTAAAATATGTGGTGAAAGAGCGTATTCCTTAACAAGAAAAGACTACTTTTCTTTGTGCTAGTAAAAAGATTCATTACATGACTATAACTGTGTGATCATTCAGTCGAGAAGTAGGAATATTGAATGAAGAGAAATTTCACCTCCAACCATGCTTTGGTAAGGAAACCTTGTTGAGAACCTCTAAATAGACCTTTGGGAAAAAAATTGTGCCATGAATCAAAGTATAACAAATGTTATAGCTAGTTGAAGACCTCTCGGGCCTGTACAGTTTGAGGCTAGGGTTTCTAGAGTAAAATTCAAATATCTCCTAAATGCACCATGGGAATTGGTTCAAATTTAGGAATAAGGTTTGTTTAGATGTGGGGCAGGTGTTTGAAAAGGAATTGGGTCAAAAGGAATCAATTCATGTGAGTTATACTTGACAGTTTGAAGGAAGGGTATTGCACAGTTTTGAAGAGTAAGGGAATAGAGTCATTTTACAAGGCAAGTAGGTGATAGAAGAAAGGTATTTTCTTGAAAATTTTTAGAAACCTATAATACCATAATGGGTTCTAATTTAACCACTTATTGTACCTTGGAACCTTCTACACTCTGAGTAAAGCTTGATAGTCACTTTGGGAAAACCTAGTAAGGGTTTATTGTCAAGATTGCAAAAGATGAAGTATCATGAGTTGTGTGTTGAATCAAGTCCTGATAATTTAGGAGCATGTTGGTATGACCAAATATGAACTAAAGGAGCTTAGAGAATCTTCTAGGAGTCCTTAGAACACTTTGAGCATGATTGAAGAAAGAACCCATGTCTTAAGGTTTAGTGGACAGTTTTGACAAAAGAGGTAGAAGTGAGTATTTTGATTGTCTTGAATGTCTTGTATAATGAGGCTAACTGTGTTATGAGTGGTGCATCAGGGGAGAATGATGAGGAAGGTTGATAAAGAGAAAACAAGCAAGGTTAGTTGATATTTCCAAGAATTGTCAAGAAGGGGCTTATGAGGGCAGTTGAAGAACAATGATGAAAATAGAAGATTGAGCATTGCAAATGTATTTGAGTGAATGATATAACATCCTAGGAAGGTAAAGGACACAAATGAAGTGAATATTGAAGTATGGCCAAGCCATAAACCAAATTGGCTATTTTTTTACTAAGAACATTTTGGACAAGAAGTGAATACAAGGTAACAAGAAGAAGTTTAGATCAATTTCTTGAATTCAGAGATAATGATGATTGTGAGAGCTTGAATAGGGAAGAGAGAACAAGGTTGTATATGAGTTGAAGCTTAAATAATGCATAAAGGAACCAAAATTACTTGCTAGAGTCAAATACATGTTATTGTACACCTGAAAGTTAATGAAAGAAGTGAATAGTTTGTTCTTGTTTTGATGATTAGTTGAAGTTGTTATGATTCTCTTAGAAGTTATAGGTAACCTAAGAAGCAACATGTTGGAAAAATAGTAAGAAAGGATATTTGAGGTGAAAGGACCTTATGGGGAGTGGCAACAAGTTTGAATTAGTGGATGTAAGGTGTACTTAAGGTTGGAATAGAGTATCAATGATGAAGACTTAAAAATGACTTCTAAACCATAGGTAAGCCTAAAGGAGCCTTAGGAAACGAGGAAAAAGGTGTTTGGAGGGATGGAGCTAGAGATAACACTAGAAAATATGTACAAAGCATAACAAGGGTAATGGGTATGTGAAAATTATTTTACATTTGCATAAAAGTGGATTGTTTTCTCTGTACATGCTGATTTGACCATAACCAAGGGCAATTGGGAGAAATTGGCAAAAATAGTAAAGGGAGTATAAAAGCAAATGGGTGTAGAGTTACTTGATGAAACTTTGTAGGGTGATTGTTGCATTTAATTGGTCCTCAAAGAGTTTACCAGTGAGACTAGATTAAGAGGAATGTGTTTTTATGCTCAAAAATGCAAATTTAAAGGGCTAGAAGGAAGTAAGAGGGCATAAAGTGACTTTGAGAGAATAAAAAATACCAAAACTTATTCAAGCTTACAACCATTGTTAATATGTGGTATACACATATTGTCATGTTTGCATTAGATTGGTTGATTAAGGATGGTGATGGGATTTGGGTTGGAATTTTTTGATTAAGGATGGTTGATTATGATGATGTTTGATTGATTAAAAATTTAAGGTGATATGATGGTTAGTGGTGTTCACGAGAAAGCAACCAACATGCAATACACACCCTAACTAGTCAAGTGGGATTGTAATCAAGCTATTTCCCACTTTCAATACCACACACTGAGGGGTGCCACTCTTGGCTCACCACCTATGTACCAATGTGGGGTCAGCTAGCGAGTGATCTTGGGAGTGTAATCTCCTTGCACAATAGCTTGATATGCAACCAAAAGGTTTCCTAGACTAGGATATACGAGCTCACTAGGGGAGTACCCGATATACCTTGCGGTACATGGGGCCCAAGTCCGTGTTGCAAGGATGTTGTTTGAGGCTTGGGTTTTGGGACATGGAATCCCCTCACTTCACGTCGCTCTTAAAACAAGCAAGCACTTAGCCAATAACGAAAACTCTCCAAGAATTTATATATCTCACCAGAACACGAGGTGTGTCTACATTTATGGATTTGAATTCCATTGTCACGAGACTCCTAAGACTACGACAAGTGCGTGGATGTCACTTCCACATCATGTTGCCCCTAAAAAAGAAAAAGGGAAAGGCTAACCACTTTTGATCCTCAAGATCATCCTAAGACGTGAGAGGAGAGCATACACGGTTTAACCTTTGAGATAAACAAACAACGATACAAAACACACAATAAATATGATGCAATGTAATATAATTAAACGATAAATATTTTGTGATTGGATCTTCAAGAAGAGGCATGCAAAATAAATCTTAGTAATTTGATTTATAAACCCAAATGTCTTGGACCGATCATCTTACAAAATAAAGGGTTAGTAGTTTGGAGAAAGAATAATATAACTCAATGTGTAGCTAAAATGAAAATATTTAGCAAAAATTAAAACCATGAATAAAGTATCATATAAACTGCTAAATTAATGCTTTTATTGCATAGGATACTATGAGTGAAAATTTGTGGAATAACAACGTCATATGAAACTAGTATTTGAAATTTATGGTATACACAGGGTGTCACATTTACATGTATGCAAAAAGCGATGCAAGAAACACAAAAGAAACATATGTGGCTACACACACATAGTTTTTCTTAGGTTTGTGGTATACACACATTTGTGTATACCACACTATGTGTGTATACCGAAAACCTAAAAAAATGTGCGTAGACCACACTATGTGTGTATACCACAAACCTAATGTTTTTGTGTGGTTTATGCATGAAATATATTCTATAGGGATGCCCAACATTTCTATCTCCCATCTGGTATCGGTCGATCCCGTCACATTCTTGAGGGTTCATTTTTGTATATGTTGTGTGAGCCAATGGTGTAGCGGGTTCAATGTGAGTCATCCCCACCATGATGAATTAATGAATGCAAGGATAGGTGTCCCCGCCTATCTTTGGATACTAAATAAAAATAAATATATTTGAAATCTAGAGTGATATCCCCCGTACATTATATCGAAAATCAGCATCTCTCATCGCGCATCACCATCACCGAGTATAGATCAATGGTAATGAGTATAGATATATAGATAGGGGTTTGGGTTGGAATATAGGATAGGGGCCTCTATCATAGGGCGAACGGTCAAGCCCTATCCATAAACGGGTAGAGCCACCTAAGCGAGAGGCTTGGCCTTCACCACAACAAAGAGAAGGGAGGGAAGGGGGTCGGCAAGAATAAATCTATAGATGGTTGGTCTGGGACACTCGATTGATAGGGGTAGAGATAGGCCGATAAAGCCGATCCCTCGACACCAATAGTTTGAGAGGAATCCCCATATCTCTCTATATAGGGATCTATCTCTTGAGTGAACAACTATATAAATCTATACATTGCATGTATATAATGGATGGATGGATGGATGGAATGCGTGTATACCACACTATGTGTGTATACCAAAAACCTAATGTTTGTGTGTGGTTTACACATTTTTCATGCATTATATTTTTTTTAGGTTTGTGGTATACACACATAGTGTGGTATACACAAATGTTTGGATACTTCAGTTTTTTCCAGCAGTAGAATCGACGGATTTTGCATATTTCTACAAGGGTTTGAAGAATAAAATTACAACAGTGATTATATTTTTATTCCTGCTGGAGTGACCCACTTGGAGGTTTGTTTGTAATTGTTGGAAGGTGTTTCGATCTGTTTTGCATTGCTCTCTCTTTATCTGATTTTAATGTATTAAAGAAAACAAATTTGGGAATTTTTGAAGCACTATAGGTGCCATTTTTAGCCATAATATATTGCAGATTTCTGAGTGTTATATTGGCACTTTATTCCTCCAAAATCAAAGTTTTTAATCACAAACGACGCAAACAATGTTATAGTATACTAGTATTCAAAATTTGTGGAATACACAGGGTCTAACATTTGCACGTATGTGAAAAATATCACAAACAATGTTATATGATAATGTTATTCGAAATCATGGTATCGCACGCAGGTGTCACGTTTGTATGTATGTAGAAAACAATGAAAGCAATGTAATAGGAAATGCTAGTCTAAATATTTGGTATACGAGGGGTGTCACATTTGTGCATATGTGACAAACATCACAAACAATGTTATACGATACTGGTATTTGAAACCTATGGTATACAAATGGTCTCACATTTGCATGTATGTGACAAACGAGGTTGTATTTGGTCTTGGAGGATTTGGTCTCTTCACATAATCCATATAGGATTGTTGTAGGGTCGTTTCCAGCCACATTCTTGGGCCACATTTTACAATGAATCGTGAAGAAGGTAGCCTTTTAATGCTCAGTGTTGCCTGGGAGTTTAGCATCAGTAGCAGGTTGCTTCGTCTACTTATTGCCTAACCCATTTTTAAAGATACCTTTTTTGTTTTTCATTCATGGCAGCCATGGTTTTCTAAGAAAATTTTGTAACAAAATTATAAATACTTCGCAGAAGATTGCTCTACAAAACATAAAAATAAAAAAATCTATATGTGAACAAGTTTAAAATCAGAAAATCACATGGCCTCATAGTAGTTTTAAAATGTCTATCTGTGAAGACAATTGTATACACAATTTTTTTATCTCTCTTCTGTGGTATACACACAATGTGTATATCACAATCCAAAATACCACACACAGTGTGTATATTTTTGTTGATACTATAAGTATATCACATTGTGTATATTACTTGTGTATTTTATCTCTCTTCTATGGTATACATAGTGTGTATATCATAATCCAAAATACCACACAAAGTGTGTATATCATAGTGTGTATATTGTTGTTGATACTATAAGTATATCACGGTGTGTATTTTTATATTTCATCTATGGTATACACACAGTGTGTATATCACAATCCAAAATACCACACATAGTGTGTATATCACAATGTGTATATTGCTATTGATACTATAAGTATATCACAATGTGTATATTGATTGTGTATTTTTATCTCTCTTCGTGGGTAAACACATAGTGTGTATATCACAATCTAAAATACCAAACATAGTGTGTTTATTGTTATTGATACTATAATTATATCACAGTGTGTATATTGCTTGTATATTTTTATCTCTCTTTTGTGGTATACACACAGTGTGTATATCACAATCCAAAATACCACACACATGTGTGTATATCATAGTGTGTATCTTGTTATTGATACTATAAGTATATCACAATGTGTATATTGCTTGTGTATTTTTATCTCTCTTATGTGGTATACACACAATGTGTATATTGTTATTGATACTGTAAGTACGTGTTTTCCTCTAAAAAAACTTTCACAAATCTATAGAACAAAATAATAATAATAAATGTCTATCTATGAAAAACTTTAAAATCTGAAAAATCGTATAGCACCTGAATGTTTTTTAATATCTAATACTTCTCCCCAATTCTGCATAATGGGCCTTCTCACAATTCTCCCGAGATCCTACAAATAAATTCGCAGAGTTCGCGATTGTGGCGCCAAATGTATGTTTTTTTCTTTGTTTGATCGGGTATACCATATGACGAGTAATCTTTATATTAAACGTTTCCATCTTCAAACTTTGAGCATCTTTTCCTCATCCTATCATTTTAAAGATTGTATCTTCCTTTAGATCGGCCTCGAGAATGGAGTTTCGTGACTATTTTCAGAAAAATAGTAACTAGGTTGACATATCTTGGATGCCACGGAGGAGGATGCGGGTCCCAAAGATAGCTATGCATGCATGCCATTGGTATGGCATCTTATGGTAATTAGTATGGGGGCCATGTGATCCTGTCACCGGGATAGCCGAATCCATATAAGTTTTAGTTGGAGTACGCCTTCGTGTATTTAATGAATTTCATGGTCGCACTATTTAAAATCACAGATACCGATCTCGATATCATCTTATATTCTAATGGAATATTTTTACACAAGTAGATACGATCTAAATCACATGTGATTCTAAAAAAACTAGTGACAAAAGGATAAGATAATTATATGGAGTCCAACATACATTACGGATCATTCACAAGGTAAAAAAATACGAGAGAAGAATAATTCAGCTCATGTCTTCTCTAACGTTCACACTCATTATTCATTCTTTGCAACACACTCAATTTTTACTGAGATTGAAATAATGGTCGACTTATTCTGAGATAACAACATTGTGTGAATAAGTTTTCCTTGAATTTAATTGTTAGTTTCATAACCCTACATAGTTATCTAAATCAAGCCGACCATTATGAAGATAGTCATTTCAATCCACATGACAAAAATTCAAAGCATTCAATTTTAGAGTTTTCATATAATGTCCACATTTTCTTTAGAAAGGCTAACATCGAAGATACTATATATATTTAATGCATATGATAGCTTCATGTTTTCCATGTCACACAAAGCTTATGGGTAATTATCAATTGTTGATGGCTATTTGTGATTAACCAAATTTTTGAAACTATTAAATAGATGTGATTGAAATATTTTTATTAGATAGGGTAAAAAATAGGGATGGGCTCCCAAAGGCCAAGTACAAAAATACTTGCATCATGACGAATCAAAGAGAGACAAAAAGAGGAATAGGACCCAAAGAGTTAAACAAACTTAACTCCAAAATAGAGAAGGGGTCCAAGAAATGACAAATAAAAGAGACCTAAACCATTAAACAAAAAGAAACAGAGAAATTTGCCCGAAATTTCACAGACAGTTCGGGAGAAGTTCCATTAGTTAGCTTTACTTTTGTTGGAGGTTTTAACCTCCCTGATCTCATCTTTCGTGTTGGGTTCAGTATTCAGCTTCTTCTGGGGGTTCCTTGACATCCTCCTCAGGATCCTCCTTAGAATCATCCTCCTCCTCTTCCTCTTTATTAGAACTAGTCCACCTCCTTTTCCGCTTCTCTTTTTCCACAGCTTCCAAACGAGCACCCAAATCCCAAACCAAAGTGTCCAACTACTTGATATCCCCTCTAATGTTCTTTTGGGCCAAGAATATTTTCTTGGTGGCTTTAATGCTATCAATCATTCCCTTCCTCACCATCGAGTTAGTCTCTTCCAATACTTGAACCACCATCTCCAAATACTGCACTTTGTTCTTCCACATATCGAGACAATGCTCTCCTTCCGAGACACTTTATCCTTACCCTTCGATGGGCTAGCTTCCTACTTTTCCATCCCTTCCACGTTCTTCCCCTCTCCCATATTCTTAGTACCCAGATTACCCTCCCTCATCTTGGAAAGACACTTAGCCAAGGTAATATCCTCCTCATCCTCAATTAGGGGCATAGGTTTATCCTGGGTCGGTTTCCCATTTCAAAACAGGAGAAGAATGAGACCCTCGTGAATGGGGGACTCCACCTTACTCCATTGGAAATCCTTCACCGAAGTGGTCAAAGACATAAATAAAAATAAGGGAATACTAAGAATTTTCTTGTGTCTGAACATGTTCAGAAAGGAAAAGTGGTGGGTATATATCTTGCGATATTTACCTTCCAGGGTAAGATACTTCATAATGTGCAGACAGACCTCCCTCCACACCCCAATAATGCAAGAACGCGAAATTCCATTAATGAAGTAATGGATGGTTTCCTTTCCCACAAATAAAGTATTGATTTCGTACTCTCTTTGATTCCTATCCTTAAAGATTTCCAGACCTTTCATGTCCATACCAGTTATATAGGAAATGGCCTCCTCTGACGTCTCAATTTCCATGCCCCGATCACTACCTTCCCTTCTTTCCACGCCAACCCAATCTCCATAGTTAGCGAGGGATCATGCCCTTGGATTCTGGTGATAAAGTTCCTGAAAGCCCCAATCCTAAATAGGTGCCACATAGACTTATCCTCCATAATACACCCATGACTGGACAACTTGACTCTGGTTCTATCTCCACCCATGATGACCAAAATTTTACCCCAATGTTTAGCTCGTTGAAACCTACAACTTTTGATATTAGACTTGTCTTTTCAAGAATAGCTAAAACCGGGCTCACTTTTGCAATATTGGAAAATGAGCCCATTATTCTCCCTCGCACGGCTTAAGGTGAAGTTCTTACAAATTTTCATGATTAATAATATCATTAATATGCACAGGTATGACATCACTTTTTGCCACACTTTGAAATCATTACTTTGAACTCCCTCATTCACAAATTTGTCTGCACAAAAGTATTGCTAATGTGATGGATATGAGTGATGATATAGGAATCAAAAATTTAATATCATTAATAATATTACCCAAATCCCAATTATTATAACTAGTCTTGTTGATGGCATTTAAAATGAGAAGAGAGTCCCTCAATAAGAATGTGTTTAATTCATTTTTCCTTAACAAGACTGACACCCCAGAGAAGAGCACGTGCTTCAGCCACATTGTTACTCTGAGTCCCCAAAGGTCCTGCATAGGAAAAGATCCAGTCCCCATTATGGTCCCTGATTATGCCCCCTCCACCAACCAGGCTAGGGTTTCCTTTTGAAGCCCCATCAAAATTAAGTTTGACTTTTCCCCTTTCCGGTTTGGACCACTTAATGATAGTGGATGGGAATCTGACTTGAGGTAGAATGAAGGCGAACTATTTGAGAACTTCCTCTTCTTTGCTAGAACAAGCCTTTTTAATCTTCACCTTAATGAGATTGGAGTTTTCTTTAATAGAGGAAATCAAACCAGCACTGACCTTTCTAATGTTAGCTTTCTGATTTCTAAAGATGAGAGAATTCCTTTCCTTCCATAAGCTCCAAATGAAGTGGGGAAGGGCCATTTTCCAAGTAGCCATAAGAAAGGGGTACTTGAAAGGACAATCCCATTGTAACAAACATTCCTTAATGGAGTTAGGGCAGACCCATTGCACTTTGAAAAGCTCTAACACCTTGGAAAACACCGCTTGAGAAAAGGGATACGAGATAAGGAGGTGGTTGACAATTTCCTCCTCTGTTTTACAAAGCGCACACCTGTTGGGGAGAAAAATCCCATGTTTCCTCAAATTATCCACAGTGAGGATTTTGTTCTGAGCGGCCAACCAAAGGAAAATGTTAACTTTAGGTAAAAGGTCCTTTACCCAAAGTTTTCCCCAGTAATCTTTTTGGCTAGAATTCTTAAAATTTAGGAGGTATGTAGATTTAACAGAGAAATTTCCAGAATCTTCTTCCTTCCATATAATAGAGTCCTCATTCTGTTGGAAGAATGGGATATAGAAACTCTTTAACTTAGAGTTGAGATTATCAAAAAATTGATTGTCCCCAATGAAATTGGGAGGGGGATGCACCTTCTCCCAAAAACATGATTATTGGAGAAGCTCCAATAGTCTTTAACCCAAACTTTACCATTGTCTTCATAGAATTGTGCCACAGTTCTCCCAGGTTCTTCCTCCACTAAAGGTTTATCAAAAAGCCAAAAATCCCTCCAAAAGTGAATTTTATCACCTTTCCCAATATTCCATTTAATACCCCTACTCAAGATATCCCTAGAAGAGAGAAAATAATTCCAAAAGAAGGATCCCCTGGTGATATTTTACTGCAGAAAGAAAGTCTCTATTCTGCTAGTATTCCTTAAATATTTCCTTTTGATGATATCAATCCAAAGGCCTTCTCATTTTATCACTCTTTAACCAAATTTAGCCACAAGAGCTTCATTCATGAGTCTCATATTCTTTAATCCCATCCCACCACAGTCCTTAGGCTTGGTCACTTTTTACCATGCCACAAGAGGAAATTTGGACTTCTCCTCGGTGCCATGCCAACAGAACCTTTTTGAATTTTTCCGAGCCTCCAAAATATTGAGCGAGAAGACGAGAAAGGGACATGACGTAGATTGGGACACCTTGAAGAGAGCTTTGGAGAAATTTAATTTTTCCTTCTTGAGATAGGAGAATCCCCTTCCAAGTAGATAGCTTATTGGTAACTCTCTCGAGCAGAGTGTTCCAGATGAAATGGTTCAATTTTTTGTGAATGAGGGGCATTCCCAAATAGGAATCCGGAAAGTTCTTTATCTTACAACAAAAAATGCATGCTAGTCTCACTTGGAATTGCTCTTCCATGTAGTGCCCACATTTTACGCACCCAAAAACAATAGTAAAATACCAGGATAATTTTTTTTTACCTACAATGCACACTACACACAACACAAAGAAGGGCTCAGAGTGCAAAAATCGACTCAGTATGAAAATCACATAAGTCATCGACTCACATAGACTCGAGCAAACAACATAGGCATGACGATGCCACACTTCTCGCAATGAAAAAATACCAACAATGACCCAATCATAAGAAACATGACTTCAAGAACGACAAACCCACAACACATCATTACTTTAAATGTATTTTAGTTACGATTAGCATCCCAAGAACATTGTTATGTAAGCATAATTATCTCCCTTTTTCCACCTACATGTTCTGAAAATTCTTTTCACTTTTCACTTATTGTTCAACCATTTAATTTTGCTCTTTACCCTTATGCCAATCTTCATAACTTACATAAGTATTTTCCATATTTCAAATTTCATACAAAATTCTAACTCTCTCATTCTTATGTTAAGATTATGCTTCCCAAAATGCTTATTCAAAGTTTAGAATTTAACCTTGCTACACAAGTGAACCTAACGTGATGTCAAGATGAAATCTTGGGATTGAGGGAGACTTAGATTCAAAATAGCTTGTTCCCAAGAACATCCTTCGATCATGGAAAATTTATTTTGCTACCATTATTATTATAGTTCAATAACTTGTTGAATTCCAATTTTGATATATATATATATATTTTTTGTTTTCTCGAAGTTTGATCACACCAAAGCAATACATATTCTTGAAACACATAAAGATGTTTAAATTAAGTTATAAGGACTCCAAGAGTGACCTTAATCCTAAACTCCAATCTTGTTTTCATCTTACATGACATGCTCTTACATCACACTATGCTCTCGTTCTTAGCATTGTCTCAAAAAAAAAGAGTTACGAAAGCACTTGTCTGACATCTTAAGGAAGTACATGGCTAGGAGCATTATAAACTACACATGAACACAAGTGATCTGTGTTCACGAAGATCCCATATCCTTACATTGCATGATTCCGCATAAGAAATATTATTTATTCCTTAATGTCATTAAATGACATAACAAGGGATTAATGGACAAGATTACAATTTCTAAAGTTCTCTAGAATCAACATCTTTCAACTCAATTTCACATGTAAGGAGTTAAATTATAGTTTTCTACCCACAAGTTAACATACAAAATCCACTAGGGTTTAGTTTAATTCCAATATGCACCTAATGATCTACGCCTCAACTATATATGATTTTAAGGCAAGCGGACATATTTATACTAAACCACCTTCAAGAAGATACCAAGATGTTATTTTGATAGAAACCAAGGTAGCACCATTTAGTTGTTCCTTTGAACAAGGACTCATGAGGTGACTTCCAAAGCGGTCTTCGCCACTCAACCTGGTGTCGGACCTGAAGAGAGGGCATTCTTCTCACGATTACCAAAACTAGAAGGAAACCGCATACCCTGGATAAAGTTGGACCATGTCATTCCTAAAATATGGGTTCACGACAATGTCGCTAGACATAATGACTATGATGGTAAACTCCAACTAGGGTTTTATTTACCTAACCTAGGAGGTCTCATCGAGTGCAACACTTAAGTTCGTTCTACGATCTTAAATTTCTTATTTGGTAAAAAGGATCACACATGCAGGCAGTTATGCACAAATATTTTATTAAGGTTGAGTGTTTCCCTTAAAACTCTTTATTATGTTTGTAAGGTAAGAAGATAACCCAGTAATTAATTTAATCGTTTATTGAATACTGAGAAAGTACTACAGTATATTAACTTTAATTTCAATTTACTATATATGAATCAAACCCGTTTCACATACACAACTAAGAATCAAATTGAATCGGTGATTAGATGCACATTTCCTAAGTATCCCTAAAACTAGCATAACATGCCTATTAACAAATCTCAATTATAACTTTTCGGTAACAAGATACTACATTAAACAGTAATTTGTTTTACAATGACCTATAAAAATTACAATAATAATAATTAAATTACACATTGCCTTTTTTTTGTCGATCTTCCATCCTACAAAACCCACGTGAGCATGATATCAGTGATAAATCGCTGGCATGGCATCCACCCTAATCAATCATAATTATCATTTTTCAGCTTCCCATTTACATAAGATAAAAATTACAATTTGCAATCGAAACAAAAAGGTTTAGAGACATGTATTCATTACATTTCATTTCACTTCACTTTGTAACCCGAGAGAGAGAAAGAGAATGGAAGAGAGAGAAAACATCGTTTTGTCAAAAGTTCTAATACACACAACAAGTTTCATTATAGTGTTTTAAACAGTTATTTACGTGTGTTTAAACATTTTCAGGGTGATTTGGCAACCCTACGAGGTCTCGCAGCTTTCTATTCTTACGTTTTCTCACTAGCTACAAAACGTTCAAAATGGGCTCGGAGGCTAAGAAAATGCTTCCAAAGGTTATCTTCCGATGAGCACGCACACCATGATTAACTTTCTACATGTCCCCAGATATACCAAGAGTTCATAGCAAGTGTGAAATTAAAAAGAGCAAACGATTTGTGTTTGGTGGCTAGCTTTCCGAGGCCACTGGTCGTAGTTCACCCAGTTGTAAAATGACAAAAGTTAGCTCGAGGACCCAGAAAACCACGTCCACAACTGACGTTTGATGGAGAAGCACGCAACAAAACATCTCTTACTATTTCCCCTATATAAAAAGAATTCATCAGAGTCAACGGGACTGAGAACTAGAAAACCATGTTCAAACGGCGACAAGTTTTCTGGAGCGACAAGACGAAATTGGACCAGTTTGACCTCATCAAACTACGACCGGAGGCCTACAAAATGGCTTCGCCAAACTATCCTGAAAAGTGATCTTTCCTATACTGAATTTTCCATGCATTTGTCTAGTATAAATGCTAGAGGTTTGCGAAGACGGAACGTGATTTCTCTTTCGGGTTTCAAATGGTGGTCCAAAACGAAAGCCAACTTTCTAGTTTTAACAACTCTCTATTGTTGTAAACCGATGTAACATGGCTCCTATAAGAGTGTCAAAAGGATGTTAAATGATCGTTTCGGGTCAAACACAAAAATCAAGGCGACTCCTCATATACCCAGGTACACGAATGAAACTTCACATCTCATTTCCAGAGTTGCGAAGGGTACTTGGTGAGTCTTTGAAAATTGCAAAATTTAACTATTTAAAACCAAGAGAAGGTCAACTTTATCAATGGGGAGTCAAATTCGTCTGGTCGATAGAATGTTATTGGAGTGGTCAAGAAGGGTAAGAGTTTTCCAAATCACCTCGAAGTGAGGGTGATAGTTCATGGTTTAAAGTAGACGAGTTAAAAAGACTTCGAGAGTTGCGACACGACACTTTATTGTTTTGCAATGAGTTGAAGGGAAATTTAACTATATAAAAATCCTAATGATTTAAAATTCTATTTAATTGCAAAAGAGAACTAAAACACGAGAATTATGAGAGGTAAGGGAAGAAGAACCATGCCTGGGAACGATGAGCGAAAACGGGGATAAGGTGCTCCAAGTGGTTTACACTCGCGATCCGTTGAGACCACCATTGATGTCACATGATGCCAGATAATCACATGCAAACCAAACCATTCGTTGTGCCCCCATGTCTCATCCCGATCCCTGAGACGACATTTTCTATGTCGAACAAATCACACGCCTTTTCAACAAGTCCATTTTGCGCATATCCCAATTTAAAACGCTTATTTTGGCGCAGCTGAGAGGGTGTTAAAAAATTGTTAAGTGTTGCTTTACCACTGCCAAATCCATTTCCTTCAAAGTTTCAAAGGCCTTTACAACAAGCTCATCTACGAATACCACTATTATCTTTCCATGATGCTTTCAAGCCATTGCATTCCATGAGAAAGCTCCCATTTTGAAATATCTGAGGCATTTTGTCGAGTAGATCACATGCCTTGAATACACTTCCACATTTTTCATACATCTCAGCTTTGTGACATTGCAAGAACAAAATCTTGCAAACAAACCAGATTCTATTGCTCAAACCCTGCTCCAAAGCTTCCACGTTTTTATTTCACTAGAACTAAGCAAACACATCCTTCCAGCCACCACAGGCTTTTCCCAAACACCAAGCAAGCACATCCACACAACCGCCACAGGTTGCTGCAAGCACCAAGCAAACACCTTCACACAGCCACCACCAGTTTATTGTCATGCTGATGAAAAATTTTAGAGCTTCCTTAAGATAGCTGGGCCTAGCCACGAATGGCCATTCACACACACAAGAAAATATATTATTATTATTATTATTATTTTATCTTGCCCTGATAACATCAAAGGCACCCATGTCCTATTCCAAGGCTTCCCATTTTGGGCACATGCGTGAAGGATGCTGACTGTGTTGTGGAGTTTGGATTTAAACCTGCCAACAATATTTTCTTGAAAGTTTCCAAGGCCTTTTCAACAAACTCATTTTTTTGCACAGCCTGCAATCATAGCACTCTATGAGACCGCATTTCTTTGAGGCATTAAATCAACTAGTTCCCATGCCTTTTGACAACTCCATTTTGGCACAGGCTGGAACTACAATGGTGGATGTAAACTGATTGGGCGGGAGACATGTTTGTTGCATGGTGAAATGTTGTGCCTGTCATGAGGAAACCCATGCCTTTTACAAACTACCGTCCCCAAATTCCATGAGGAGTTGTCTCGTTCTTTCATTGGGTCAACACAAAAACAACGCCCCCAAGTATTGCGACTACCACATCTGACAGAAATTCCTCTGTCCTTTCTTGCTTTGAAAAATGCCCATGTAAGTGTTTAATGCGTGGCTTAGAAGGAAACAAGCACATTCAAAGTCATTATCATCTCCATAAAGCTCCATTCAACACGCAACCACCATTTAATTTAACATTTTTTTAAAATTATTTTCCAAGGAATCCAATGCTTGAATGGATAAGGTAGTCCATGCAAACCTACGCACTCACTTGCCAGTAATAAACAATAATTAATTTGGGATCCAAAGAAATAAAGAATAAAACAAGTGTGCCCGGTAGAGAATAATGGTTAAGGTTCGGTGGTAGGGTGAACAAAATTCATTATTAAATTTAAAAGTCCCCAGGATGATCGGTGCCACTCAAAGATTTGTCTCCTTCCTCCCAGCCAGCCCCACACAATACCATTTGATAAATTTATTTTGGGGCATGATTTTGGGTTGGCACTACATTTCCCTCCCCTTAAAGAGCATCGTCCCGATGCGACACAACACCGAAGCTCGAAGGATATGTAGGCAAGAATCTAATAATGAAACATGTCGTACATCAAACAACTGGTTGGTACAACATGACCACAAGGAAGAAAACTAATTTTGAAAATACCTTAATTCAAATGTTCTGTGAAGATTGGTAGTTCCAGTTTACCATATTACTTTGTTTACATTTTCTTTTATGGTATTTCTTATCTTAAGATTATAATATTCATGGTTTAGAAATTTTCAATTGTCTTATGTTCATGGGTGCCCAATAGTAATTGACCTCAAGGTGTCACACAAAACTCAACACATCACAAATGACCCACGTAACATCTTCTTACATACTTTCATGACTGTAACACATCACAAGGGTTTCACCAACCATGGAATGACAACAAGTAGACCACATAACAATTAATTTCCAACAATTATGCCCTAGACATAGATCTAGTACACACATATGACTAACAAACAGAATCAACACGTTGATACATATACAATAGGTATCACAAGCCCCAAAAAAATCCATGACTACACCAACATAGTGCCAAGACAATATCCAATAGTCCATACCAACCAAGAGGAGAGTCAAGCCTCATACATAACAAGGTGTCAAAAAGACTCATATAGGTACACATAACTCACTATACCAACTCCACACATAAAGACATCATGAAACAAACCCCAGATATCTCCAAAAGTACCAGGTAAAACTCCATATATCTCCTGAAGTATCATAAAGCAACTCCATATACTCCCCAAAGCATCACCAGATAATCTCCATATACCTCCCAAGAGGAAGAAACATAGTGCCAGAACCAAGTTGGGTCACTCAACCATAGAGCCCCATCAAAAGTCTCAGGTCACTCAACCATAGAGTGTCATAAAGAATTAACAGGTCACTCAACCATAGAGGCATGTCTCCTTTCTCCTTTTAATGAGGCTAGGTCACCCTATGGCCCTGGGCACATAGAGCCCCGTCACCCCCAACCCAAGTGACATAATAACTCGTGGTTCAACAACCCGCTAGTTATTCTGTAACTCCTTGGGGCGTACCCCATACAATGAAGCGGGTCCATAGGTTCAACCACTCCATGGTTAATCCCATGACCCTATTCCAACACATTATGACATTAGAACTAGCATAACAATCTAATCAAATGCCAAGTGGTAAAATCAAAAGCCTTGGGCTAGGCTACAAAACATTCAAATATGAAAAGAAAGTTTTAAAACCAAGAAAAACAAATGGCTAATTAGCCTTGGTTAGTGTAAAATCCAAATGTTAATGCAACAATCAAATAAATGCCCAAAATATAAGAACATATCAATAAAAAAAATGGCTGGTTCTAGCTAAAAGAGATAATGATCAATTTACGAATAAAATACATAATGAGAAAATAGCACAGCACAATCACTATGTGGCCTCATACCGCCACCAAAGGGGTACTCATCGAGTTGCTGGCACTCAGACATCGAGCCTTAGCTCGTGAAAATATACATGTAACTAGAAATGAGTATATCAAATAATGTATCTGTCACCATCTCTTCCTGATTCATAACTCCAAACTCCCACAAGGATCAACATAGACAAAATCACATAGGATTATTCAATGAACAATCCAATAGGAAAGAGCAGGGGACACAAGGTTGCATAAGTTGAGCCTAAGGTGGTGTGCACCCACAATATATTGAGCAAGCTCGAAGTATACTAAACAGATAGAAGTGGATTTTCATTCTATATAAGACTCCACTTCCTCACTCGTACTCGGCTCAAGATTATGAAAACTTGGTCCACGCCTCCTCTCTCCACACATACACTCTTGACAGTTTATCCCCTTAGGGTCGTCTAGTGTAGGGTCCATGACATACACATAACTACATCACTAACACAATGGTAATTCACACACAACAACCATAACGTATTACACATGGTTTATATATACAAGGTATAACACAATCACTACTTTCACGGGTTACGATACATCACATTATCACATCCTGCACCCAAAGTGCAATCGCTGTACACTAGGGATCATACGCACCATATGCCCCTAAATCATGACATGAACCATCACATATTACATGAATTATACGTATGAGGAAAACAATGTCTAACATTACGACATATAATCCCTTTGCGATACAACACAGTGATACACATGACTCATAACAACACGGTGACGACATCACAATATGATTCAATTCACTCTACACCAATTTTTCATGCAATACATCAATACATCTTCACAACGCACATAAGGTCAAAATGCTCCAACACTCTGCAATTCACAATATCATTCCATTCACACAAAACAAGGCGGTACATCACACATGGATTCCTCATTGGATCCACGAAAAGGAGAGTCAATATTCTCATCACAAGTAGTAATTCACACGTGAATTCTTCATAGAATCCACACGAAGGAGAGGGAATACTCCCATCCCCAGCACATCAACATGATAACAAATGCGCACTAAGTGACATACACATCATGTGCGTTCACATTATCACAATTATGACATAGATCACATCACTCTTAAAACACATTACTCTTCCAATATTTATCACCATCATGGAACACCATCACCATCATGCAACCCATCATGTAACACCATCCCCATCATGTAAAATCATCACAACTCCAATCCATCCCAGAGGTTCGAGAGCATGAACCTCTACTCTGATACCATATGTAGTGCCCACATTTTACGCACCCAAATACAACAGTAAAATACCAAGATAAAAAAATTTTGACCTACAATGCACACTACACACAACACAGAAGGGCTCCAAGTACAGAAACTTGACTCGCGTATGAAAATCACATAAGTCATCGACTCACATAGACTCAAGCAAACAACATAGGCATGACGATGCCACACTTCTCGCAATGAACAAATACCAACAATGACCCAATCACAAGAAACATGACTTCAGGAACGGTGAACCCACAACACATCATTACTTTAAATGTATTTTAGTTACGATTAGCATCCCAAGAACATTATTATGTAAGCATAATTTTCTCCCTTTTTCCACCTACATGTTCTGAAAATTCGTTTCACATTTCACTTATTGTTCAACCATTTAATTTTGCTCTTTACCCTTATGCCAATCTTCATAACTTACATAAGTATTTTCCATATTTCAAATTTCATACAAAATTCTAACTCTCTCATTCTTATGTTAAGATTATGCTTCCCAAAATGCTTATTCAAAGTTTAGAATTTAACCTTGCTACACAAGTGAACCTAACGTGATGTCAAGATGAAATCTTGGGATTGAGGAGACTTAGATTCAAAATAGCTTTTTCCCAAGAACATCCTTCGATCACGGAAAATTTATTTCACTACCATTATTATTATAGTTCAATAACTTGTTGAATTCCAATTTTGATTTATATATATATATATTTTTTTTCTCAAAGTTTGATCACACCAAAGCAATACATATTCTTGAAACACATAAAGATGTTTAAATTAAGTTATAAGGACTCCAAGAGTGACCTTAATCCTAAACTCCAATCTCGTTTTCATCTTACATGACATGCTCTTACATCGCACTATGGTCTCGTTCTTAGCATCGTCTCAAAACAAAAGAGTTACGAAAGCACTTGTCTGACATCTTAAGGAAGTACATGGCTAGGAGCATTATAAACTACACATGAACACAAGTGATCTGTGTTCACGAAGATCCCATATCCTTGCATTGCATGATTCCGCATAAGAAATATTCTTTATTCCTTAATGCCATAAAATGACATAACAAGGGATTAAGGGACAAGATTACAATTTCTAAGGTTCTCTAGAATCAACATCTTTCAACTCAATTTCACATGCAAGGAGTTAAATTATAGTTTTCTACCCACAAGTTAACATACAAAATCCACTAGGGTTTAGTTTAATTCCAATATGCACCTAATGATCTACGCCTCAACTATATATGATTTTAAGGCAAGCGGACATATTTATACTAAACCACCTTCAAGAAGATACCAAGATGTTATTTTGATAGAAACCAAGGTAGCACCGTTTAGTCGTTCCTTCAAACAAGGACTCATAAGGTGACTTCCAAAGTGGTCTTCGCCACTCAACCTGGTGTCGGACCTGAAGAGAGGAATTCTTCTCGCGATTACCAAAACTAGAAGGAAACCGCATACCCTAGATAAAGTTGGACCATGTCATTCCTAAAATATGGGTTCACGACAATGTCCTAGACATGATGACTATGACGGTAAAATCCAACTAGGGTTTTATTTACCTAACCTAGGAGGTCTCATCGAGTGCAATGCTTAAGTTCGTTCTACGATCTTAAATTTCTTATTTGGTAAAAAGGATCACACATGCAGGCAGTTATGCACAAATATTTTATTAAGGTTGAGTGTTTCCATTAAAACTCTTTATTATGTTTGTAAGGTAAGAAGATAACCCAATAATTAATTTAATCGTTTATTGAATACTGAGAAAGTACTACAATATATTAACTTCAATTTCAATTTACTATATATGAATCAAACCCTTTTGACATACACAACTAAGAATCAAATTGAATCGGTGATTAGATGCACATTTCCTAAGTATCCCTAAAACTAGCATAACATGCATATTAACAAATCTCAATTATAAATTTTCGGTAACAAGAGACTACATTAGACAGTAATTCATTTTACAATGACCTATAAAAATTACAATAATAATAATTAAATTACACATCGCCTTTTTTTTATCGTCATTCTTCCATCCTGCAAAACCCACGTGAGCATGATATCAGCGATAAATCGCTTTGGCATGGCATCCACCCTAATCAATCATAATTATCATTTTTCAGTTTCCCATTTACATAAGATAAAAATTACAATTTGCAATCAAAATAAAAAGGTTTAGAGACATGTATTCATTACATTTCATTTCACTTCACTTTGTAACCTAGGAGAGAGAAAGAGAAGGGAAGAGAGAGAAAACATCGTTTTGTCAAAAGTTCTAATACACACAAAAAGTTTCATTATAGTGTTTTAAACAGTTATTTACGTGTGTTTAAACATTTTCAGGGTGATTTGGCAACCCTACGAGGTCCCGCAGCTTTCTATTCTTACATTTTCTCACTAGCTACAAAACGTTCAAAATGGGCTCAGGCTAAGAAACTGCTTCCAAAGGTTATCTTCCGATGAGCACGCACACCACGATTAACTTTCTACGTGTCCCCAGATATACCAAGAGTTCATAGCAACTGACGGAATTGAAAAAGAGCGAACGGTTTGCGTTTGGCGGCTAGTTTTCCGAGGCCACTGGTCGTAGTTCACCCAGTTGTAAAATGACAAAAGTTAGCTCGAGGGCCTAGAAAATTGTGTCCATAACTGACGTTCGATGGAGAAGCACGCAACAAGACATCTCCTACTAGTTCCCCTATATAAAGAGAATTCATCAGAGTTGACGGGACTGAGAACTAGAAAACCATGTTTAAACGGTGACAAGTTTTCTGGAGCGACAAGATGAAATTGGACCAGTTTGACCTCATCAAACTACGACCGAGGCCTACAAAATGGCTTCGCCAAACTATCCCAAAAAGTGCTCTTTCCTATACTGAATGTTCCATGCATTTTCTAGTATAAACGCTAGAGGTTTGCGAAGATGGAACGTGATTTCTCTTTCCGGGTTTCAAATGGTGGTCCAAAATGGAAGCCAACTTTCTAGTTTTAACAACTCTCTACTGTTGTAAACCGATGTAACAGGGCTCCTATAAGAGCATCAAAAGGATGTCAAATGATCATTTTGGGTCAAACCAAAAATCAAGGTGACTCCTCGTATACCAAGGTACACGAATGAAACTTCACATCTCGTTTCCAGAGTTGCGAAGGGTACTTGGTGAGTCTCCGAAAATTACAAAATTTAACTATTTAAAACCAAGAGAAGGTCAACTTTATCAATGGGGAGTCAAATTCATCTGGTCGATAGAATGATATTGGAGTGGTCAAGAAGGGTAAGAGTTTTCTAAATCATCTCGAAGTGAGGGTGATAGTTCATGGTTTAAAGTAGACGAGTTAAAAAGACTTCGAGAGTTGCGACACGACACTTTATTGTTTTGCAATGAGTTGAAGGGACATTTAACTGTATTAAAAATCCTAATGATTTAAAATTCTATTTAATTGCAAAAGAGAACTAAAACACGAGAATTATGAGAGGTAAGGGAAGAAGGACCATGCCTGGGAACGATGAGTGAAAATGGGGATAAGGTGCTCCAAGTGGTTTACACTCACGATCCGTTGAGACCACCATTGATGTCACATGATGCCAGATAATCACATGCAAACCAAACCATTCGTTGTGCCCCCATGTCTCGTCCCGATCCCTGAGATGACATTTTCTATGTCGAATAGATCACACACCTTTTCAACAAGTCCATTTTGCGCATATCCCAATTTAAAATGCTTATTTTGGCGCAACTGAGAGGGTGTTAAAAAAATTGTTAAGTGTTGCTTTACCACTGCCAAATCCATTTCCTTCAAAGTTTCAAAGGCCTTTACAACAAGCTCATCTACGAATACCCTGAAACCATTGCATTCCATGAGACTGAAATATCTGAGGCATTTTGTCGAGCAGATCACATGCCTTGAATACACTTCCACATTTTTCATACATCTCAATGTGACATTGCAAGAACAAAATCTTGCAAACAAACCAGATTCTATTGCTCAAACCCTGCTCCAAAGCTTCCACATTTTTATTTCACTAGAACTAAGTAAACACATCCTTCCAGCCACCACAAGCTTTTCCCAAACACCAAGCAAGCACATCCACACAACTGCCACAAGTTCTTTGTGAGCACCAAGAAAACACCTTCACACAGCCACCACCAGTTTATTGTCATGTTGATGAAAAAGTTTAGAGCTTCCTTAAGATAGCTGGGCCCGGCCACGAATGGCCATTCACACACACAAGAAAATATATTATTATTATTATTATTTTATCTTGCCCTGATAACATCAAAGGCGCCCATGTCCTGTTCCAAGGCTTCCCATTTTGGGCACATGCGTGAAGGATGTTGACTGTGTTGTGGAGTTTGGCTTTAAACCTGCCAACAATATTTTCTTGAAAGTTTCCAAGGCCTTTTCAACAAACTCATTTTTTTGCACAGCCTGCAATCATAGCACTCTATGAGACCACATTTCTTTGAGGCATTAAATCAACTAGTTCCCACGCCTTTTTGACAACTCCATTTTGGCACAGGATGGAACTACAATGGTGGATGTAAACTGATTGGGCGGGAGACCTGTTTGTTGCATGGTGAAATGTTGTGCCTGCCATGAGGAAACCCATGCCTTTTGCAAACTACTATCCCCAAATTCCATGAGGAGTTGTCTCGTTCTTTCATTGGGTCAACACAAAAAATAGCGCCCCCAAGTATTGCGACTACCACATCTGACAGAAATTCCTCTGTCCTTTCTGCTTTGAAAAATGCCCATGCAAGTGTTTAGCATGGCTTAGAAGGAAACAAGCACATTCAAAGTCATTATCATCTCCATAAAGCTCCATTCAACACGCAACCACCATTTAATTTAAAAAAATTTTTTTTTATTTTCCAAGGAATCCAATGCTTGAATGGATAAGGCAGTCCGTAAACCTACGCACTCACTTGCCAGTAATAAACAATAATTAATTTGGGATCCAAAGAAGTAAAGAATAAAACAAGTGTTCCCGGTAGAGAATAATGGTTAAGGTTCGGTGGTAGGGTGAACAAAATTCATTATTAAATTTAAAAGTCCCTAGGATGATGGGTGCCACTCAAAGTTTGTCTCCTTCCTCCCAAATTGTAAATTTCCCACACACAATACCATTTAATAAATTTATTTTGGGGCATGATTTAGAGGAAGGGGAGAGGGGATCTCCCTGTCTGAGTCCTCTACCAGCTTGAAAGAAACCTTCCGGTTTACCATTGATCATAACAGAGAAGCTGGCAGAAGAAATGCAGACCATAACCATGTTGATAAAAAGGCATCAAACCCCACCTTGGTCAGAATGGCTTGGAGAAGGGCCCACAAAACTTTGTCATATGCTTTATGCATATCCATCTTGACAAACATAACTAGATCTTCCCGAAATTTTGACAGAATGAATGGCCTCTTAGATGACCACAATGCTATCTAGAATTTGTCTCCCAGGAACAAAATCCCTTGATTAGGAGAGATGAAATTGGCCAAAACTTTCCTGAGCCTGAAAGCAATAATTTTGGTAATCAATTTGTAGCTAGTGTTGCACAGACTAATGGGTCTAAAATATTTCACATCCTTGGCCCCTATCATCTTGGGAATAAGGACCAGGAAGGTGTTGTTAATTTTTTGAGGATCTATTCATTACTGAAGAAAGTCTGGATCATCTCAATGACATCATTCTTAACCACTTCCCATAACTATTGGAAAAGAAGGTTGGGAACCCATCTGGTCCAGGGGATTTATCTCGGTTCCATATCAAAAATGGTATATCTGATTTCTTCCTCCCTAGGAATGAACAAGATCTCTATTATCCTGTTGTGAGATGACATTCTGGAAGATTCCTAAAGCCTTCTCCCAAGAAGTTCTATTCGGATCTACCCTAGGGAGAAATAGGTCCTTAAAATATTTGATAATAGCTTCATTGATTTATTTTTCATCTTCTATGAGTGTACCATCATTTTTCCTTATTTCCTTGATCTTGAGATGGTTTTTCTTGGAGGTGGTAGAGAAGTGGAAGAATTTTGTATTTCTATCACCCTCCTTTAGCCATTTAACTCTATATTTTTTCTTCCAGTAGACTTCCTCCTTGGCCAAGATATCATGATATTTAATGAGGAGAGCTTGCTCTTGAATTTTAAGTGCTTGGTTGAGCCCATCTTCCTCCATCAGCTCCTCAATAGTCCTTAAGTCTTCCTCTATTATGTTCTTAGACTGAAAGATGTTCCCAAAAATTTCCTTATTCCAAATTTTCAGATTTTGTTTAACATGTTTCAACTTTAAACTTAATTTATACATCGGGACACCATGGACCGTGATCCCCCACCATTCCTAAATTCTCTTGAGGATGTTAGGGTGTTGGAGCCACATTTTTTCAAATCTAAAAGGTTTGGATTTTTAGGAATAGCCATACCTAGCTTAAGAATGATCATATTATGATCAAAACCAATTCTGGGCAAAGTCGATAGAGAGTAGAGTTGATTAAGCATGCAAGAATGACTCACCATAAATCTGTCTAGTCTAATCTATATGAGGTCATGTCCAGCTCTTATGTTAGTCCAAGTGAATTTGGACCCTCTAAGCTCAAGGTTAACAAGATCATTACTCACTAAAAAATTAGCCAACTCATCCATACTGTCAGTATAGGAGATGGATCCAACTTTTTTTCCCTCGGGAGAGAGGGGTATTGAAATATCTCCCAATAATCAAATCACAATATTTAAACAAAAACACCCCCTTAGTGAGTTCTTCCCAAAGATTCCTTCTACCAACAATAGAGTTGGGGGCATATATATTAGACATAATCCAAGATTTGTGTGAAACTAAATCAAGAAAAGCACATATTCGTGTGGTTGGTTGAAGACAAAGCACCAAACCTTTAACCAAGAGGGGGTGCATAGGGTGGAAATGTCTCCTGAAGCACCAAACCTTTAACCAAGAGGGGGTTCCATAGGGTGGCAATGCCTCCTGAAGCACCATCCGAGCTTACCCCAGCCCAAAGGCTATCTTTCTAGATCACCCTACTCACTTCTTTGAATCTTTCGATACTCATATTTGTTTCTTGGATCATCAAAATATCAGGTTTGTATTTGTTCCTAAAATCCTTCATAATTCTTTGCTTACTAGGGTTATTCAACCCTCTAATATTCCAAGATAGTAAAATAATTTATTCTTTGATTGAGGAAACCTAAGAGGTTTTTGTATCCCTTTATCCATATATTTCTTTACCAAGGTCTCCCTCTTCTCCTTATTATATTTTCTCCCTTTTGGAGTTAATTCTTTACCCACATCTACTCTGAAATTGCTTCTAGTAATAGGCTTGGTCCCTCATTCTTCGGAGTGATAGGGGAGGACACTGGATTAATAGAATCTAGAACAATACCTCCCATCAAGAGATCAAAATCATTTGATGTCGAGATTCCTTCCTCATGTCTTTGGCCAAACAAGATTTTTCCAACCGAGGATAAATCTTCCAGGAAAGTCCCCTGACCACTTTCAACGCATAGTTCACTTCAATATGATAGATAATTAGCTTCCTTCTATTTTAGATTTGGGGAAAATTCCTCATCACTCATCTTATCATTATCTACTTTACCCCTTTCAACCTTGTTCTTTGGATCTTCCTCTTCAGCCATAACTTGTGTCTCTACAACTATAGTCTCCTTAGGAGCCTCTTGATCCCCTCTAGGATCCTGACTAATGGTTCTTCCATTTTTTCCCACCTTTCTCCATTCTGTATTATCTTTATTAGGAGCCACAATATGATATTTTGGACCTGTTTCCTGCTTCTTCTTCTGTGTTGGACACCTCCAAGGATCATGCCCAATAAATTTGCATTTGTAACAAATAAAAGGGGATGGAGCATACTCAAATCTTTGCACCCAATCACCAAAATTTGAGAGAAAAGTGATAGTTTCTTCCAATGTAGCTTCTTGTTTCATATTAATGCAAAATCTCACATGTGTAAGCCTGGTTCTAGATTTAGTTATAGGATCTATCGCTATCGGGGTTCCCAAAATTTTGGCTATACCAATCAAGACCTCAGGTTCCGAACTCAAGAGGTAAGCCAGGAGATTCACCCAAATAGGATATTTAGAGAGTTTTTTTCAAAGGGATTGAAGGTTGGTTCCCATTGTTGCACTACCACATGGGATTTACCAATGAACCAAGGCCCTCTAGCCAAAATTTGTAAGACATGTTCTTTACTAGGAAGAGATATTAAGAAAAATCCATTCACATAAGCAGTTACCTCAATAGATCCATTTTACACCCATCTTCTCTTGGCCCAATTGTGAAAAAATCAATGTTGGGTCGGGATCCCAAACATTTGGTGAAAAATCTCCTTCCATATTTGCCATTGCTCACTCTAAGAGAGATTCTAGTATTTTAAGGGCCAGAAGGCCCTTATCTTTAGAAGGCTCCAATCCTTCTAATGCATTTTGTCCATATTTTTCCCGAACAACCTTTCCGCCCACGTGGATTTCACCACTAGCTCCACCCTTTCATCCTTACCTGAGTTAGGCACGTGCACCTGCAACGGCCCGTGAGGCTCCTTAGGTTCCACATAATCCGTAGAAGGAATTCCTTACTCCCGCTTCCAACATTCAAACCAGGGTTTCCCACTTCCACCGCATTCAAAATTATTCTTTCCGCTCCCACTCCCACTCCCATCTTTTCCTACATATAATACTATACAGGTTTCTCTATGAAGCCAAGACCTACTGAGTTTGAAGAAGGATGTGATTGAAATATAGCTAGGGGCCTATGAGTACAAATTTCATCTTAATTTAACTTGAAATAAATAATTAAAACAAATAACGGAATACACTATTTACTTTTGAGAAAAAGTTACCAAAAAATAGATATTCATTTATTGAGAAACCCTAGTAGTTTTACACTTGGTAAATAAGTCCAGTAACTCTTTTCCATCTTTCACTTATCTTCTCTTCATTATTTTTAATGGGCCCTAAGGGTCCTATGTATTTTGGGTGATCGGTGTGTCACCCAAAAAACAACCTTTCAACCTAATTGGTTGAATACCATTTAATATAAACACATAGGTTATATTCAATAAATAAAAATATATTGAACTTATAAGGGGTTAATAACCCACTTAAATATATGTTCCAACATTTTATCCTCTTGGGTCGGCCTTTTCATAATGGTTTACCTTTGAAACATTATATAAAGAAGTTTATATCACCGCATTTACTCATCTGGAAATCACTTTGCACTCTTGTGGGATCTCATTGTAAATACTAATACCAAAGGAACACAAGACTCCCTAAATTTTTCCAAAGTTGATGCACATCCATTAGGGTAGTCACTACTACAATTTTGAAGCACTCAACCAAGTCAAGGAGTTCATTTTCCCTCATTAACAAGAATGAAATATTCCATCTCAATTTCTTAACAATAGTGAATTAATCTCAAGCATGGTCAAACTGGTTCAAGTTGTTAACTAGTTGCATACATACATACATACATACATACATACATACATACATACATACATACATACATACATACATACATACATATACATATACATATATATATATATATATATATATATATATATATATAGATATATTTCGAAGGTGTTTTGCGGGGTTGAAATTCCAGTGAGGCATTATTTAACAGTTCAACCACTCGCATTTATTGAAGTATGGCACCCTGAACTTCAAATGGCTATAACTTTCTCCCATAAGCTTTGATTTTCACAAAATTGGACTTTTGGAAAGGTCTTGGCATGTATTACACCAAAAACTAGATTTATTAATTTTAATGAGGTTTTTTTGGTGTAAAAGTGAAATAAATTTAACATATTAAAAGAGCAGTTCCAAATTTCTCAACCACCAAGTTTGATGAGGTATGGTGCCTTGGCTTCTCCAGCAAGCAAAGTGACATAGGGGAATGGGTTTGGCAAGGTACCTAAAAAAAATTCAGGCTTTCAATGCATGTTGTTTGTGGTTAAAGGCAATAAATTGGTGTCCCCCCTCTCTCTCTTTCTCCCATTTTGATATATAGTGTAAAATCTCTCAATTGCAAAGGGGTGTTCTAAAATGTAAAGAGAACTATGTAAAAATTATCCCTGAGCAACTGTGAGTTGCAAACCTTCATTTTTGGGCATCCGTAATTCATTTTTGCATTTTTCTACAATTGTAATGGTTTGTGCATGTTTCTATTACAATAAAACTTATTTTGTGGTGTTTTCTCAACCCTGACTCATGTTATTTACAAATTTTCCTCCCTTTTATTTTTTGTAGTGTGTTGTGCATGCTTTTCTCATTTTAAGGTTTGTTTTTTTGTGTTTCATGGAGAATAGATGATAAATTAAATCTTGGATATGTGTCACCTCTGTCTAACCTCTCCCTTCTCCATTTTATTTCTCCCTTTTCCCTCATTAGAGTATCTCCACCCCTTTTCTTGGTGTTATCACCTCCCCTTAGCTTAGGATTTTCCATTTTTATGCATTTCCTTCTTACACTTTGGTCCCTTAGAATCATAGAGTAGGATTAGATAGTTTTATTTCCTTCCTTAGGAGTAGTTTAGCATTAGGATTAGGTAGAGGAACTAGCCTTCTCTAGAGGTTTGTCTCAAGTAGAAAGTCCCACAACTTGAGAGACAATCCCATGTTACCCAAAAACACTGATTGCTCATCCATTCATTCATGAAAAATCAGAGGGTTTTTTTGGAGATAACACTAACTTTCTTGCAAGTTCTTCCACCTATGGCTGGGGTTTAAGTTTCATTCAGCTCATTCATATGGTTTTAGGACTGTGCGACACTTAGGTTTTAACAACACATTTCCAAGAAACTGAAGGGCAAAAAAATTTATAGAATCCCACTCCAAGAAGGTCCAATAACATATAAATGATCCTGATAGAGTTATATGGTTCCAAACCATGACAGCTTTCAAGTTTTAATCTCAAGAACAAAACATATTTAGGTTCAATACTTCTAAATTCTATAGTCTATGCACTCATATCTCTTATGTATCACTCAAGATAGCTAAGTACATCTCTCCTCTTGTGTTTTTGATCTTTTATCATATCATTATTCTAATATTGCATGATTAATGTTGAAAGTTAATCAATCAGAATATCCCCCTATAACAAATCTTACATCCTTATGTGTTTTGCATACCTATAACACCATAAAATAAATTAAGGGTATAAACATACAAATATGAGTGTCCATAAATGCAAAATGAAGGAATAAGAAGGACCATGGTGAGCACACATTTAATAACAAAGATGATGATTCAATAGGATTTACAGAGCATTTTGAGTAGCCAAAACAAGGAGTTATCATCATGAAGATAATTTTATCAAAGTAAGCACATAATATGTTAGACAAAATTAGTTTTCACATGACATTGGTGATTTACCATTTGGTAAGGCAAGATTTACATTGTTAGTTATTTACCATGTGGTTTTACCATTTTAAACTACGAAAACCAAGGAGAAATGGAGATTAAAAAATGATGAAAACCTCTAGTAAAGGTTATGAGAGATTTGAGATGTAGAACCTTCTCAATGAATTATTGTGGGTGCTCTTGAGTGACCTCCAAACATGGATTGACCAATGCTATGAACACATTTTGGGAGCTTCCAATATGCAGATATTGGAATGCAATTTGACAGAGTAATTGTGTTATGAATCCAAGAGGATTTGTAAGAGTGTAAGTCTATATTTTATATAGGAAGAAGTGGTTAGAAATTGGTTACAAGCGGTGAATGCACATGCTAAAAATATCGATTAAGGGGAATGAACATTTTTAAGAAGATAAATTCCATTTAGGGCGAATGGAATTAATTGGCAGAAGTTGCATTTGGAAAGGTGGTTGTACGTGCAATTGAATTGCCCCTACCTTTCTAGGATTTTAGAAGTTCAGTTAACTAGACTGGTGAAGTGGAATCCAGGTGGAGTTATCTGAGTTTAGGATGTGGAGTCTAATTGGATTACAAGTGGTTGTTATAATGTGCACACTAATTAATTAATCATTTAATTAATAAATGATAATTAACTTAGCTAATAGGGGTACTAAGGACTAATTTAATTAATCCAAAGGGGTACAATGCACATGATTAATCAATTTAATTAATTAATCACAAATGGGTGAATAAAGGATGTACTAGGATAACACTGGGAACAAGTGTGTAATTTAGGGTGTCTACATTTTCCCCTCTTTAAAGTGTTATTGCAAAGTAATAGTGTTTTAAAGATAGTAGACGTATGCAAAGTAGCGGCTAGAAAGAAATGAAGCATTAGGATGCCCCAACAAGTAGGATAGTAGAGGAATTCCCCCTCAAGTGGGTGGATGATGTAGCAAGGTGGTGGATGATTGCTTGATAGGAAGAAGACAAGGGATTGGAATAAGGATGGGAAATAACTGTTCTCGTAGCATGAGTGTTATTTGGAGAATAAATTTAGAGAAACCTTTTTTGTTATTGCACAATAGATTTATCACCATGATTAGGAAATAATTAATATGGTTAACCCAAATGGACATAAACAAACACACACAACAAAGAAAAGATAAAAATGGAAAACAAACCCAATATACAAAGTAGGTGTAGGCATCGGGGTTATACTTGCAAGTGGTCCAAAAATTAAACATCAGCAATGCAACAAAAATTTGAAAAATAAGACAGGTCATCTATGCCCCTAATGCGTGCCACAATGATGATTAAGTAGATGTAAATTCTCCCAAAGAGGGAATAGGATCAAGATCTTGGAAGAGAAGAGTAAAGCGACTCTTTATAGCACTCTTGTTGTATCCATTGTGCAAATGATCGAACTTGAAATTTCCCTAGGCAAAGTTATATCATGAAGGAAAAATAATTTTTTGACTTGCCCAAAGCAAAGTTAGAATATCCTATAAAGGGAAGAAAGTACTAGTTGTAAAACTGGAATAATCACTAGGGTAATAGATAAAGGTATGATGTTGATCAAGATTGTGTTGAGATGTTGAAAAATTCACTTTAAGTGTTTTCCAACTTTAGGATTTCTATGATAAGTGAATGTTTTTTCAAAAATTTTGTAATTTTTTTGTTTGAATTTTTGAAATATATATTTTTTTGGATTTTGAAATATTTTATTTTTGGATTTTGAAATATTTGATTTTTTGGATTTTGAGATATTTGATTTTTTTAATTTTTGCAAGTTTTGAAAAAATTAAAATACAAATGCAAACAAACACGAATACACAACAAAAGGAAAACATTACACGACTTAAATAAACCAGGAGGAAAACACAACACGTGTAAGCAACAAAAAAGACACAAAAAAAACATTACAAACAAACCCAATATGAACAGGAAAGAACCACACCAAAGTTATATGTGAACTAAAATGTGAATAAATTTCCCTACAATTGGTCTACAGAAAAGGTAAATAAAGTACAACAAAATAACAAACTAAAAGAAGCAAAAGCATCATCACAATGTTGACAAACTATAATAGTACAACACAACGTGCAAAAATGATGTCTAATGACACTTTGAATGTGTTCCATATTGAAGAAATAGATAGATTTGAATGCCCCCAAGTGATAGCTTAGAATGTGAGAGGATTGGATTGGGCCGAAGAGCGAGTGATACTTAGATACTCTAAAATATACTCTTATTGGATCTCATTGAAGTTTGATCTATAATTGGATTAAAATGTAAAATCCAAGTGTGCCCTAAGAAAAGTTATATTGCGAAAGGGTAAATGATTTCCTCGAGCATAGATATACACCACGGGAAATAAAGATGATTATCGAAAGATGATCTGGAACAACCATTAGGAGAACCATTAAAAGGAAAAATTGTTGAGTTATGTTATCCAGTTGTTGAAAGTTGGTCAAACATTATCTGAATGTTTTGATTTTGACAATTTTGTTCTTTTTTTGGATTTTGGAACAATTTTGTATTGTTTTTGTATTTTTGAACAATTTAAATTGTTTTTGTATTTTGTGAAACATATTTGAATGTTTTTATTTTTGGTATTTTACAACTTAGTAAAAGAGGTGCATTGCTTGAAAGAAGGTGCAAATAATTAGAAGCATTCCATTCCATTGATAGAAATGTCGATGGTAAAATGATAGGGTGTTTCACTTCGCTTGTGACTCCGCGTAACTAGGAAGATGTGAGAACTTATCACTGAGAGCCAAGAAGGACATGACAATGACATGAATATTGATATAAAAGTGAATATGATGGATGTGATGATATAAGTTGTAACAATGATCCACATGAGAAAAATGTAACTCATCTACAGTCAAGATTATTTGACCGATTCCAAAATGATTCCACTTTATAGGTTATGACTCGAATTAGTTCCATAGATGGCATATTGATTGGAAAAAATTTGGTTGAAGGAATTGTTGTCTCTCTTTACATGAGCAAATAAATTACTTCTAGGGATTGTTTTTTACTAAACACTTTGATTAAGATTTATAAAGGCTTTATTGGCTAATTGATTTTTTTGAAGGACCCCCTACATGTTTCCTTATACCATCAGTAAAAGGAAAGGGCTCAACACTGAAGACAAAATGTAGGCAAGTAAGGGTTTTATCTGTTCCCAGTTTCATACTACCAGTAAGAAGTATGGGCATATCACCAAAGACTATGAAGGACAAAAGGTGTAATGATTTTATAAATTTTTTTGTATTTTTAGATTTATTTAATTTGCCTTGTATGTTGATAGTGTGCTTCTTGGGAAGGAACATTCTGCCCCCAGTCTCAACCTCGTGCAACTAGTAAGATGCAATGGTTCAACACCGTAGATTGAAATGGGGGTCAAAAAGTATCGGGTAAAGAAGTTTAGTGCTTTCTGTTAAAAAAGAGATTATTTGAAAGGAGAAATTTCCATTAGTAATCTTCGAGACAAAACCATAGGTAAAAATATTTGAAATGGTAGAAACCATAACAAAGATGAGACACGCAATGCCAAAGAGGGAAAAGGGTAACTTTGTGTCGTAATAAGTGAAGAATATGATTAAGATATCTACAAATATATGAAATGCTTAACATTAGTGGTATGCAATTTTCTTTTGCTACTTAATCGGTGCTTTAACATGAGTTTTGTTTTGTTTTTATGATTTTTATTTTTATTTTATTTTAGGAGGATGATTGCTTAAAAGGAACTCATGAAGAAATATGTTCATCATGTTTATTGAAGTTTAAGGGTCCTTAAATACAAGACTTGTGCAGACAAAATCCAAGTCAAGAGAGGGAATCAAAAGATTCGATAAGTCCAGAAATACAAGACTTGGTGGACAAAGTCTAAGTCAAAGGAGGAAATCTAAAGATTTGATAAGTCCTCAGTAATACGGGACTTGGGAAGAAAATTTCCAAGTCAAAGGATTGAATCAAAGGATTTGATGATTCCTAAAGTATGAGACTTAGGCGGGTAGGTTCCAAGTCAAGAGAGGGAATTAAAATATTTGATAAGTCCTAAAATACAATGTTTGGGTGAACAAAGTCCAAGTCAAAGGAGGAAATTTGAATATTTGATAAGTCCTTTAATACGATACTTGGACAGACAAGGTCCAAGTCAAAGGAGTGAATCAAAGGATTTGATGAGTCTTAAAGTACGAGACATGGACAGACATGTTCCAAGTCAAATGATGTGTGATTAGATAAGTCTTGATGAGATTGAAAGACCTATGTGATGTTAGAAGAGGATTATCGATGTGAGGAATATGTTGAAATTTATATTCATATATGAATGGAAGAGTGTGAGGTGAGAAGGATTGATCTCTATATATGTACACTCGAAGCTCCTTATAGGCCATAGAAATGAGAAATTCAATTTTGATCCTTCTAGGTTATAAATTAGTTGATTTGATAAAAGATGTGTAATTATAGTGTGAAGAGGTTGTATGAGGATATTCCTAGGAATACATACCTCATAGAGTGTACACATGTAGATGTATTGAAAAGTAGAAAACATCATTGAAGAACTTCTTGCAAGATTGATCATTTGAGGTGTAATGGACATAGAAGGTTGTGTTGTTGCAAGTGTCAAAGTGTCCAAGCTTGTTGTGGTTGTATTTCGACAACAAGACTAGAGATGTTAGGCATAGGATCCAAAATGGAAAGAATAGAATCAAGCTCAAAGGGGCTTGCAGAAGGAACCTCTTTTGTAGTGTCTATGGCTATATCAAGGTTTGAAAGGGAGTATTGAAGAAAATTCAAGCTCTCGTTAGGTCTTAGAAGATTGTTGTGCAAAATGCAGATTCAATGTCTATTTGGGAAAACAGATGAAAATACGGAGAAGAAATATATTTTTTTGAAGGGAGAGATACTTGACCTTCGTCATGATCTTTTTGAATTTCGGTATGCAAAAACTGGGACAATAATCAAATCTTCATTATAAGTGGAAATTGATGTTTCATCGATTGCGAGAGCTTCGTCATCGAGCTCTATGGAGATGGTTTCATCGTCAATTAAGTCTTGGACATATTGACGAATAGGTGTACAATTATCAGTAGAGTGGCCTTCCATGTGGTGGTATTTACAATATTATAATACATTGTATGATGTAGGATTGGGTTTCCCATCAGAAAAGGGTCTCGTAGGTGGATATTCAATCATGTTATCCTTTACTAATTGTTAAAAGGCAATAGATAGAATCTCTCCGAGAGGTGTAAATTGACATTAGATGGTGCGTGGAGTGGTGTTGTCAATACAAGATATGATGTATTTATAATCAATGTTGTTCGAGGATTCACCATGTTCATGAGATTTTCCCTTTGTATCATTGTTAGGTGGTAGGTCTCTAGCCACTATGTCTTCATTGTCAATTTAAGGTTAGATGTAATTGTAAAATTATTTACATTTTTCCGTTTGATGACCATCAATGTGATGAAAATCACAATATGTGTTAGGTCTATACCAACCTGGCTTAGGTTCTCCTTCAAGGAAGGGTTGCATAATAGGATAAGTAACCATATTAGCACTTGTCCATTTGTTTTAGGATGCTTGAAATATATTCCCCAAAGACGTATATTGTCTTCGATTATAATCACGAGGAGGAGGAAAAATTTATCTTTTTGGAATGGTGACGAATGGTTTAGACTTAATCTGCTTTTAATTTTTGTTCTATAAATTGTGTACGCGTTACGATTATCCATGTGACACCATCATTGACAATGTTACGGTTTGTGGCATATGTACCTAGGTTTATTGTGAGAAGTGTTAGGGTTATTGTTGTTATTGTTATGATTAGACCCATTTTCTTTACATGAGGCGTAATCAATCCTTAAGAAATTAGGGCTTTTTCTATTTGAGTTCCCTTTTCTATAACTTCCTCAAAGTTGTTGAGGCAATGACATCTGCATGTGAAAGGAAACCTTTTCGTTATAGGGACAAAGATGTTAACCATCTATTTTTTAGGGATTAAACATGGGAATAGACTAATGATTCCTCTTCATCATTGTAAAACTCATGTGTAAATATTTTGTTTTTTCGTTGTTTGGCATTGTACAAGTCCATCATGGTTATTTTAGAATCAAGGTTGAAAGATAAGTGTTTGAAAAAATTCTCAAAGAGGTCCGTGAAGGTAGATATAAATCCCTTTGGAAGGTGTAAAAACTAGTCTAAATTTTTTCCTCCAAGACTCTTAAGAAAGAGGTGCAAGAGAAAGATATTGTTATAAGACACCTCTTGGCATGCAATAAATCATTCCTTGACATGCTCTCTAGGATTATTTTTTTCCTTGTATTTTTCAAATTTGGGCATCTCGAAAGAGCGTGGGAAGAGTATGCGTAAGATGTCCATGTCAAAAGGGTATGGATACAATTCATCAAAATTTAATTGTTTGTGTTGTTTCTGCACGATTACGATGGTGTCCTTCATCATTTGACACCCTTAATAAAATGGTGAATTAGTTTGTGGGATGAATGCTGATTTATTATTCATATAACTGTTGTTCTTGTTATTGGTCTCAAAATGAGTTTTGAAAGTGTCATCACTTTTCTTCTTGTGTTTGATGCATTTGGTATTGTTATTAGTCCCACTATAGGATAGAAGAGCCAATTGTTTCACCATTGCATTGATTTGATCAAGCATGGATTGGTTGGGATTAGAGAAAAAAGCATTATATTTTCCTTTATCATTGGCATTTTTTTACTTGTTCCTTTATCATCATGTTTGTTTGACTTGAATGGTGGACCCTTAGGGGATTTAGGTTGCACTTTTAAGGATTTCAATTCATCCTCATCAAATTCTAAGGGAAATCTTGCTCCCATTGCAAGGATACAAAGAAGGAATTGATATTTTTTTTGTCATAAAGTGGCGTCAATAGAAATGTTTTTAAGTTGGTCTTTGTCCTCTTCATTAGAGCTGATATGGAAAGGATTTCTTTCCTTCCATTGAAAGGGACTATAATCATGATGTCGTGTTCCCACCATTTTTGAAAGAGGGGAGGAACGAGAAGAGGTGTGATAGAAAAACTCAACCCTTAACAAAGTGAATTTTAAGATGGAAGAAGGGAGAAGATGAAAATCTCGACCCTTAGCAAAATGAGTGCTATAAGGGAAGAGGCGAAAAGGGTTAGTTGATTTCCCGAATCTTAATCAAAATGAGATTTAAGATAAAAGGGACTAAAAGGGGTTATATGTGTTCTACTCATTAACAAAAATGGGTGTTAAGAGAAGAGACTTGACAAGGTGGAAGCAATCCACTCTTAACAAAATGAGTGTGAAGAGAGACCAAAAGGTGTGAAAAGGTTAACTCCTAACATGATGAGTGTTGAGAGAAATCAAAAAGGGTGATGCTTCACAATTTTTTAAAAATGAGTAATTTTAAGGCGTAAGAGTCTTAACAAATAGAATGCAAATAAACTCTTAACAACATGATTGATAATAGTGACGAAAAGAGGGTGTGAAAAGTTAAGCATGCTCTACACTTAACAAAATGAATGTTAAGGGAGACAAGACTTAGCAAGGTGAATGTGATCAACTCATAGAAAAATGGGTGATAAGATTGATGAGAATATGAGAAAGGGGAACCCTTAACAAGATGAGTGTTAAGAGCAACAAAAAGAGAGACTTCGCAACACTTAACAAAATGAGTGATGTTAAGGTGGAAGGTGGACTGAAATGTTAGTTTATAGGAATCTTAGAAAAATGAGTGCTAAGAAATATGAAGAGGTTTGAAATACGTCACAACTCTTTCTAAAATTAATGTAAAGAGGGAAGAAATTAAAGAAAGTAAGTTTACTCAACTTGTGAAAAAAAAATGAGCACGACAAGAGGAGACTAAAAACATGATGAAAGATGCTCAATTCTTAATGACAATATGTAAAGGGAAGAGACTTAGGAAAGTGTGATGAGTTTTCTCAACTTTTAACAATATGTATGTTAAAAGGGTATAATTAAGAAGAGGACGAAAAATGTCTACTCTTAACAAAAGTGTGTTAAAAGAGGAGACACAATAATGAAATGAGAGCACTAAAAGAACAAAAAAGTGAATTTTGTCACAAGGAGTGAAGTAATGACGATGAGAAGGTCCAAATCTCACAAAAGTGGAGATAAGAGACAAGAGGGAAGTGATCTATTAATGATCTCAATTAAATCAAAGTGAATTATTTAAAGAGAACTAAAGAAATGATGAAAAATGTTGACAATGGAACAAAGTGATTGCAAAGTACGAAAAACGTAAGATGATGGAAGCGAGATAGAGAAGATGTCGTAAATTCAACAAAGTGAATGTGAAGTACGACAACATAAGATGATGGGGAGAGATATGAAAGAGGTCTTCAATTCAACAAAGTGAGTGTGAAGTGCGATGACATAAGATGAAATGCTTAGAGTTTAACAAGAGGTAAGTGTTAAACTTTAAGACTTATGACAATGAAATATCAAGGTGATCAAGAGGGTGCTTGACCGTGATAAAGCGAGTATCATGATGTCAAGACTTAGTGAAGAAGAATGAAAGTGCTTAAGTTCATATATAGATGTCTACAACCCAAGACTTAGACACGTTTACAAAGCAACAAGGTGGATGAGAGATAAAATGTGAATGACAAAAGTGAAACACAAGTGTGTAACATGCGAGAAAAATGAAAAATGATGTTTGTGAAAGTTGGCCTCTACCTTAGATTGGCTTGGAAAAGGCGTGGCTTCCTAGGTGGTTCACTCAACTAGGTGTCAACAGTATACCCGAGTGAGTGCTGTGATATTTCTAGTTGTCAACTTTACTTTACCCTTTGGAAACAATGAAAAAAATCTTTCTCAAATGAATCGCATCTGCGGTCGCCACTAAGGGTATCTCGTGACTCTAATCTCACAAGGTTGCACTAGATAGTTGGGATGGGGGTACCCGTTTCATCGCTAGTTCCTTCAATTTGTTGTCTACTTTTGGGTTCTTATGGTAATCCTCATAGTAAGTATTATGGGTTAAGCCAAGATACTTCTCACGCTTATAGCAGAGGGTTTTAATCCCTTATTCGAACCTATAAATACAATGTGTAAAAACATTCATTTTATCTTGTTTATCAAAGCAATTCCCTGCACACAAGAATGAGTAGTTTGAAGCTCACGATCAAAGGCAACTTGTAGTTATTAGTTTTAAATGATTTATCAACATTCATGAGAGCGGGTCTTATGAGAAAATATTAAGTGTTCTCCTAAGGTAGGTAAAGGACAAGACAAAAGAAGCAAGTTCACTCTTTTGATTTCTAAGATCACTTAAAAAATGTGAGGAAATAACATACACGTAAAATAAGATTTGATTAAAAAGAAATAAGGATTTGCTCCCAAAAAAAGAAACGATCGCATTTTCTCGATTCCCAAGATCTCTTAGAAAGCGTGAGGGAAGAACATACACATGATTGCATAGTGATTAGACTCACAAAAAAAAAAAAAAGTGACAATAAAAATGCAAGCAAACGATGGTCACAAAGCGTTAGTGAATATACAAGAACGATTAAATGTGTGCAAAATGGTGAGAAAAACGACATAGATTGGATTGAAACGTCCAAGAACCCTATTTGAGTAACTTTCATTGTTAGTCTATATGAGCGCAATTGACGAGAACATGAAAATAAAAAAGGGGTCCATAAAAAGGTCTCTAAACGGAGGAGATGAAAATGGGCCGACACATCCAAATGCCCTATAAAACCAAATGGTAAAATTAATCCAAGTGAGTAAAATTGACAAAAATAATAAGTCAAGGACCTAATTTAATGGAACAAGCTTAATAGAAATTAATGAAACCAAGCAATGAATTAAAAATGAATGAACAAGTCAATTAAAGTGAAGCTATTTAAAAAAGCAATTATGAAAAATAAGAATAAAATAATAAAAAAAAAGCTAAGGTATTATCTTAACTTAATAGAAAGAAATTAAAATAAATAAATAAAAATGTATAAACTATAGTAGCGAACGAAGGTTAGAAAGAAATGTATAAGCCTAAAAACTATTAGGTGTTAAACCTAAACCTAAGTCTACAAACAATCTTATAAACTGAAAAAATAAAATAAACTATTATTATATAAACCTAAAAACGAAATCAAGAACCTAAAATACATTGTGTTGACGGTCGAGCAATGTTTTGTGTGTGTTTTTTCATGAGCAGGGGCAGCGACGGTGAAGCGACAAGAGCAAAGTGTCCACATGGGCGGGAGGGTGTTGGGTAGGTTAGGTAGGACATGGGGGTGGGTAGGGTAAGCGCACCGACCGGCCGAGCTAGCCGGGGAGAGGGAGAGGGAGAGGTAGGTAGTTAGGTTTGAATAATTTTTTTTTGTTTTTGCTAATTGTTTGATAAATTTTGTTGAAATAAAATCTAATTATCTCTGTGTTTGTTGTGTGTGTGCGCAGGTATGTGGAAACAAGAAAACGTAATTAACACACCGGAACTTGAACAAGAAACTTGGTTCTAGAACAACTAAAAATGAGAAACCAAACCCCCAAATTGACACGCATAGTTAGCTCTACTAAACAATGCACTAAAAATAACTGTTTATTTTTTGTTTGAATAGTACAACCGATTTCTGCCCTCTCAAACACCTTGTAAACAATCAAAAAAGTTTCACACATTTAAGAGAATAATCGACAAATTGTAAAAGTTGCACTATGAAACACATGAATAACAAATGAAACATAATGTGCCAAAATGTAAGCTATGAAAAATTAAGAAGAAATGAAGACAAATAAAATGATGCGAACCTCTTGTAGCTTTCAAGCAAACCTTTAGTAAATGTTGTGAGAGCTTTAAGATGTAGAACCTCAGAATCGACTCGATTGTGAGTGCTCCTAAGTGACCTCCAAACATGATCCGTAAACTTCTACGTTGAACTCTACGAATCACACAACTATGTTGTTCTACTTTCAACTTTGGAAAATGACAGAATTGCTTAAAAATTAGAGCTTCGTGACTGATTATCTAGTGTTATAGAAACGAAATTGCAGAGAAGAAAATATTCAAACTTCAGCACCAACAATTTTTATCCCTGAAACCTCCAAGGAGGAAAATCACCAAGAAGGGCAACTACTCTTTCTTCCCACTTTTATAGGTCTAATATAGACAAATTACAGATTACAATAAGTATGAAAAGAAGTAAAAATGTAAACCTTCTATCTAATTACTTGCTTGCTCTGCTTTCTACACCTTGCTCCTACAATTCCATTCCAATGCTCAAGATCTTGCTCACTGCTCTCATTAAACTCTACTTCTCGATCTCTCTAGATCGTCGAATGCCTATTCTCTTGTTCCTTTCATGTATTTATAGGTCTTCCCATGTCCTCCCGTGCATTGGAGGATGTGAAAGGGCATGGAAGGGAAGAGACACGGCTAGGTGCTTTAAGAACATGTCCACTCGCACCCATTCTTTTGTTCTCGCTCGAAAGTGTCAAGACTGCATCATCTGTGTAGACCGCGATCTCGGGATCGCTGCTGCCCAGCTGGCGGCGGTTCTATCCAGAACCTCTATTTACCTCATTTTTTCCACTTTTCTTGTTTCTCCTTCTTGGTGCTGATGGAACTAATGAAGTGGTGTGTTTTTCTGGATCCCTATGGATCATACCTCCCTTACTTAGGAGGCTTTTGGTCCCACAAAAGCTTAGTGGTGGAGTGGTAGAGGAATTAACTCCCTCTCGTGCTCATTCAAGTACCACTGGGTCTACCTTGGTGTCTTCTCTCATCCAACCTGCCAAGACTCCTGTGGATCTCTAGTTTGTTGTTCCAGTGCTACATCCTCCTTTGAGATGCCTCGAGTACAATCCTCTTTGGAAGGTAACTTTTGTATATTTCCTTCTTTGTCATGCATAGATGGCATTAGTGGATGCGAGCTCTTGCAACTTACTATTGTATGCATCTACATGAAGTATGGCCTAAGGTTTCTTCTCCAACCTGCTCAAGTATGGCGAAGGTCCCATACTGTAGTGGTTTAGTCCTTCCTGTCTTTGTCTCTTGAGATGGATTGGCCGAATCCTCTCCAAGTACGTTGCTGCTATAGTCACCACCGTTCCTTGTATCTCCTCTTCTTCTTGCTGCCCCACGGTCAGGTCCAGTGAATCCGTAGGTAGATACGGTGACTGCATAGCGGAAGTTTGTTTTGCTCCTTGAATGAGTAATTCCTGTGGTGGCTTCTTCTACAAAAACTAACAAGTGCTATCCAAATTATCCATCCTTTGGTCAGAAATATCCGCTCTCACGTCCATTTTGTTTTTCTTCCAATGAAAGCAACAAAACTAATGATTTTCCTAAATAAGTCTTGGTGCTTGGTTGACACTTACCATAGCTTTCTTTGATTTGCTCTGGTGTGCCCGGATGTTAAAACTGACTCCATCCTTGACCCATCTGAACCAGTTCTCCCTCCTTGTGAACACAACATCCTTGACATACAAGTAAGGACTTCCGAAGACAACATCAAATGCATCAAGTGGAATAATATTAGCCTGTAATACATCTATGTATTGGGTATTTATCCCAAACTAAAACTTACACTTTCTTGTAACTTGTATTTCTACACCCTTCTTCACCCATCCCAATGGGTATGGATGTGGATGCGTGTAAGTCTCTAGACCAAGTTGTTCTACAACCGCATCAGAAATCAAATTTGACTGAGAACTAGAATCTACTAAAGCGTTTACCTTAGTCTTCTTGATTTGGATTTTGATTTGAAATAGCTTACTCATCTCTTCTTCTTTTGTTTCCCTGTACATGTTAGTGGCCATGCATCCTAGCCTCTCGTCTACATCTGAATCATCCTCAATCTCCACCTCTCTTTCTGTCTTCACAGTGGCCATGGATTTCTTGGAATCCTTGGTTTGGTGTTTTGGGTGCAATTCCGGATGTAACTTCTAACATGTGGCGTCAGTATGTCCATTTACATCACAATTCTTACAAAAATTCTTAGGATCTTTACAAGTATGCAAAGCAGTAGCAACATGTTTACCTTTCCATTTACCTCTGCTACTTGTCTTCCCTTGTTCTTTGTCCTGCTGTTTATGTTGACTGGTCTCCCTTTGGCTCTATTTCTCCTTGCTTCTTCTCATCATCAATGTAGTATGCTTGTACACAAGCTTCATTGAGATCCTTGGGCTTCATGGAGATTACCTTCCTCCGAAGGTGAGTGTGAAGTCCTCCCAAATACTTGGTCAGAATGTCCTCATCCTCCAAGTCCATATTAAGCAACATGGCTTGTCTCTAAAATTCCGTAGTGTAGTCTTGCACGCTTTGACCACTGCCCTGTCTAAAGTACTACCACTTAATCATCATGTCAGTCTTATGGCCAATAGGATAGAAGTTAGCTCTAATCAATTCTTTAAAACCTTTCCAAGTACTGACAATAGGACATTTCTTCTTCTCACAAGTGGCTAGATGGGTTTCCCACCAAACCAGAGCATGACCTTCCATTTTGAGACGTGCAAAGGTGACCCTTTGTGCCTCAGTGACATTATGCACACTAAAGTAGACTTCCAACTATTTTAGCCATTTATCTAGTAATTCTACATCTACTTGTCCTTCAAAATTCTTTATTTCCACTTTTGTTTCAACTTTAAAAGGTGTATGTGCAGATTTTACCTTCTCGCTTACAATTGGCGTCTCTTCACACTCTTCCCATTCTTCCTCTTTGTGGCTCTTTCCAATACCAAATTTTTCGGCTAGTGCTCAAACCACCGAGTCCATGGAATCTTGCTTAACCGAAGTTGTCTTTTGCAGATCTAAAATTTCTTCTTGTTTCCTATGCAATCTATCCATCATGGTCTCTAGCATCTCAACTCTACGGACCAAGTTCTCTTCCTCCATTTGAGCTCGAACTCGTGTTTCTACTTCTTCGTAGAAATATCTGCTCGCAAGGTAAAACTTCTTCACCTTTGGACCTTGTCACTTTGTCATACAAAATCACAAGAAATATTCAAATACCACAGTCCTGGATATATAATCAGCTTTGATACCAAAATGATCCGTAAACTTCTACTTTGGAACTCTACAAATCACACAACTATGATATTCTACTTTCAACTTTGGAAAATGACAAATTGCTTAAAAATTAGAGCTTCGTGACTGATTATCTAGTGCTATAGAAATGAAATTGTAGAGAAGAAAATAATTCAAACTTCATCACCAACAATTTTTATCCTTGAAACCTCCAAGGAGGAAAACCAGTTAGGAAGGGAAACTACTCTTTCTTCTCACTTTTATTGGTTTAATATAGACAATTATAGATTACAATAAGTATGAAAAGAAGAAACAATGTAAACCTTCTCTCCAATTACTTACTTGCTCTATTTCTACACCTTGCTCCTACAATTCCATTCTAGCACTGAAGATCCTACTCACTACTCTCATTAAACTCTGCTTCTCGATCTCTTTGGATCTTCGAATGCCTATTCTCTTGCTCCTTTCATGTATTTATAGGCCTTCCCATGTCCTCCCGTGCATTGGAGGATGTGAAAGGGCATGGAAGGGAAGAGACATGGCTGGGCACTTCAAGAACGCGTCCACTCGCATTCCATTCTTTTTTTCTGCTCGAAAGTGTTAGGACCGCCGCCCTGTGCAGAACGGCAGCCTCTCGGGACCGCCGCCCGGCTAGGTGGTAGTCTCAGGATGCTGCCTGTAGGGTGGTACTTCTATCCAGAACCTTGGTTTACCTCATTTTTTTCACTTTTCTTGTTTCTCCTTCTTGGTGTTGATGGAACTGATGAAGTGGTGTGTTTTTCTAAATCCCTATGGATCAAAACATGGATTGACCAATGCTACAAACACGGTTTTGGAGCTTCCAATACACAAATATTGGAATGTCAATTTGACAGAGTAATTATGTTATTAATCCAAGAGGGTTTGGAAGAGTGTAAGCCTGCATTTTATAGAGGAAGAAGTGGTTGGAAATTGGTTATAAGTGGGTGAATGCACATGCTAAAAATAGCACTTGAGGGGACCGAATAGCTACGGGAAGATAAATCTTATTTAGGGGTAGTAATGAAATTAATTGGTAGAAGTTGCATCCAAAAAGATGGTTGTACGTGCAATTGAATTGTCCCCACCTTTATAGGATTCTAAAAGTGTGGTTGACTAGATTGGTGAAGTGGAGTCTAGGTGGAGTTGACTGAGATGAGGATGTGGAGTCCAAGTGGTTGTTATAATGTGCACACTAATTAATTAATCATTTAATTAATAAATGATAATTAACTTAGCTAATAGGGTACTAAGGATTAATTTAATTAATCCAAAGGGGTACAATGTACATGATTAATCAATTTAATTAATTAATCACAAATGGGTGAGTAAAAAGATGTAATGGGATAACACTTTGGGAACAAGTGTGTAATTTAGTGTGTCTACAACCGTATGGTTAATATGGTAATATAATTGTTATATGGTTAGTTTAATATATTACAAATATAGTTTGTAATATATTATTTTTTGCTGGGTCCAACAATCACATGATTCTAGGATAGAATCATGGTATGTTGACTCCCAAATATAGGATATCTTTTGCCTATATAATTGGATCTATACATATGGGTATGAGTAATAAGTTTGTAATAGAATATAATATTATATTATGTGATTATTGTTGGTATTTCTGTTCAAATCTCTCACCAAATTCACATTTGGTATCGTAGAAAAGGGGGTTCCAATATCTTTGGTCAATTTGATAGGTATTAGACAAGTTGTATATAGATTTTGTCGAGCAAATCAATATTGATTTCCATGTATTATTACTCACAGCAAATACATGTAGATACAAAAATAGATTTATAGGTGAGGTTGTTCATAATATTTAGGAAACAACTCACAATAATAAACTATATATGTAGGTTGTTTAAACAACCTATGTAACAATTCGTAAATAATGTTAGAGGAATAAAAAACAATATTTTAACCCAGATATAACCATACGAGTATTAAATAAATATTGATAACATTCCCCCCTTAGTGCGAACATGATAGGAAAACAATCGCATTTCTTTTGCAACTTACCGCCCATGAGTGCTCATGATCTGGATGGTTTTTTAGGAAAACAAACAAACTCAACAATAATGGTTTTCCAAGGATATCCAACAACCTACAAGGATGGTTTTATAGGACAATCAACAACCCAAAACATACAGATGGTTTTACATAACAACTAGCAACCCAAATATACAAATGGTTTTATAGGAAAACCAACAACCCAAATATCATGATGTTGTTTTTTCTCCGTACTTTCGTATTTTCCACTATATTTTCACATTAGGGAATTATGTAGGAAATTAGTGCTCATCCGAAAAAATAAGAAAAGTATATGGAACATTACGGATGCATTTTCAAAGTGTAACCCGACGTTTAATAAAATATGTGTTTCACATTACGAGGGGAGATAAGAATAAGTACAATGTGGAAAATAATGAGATTCAATGTCCGATTTGTTGAGTGAATAGTATGATACTTTGGTGGAAGGAGGCACATGAGGAAGGAAGTCGAACAACGACCTCTCATCACCACCAAAGATGGGGCTGCATGAAGTTGTGGTGAAATTTGTGTGATTTAGTTTTAATTGTATGTTTGATATGGTATGCTTCATTTTTTAAAGTACATGTATTTGTTCGTGTTCAATTTACAAGGTGTATTCCTATGTTCATATTGGTAATAAATGAGAAGTTATTCCTATGTACTTCCCTAATGTAATAACATAGTGAAGAACAAAAAGCACAGTGAAATGCAACGTCATGACACTTCAAGATGTTGAACAATCGATATTTTTCTGTTCATACTTAAGTTTGTGGTAAACCTTTGTAAAACAATTGAAGGTTATGCATGTGGTTGTTGTTTGAGTTCCCACACTGTGTAGGTCAAATGTTGATACAGATCATCATAAATACTATATGAAAATGTTATAAATTTGTCAAAAGTTATGAAATAAGGTATTATGAGGTTTGAGGAGTCAATAAAGAGTCAATCCATAGGATTCAAACCTCACTTTCCCTCTAAAATGAGTAGTTTGAAAATTTGAATGTTTTAACATGAGTAATAAGGGTAAAAATAAAATGTAAGGAGTTTAAAACTTGTTGAAACAATCATGAGGTAAAATTATTATATTGTGAATGTAATTTCACCTCCATTTAAATGTAAACTTACCTCATAGAATCTTATTGAGTTTTATCCAACTTAGAATAAGATAAAGATATAATTGTTGCATGATTTCAACAAGATTTGAGGAGGTAAGATTGGAAAATTTGTTTTAGTCAGTTTTAGGGGTGAATCATCCTTAGAAAAGTCAAAATAAACTATAATATTGTATGAGGATGAGTAATCATAGATAGAGGAAGAAAAATGAAGGTAGATTAGGAGGACAAAGTTGTATGAGAGCCATGAAGGCTCAGTAGGGTCTGTGTATAGTCATGAAAATTTGTAAGACATATCACTTATCAATTTAAAACTATGAGAATTTGGATTATGCGTGTAAATGGTGTATATGAATTATTTGATACTCCTTATGATATGCATGTTTTGATAGTGATAAACATGTAATATTATGATGGAAATCTCTATAATTTGACAGGTCAATTCCATATGAGGTAATGTGTTATTCTTCTATGCATAAGAAACTTTGTATCCGGGAGTAAATTGTGGACTGTGCATGTTCATCAAGGAACCATATGGCATCAATAGACAAGAAATACATGGGATGAATCTATGAAGGGCTAGATGAAAATTATGTTAGTGTGTTCTTGAAGGGTTACATGTATGAAAAGTTGCAAAGACAAGATTTGGTTGTTGTGATGTGCATTCTTAAGATACTTTTCCCACTCAAGTTGTTCACGGGATAAAATAGTGATATTTGGTGCTAAATACATTCTTCCATAAGTTCAAAAAATGTTCTCTGATAATTATCAAGAGTCCAAAGAATGAATTCGTATTGAGAATCCATAATATCTTGTAATCACAATGAAGGTTGCATGTGTTCTTGTCATTTTCAATGGAATTCTAAACAAATATTAGTGTACATACTTAAATAAGAATTTGCAAGTCCAATGACTATGAAGAAAAGTTATAGAGGGGTGTCTTAGTGCTTAATTAACTAGTTTTGAGCTTTGAAAATATTATCAAGAGAAGATATATCAATTTTTTCTTATTTGGGTCCGTAAAAACTCGATATAGGGTTTTGGATTAACATTGTCATATCTCCACCATTATAGAATTTGAGGAGCTGAAAATTGGAACGTATAGTCTATGAGGGTTCTCTTTAAGGTCCAAAAGGTTTTAGAATATTTCATGTTCGCAAGAGGAATATATTTATGACATTTTTTTAAAAATAGGAATAAAATCCTTTATATGCTTAATTATAACTAGTAAAACGTAAACTCGGAAAAATCCATTAAGAATTGAGATCTGAAATTTGGTGTCTCAGACGGATGAAAATTGACATGCAACCTTCAACCGCACTTGACCCCCGAGGTCATGTCAAAGTAGCTAATGTTGAATGTGTGTGGCTAACTATAGGAGGATCAGTGACTAATATCTGGTAGTGTGATCTCCTAGTAGCTGAGTTGGAAAAGGGGAGATTTAGAGGCTATGAATGGGTAGCGTAAATTCCCTATGGTTTGTTTTCCTAACTTGGATCTAAGAGTTAAATTAATTTGAAGTGTCCATGTAAACTGAATAAAATTAACAATCTATGCTACTATTGAAAGGGAAATTAATCTAAACAAGTCACAAAATTGAAATATTACACTCACAAATAGCAATTTTCTTCTATTCTAAATAATTAAAATATTTCTACACTAAAATTAAAAAGCAAGATAACTCGGTGTGGTTATTCACCTATCTTTGAGTGTATTGAAACTAACCTAACTTAAACCAATAAATTTTCCAAATTATATATGATATGTAGACAACCTCCTACAAATATTCTCTCCTTCAGATCCATGGGGATGGGAAGAAGAGGATCCACCACCAGGGGTTGCTATGAAAGATTTAAACCCTCTTGGAAATTAACTAATTACTTGTAAATGAAAGGAAATTGATTTCTACTACATTTGATATGATGTAACTATTATTTAAATTTTCACAAATAAAAGAAACCCATGTGAAGCCAAATCTTTGCTGAGAGAGAGGGGACTCAACCAAATTATAAAGAAAACCGAACAGCTTGTAGACGCAACAAGTGTCAAGTAGACGTAACTTCCGTAAGTCAAAAGAGGGAAAAGTCTCAAACTCCCATAGGACTGACATGTAGAGCCAACAAAGGAGTAGGAAATCGAGCCCGTGGACGGTGCTAAGTGTCCACCCAATGCTTTTCCAGGAGCCTTAAAGAAAGAAGAGTCTTAAAAATGTGCGGACCTTCCACATGGATCTTGTAATGATGGACTCCATCTTTGAAGCAGGGCATAAAATATGACAAGCCGGTTGTCACGTATAAGTGATTTTGGGTCTGATCTGTAAGATTTTATGCAAAATGACTTTTTAAAAAAAAGATCGAGAGGCAAAGGGTCATTTCATTATAAAATATGCATCGTTTGAGTCTGGGGCACAAAACCAATGCATAAAGGGTCGAAATATCTGGTTATGTAATAAATAGTCAGATGAGTTTCTTCTCAAAAGGTGAGTCCATCTCAAGGGAGTTGGTTGTAGGATAATTAAGATGCATTAAATGGGCATGGCTCTCACTTTTCCGAAGGGGTCAAATCATGAGAAAGATTTGAGGAAATCTATTTCTGTCACTTCATATCATTTATCATAATTAAGGGGTAGATGGGAAGGAGTTTGAAAGTTCTTTCTTACCTCCTCCTCACCCTATAAATTGTAATCAAAGTTAAAAGAAAATAAAAAAATAAAGGGAGGATAATTTTAGTTAGGTGTCGGAGTCTTAATATTTTCCTCTCTCACCAAGCTTCTCTTTTGTTAGGAAAAGGAGATCTTGAAACTCCAACCTTTTTCCTAGGCTTTGTAACGGAAATCTTGCCTCTCTTCTATATGCAATATTGTGCACAACCATTGGAGTAATATATATGTTTTGTGGTGTTTCGGTTCATCATTCACATATCTTTATTGTCTCTAATCGCCTTTATTTTCATTTAGAAACTATGCATATTTGGGTGTTGTTGCAATCTTTGGTCTTTGTGCTTAAGTAGTTTGAGATGATTGTGTATTCGGTTGGCTTCCTGGTGTATTCTTTTCAGTGACATCGCCTTAGTTTGTTTTATGTTTTTTCTTTCTAGTTTTTTTGACCCCTATCTCCCCCACAAAGAAGAGCCAACTTCTTTGAAATCTGGAGGCTTGCTTAGGATGCACGTCCCACCAACCTAAGGATTCCCACAACTTTGATGGAAGTGTCTACCAAGGATGTCTGTCAACAATTTTCCTAGCATGCTCGAAAGTGGGTCAAATCGAGTGATACTTTATTAAGGCATCAACTTGGTCGACTCTCAAAAAAATTCAAACTTCAATGAAGATAGTTGTGGAGTACATCCAGCAACTCCACAGGGTTTGAACAAATCATTACAGTTTTCCTAGCACACCTAGTGGGACGACTTAGAGTGATACTTTATTATGGCATCAACTTGGTCGATTCTCGAAAAGTTCAAACTTCAATGAATATAGTTGTGGAGTACATCCAACAACTCCACAGGGTCTGACCAAATCATTACAAAGGCTCGTAGAGCTCCCTCTCATCCATTTTCATTCATATTTCTTTCCATGCCTTTCCTTTCTCTTCATCATGTGAGGTCATGTAATCATGACTTCATTACAACCAAGGGATCCTCCTTGTGTTCATCTCCAAACCACAATTTCTGCACTACCACCATCTTCGAGTAGCTATACCTCTCACACCAGCAAGCAATGGCTCTAAATCCAAAAGAAGAGGAGCATATGCTGAGAGGTGATATGAGCTCAGGAAGTTTGTGCCACCATATGAGCAAAAAAAAGGCTACAAAATTTTCCTATGTTTTCCTCCCCACAAAGTAGCTCCCCTAAAAATATCCTTATCAATAGGTTTCATTTTGCAAAACGAATCCACACATGATGAGAATTTACAGATTCAAAAACCATCACATCAAAGCATAAATATTTGACAGAGGAAGAAGATAAGCTTGAGTGCTTATCATATTTGGGGGATGGCTCAATGAGGAATGGATTATAAAAATAACAATCTTCACCACTTCATCGACTCCGCAACAAAGGCAACCTTCCGCTCACAACAACTCCCCTTGGACTAATCCTAGGACTCTAGAAGAAAGTATTATTCAGAGATTTTTTCTTTCAATCGAAGAGCTTGGATTCATCGGTGAAGTTGCTAAAAAGGGAGAGCGGAAAGAAGATGAAAAAGATGAAACCCTTTAAATAGATCCACAATTGACCTCGATCCAAAAGATATAAGCCAAAATGACGGACATAAGCGTAAGGTAGGACCAAGCCCCTCCTTAGGCAGTATCTCATCAAGCAAGATGTCAGCACTGGTCATGTTCATTTCAGATCATGAGGATGATCTTCAAGACCCCGAGGATTAGCCATAACACCTCCAATCAAAAAATGAACATGAGGAGGTATTCATACTATTCACTAATACCGTGGGTGGAAGAGTGAAGGTTGGATGTTCACTCTTACTATAGGCCATATCAATAGCCAAATTGATTGCATGACTACATTTTATAAGGAAGGGAAGCTATTTTTTCTTGCTATTTTCAGTTACGTTTAGCATACATTTAGCTAGTAGGAGTAGGAGTAGAAAGGAACTAGATCGATGAAGACTTCAGCTCGATTGAAAATCAACAATAAAGCGAGGTGGTTGCAAACTTCACTCCGAGTAAATACATAGCAACTAAAATCAGCCAAAGGTTTTTATACGTACCCAAAATTGTAGGGTACTGCACCACCAAAATGATGTTACACATGCCCCAATGATGATACAAGTCACCTCGCAAGGTGTTCGAGATCCAGAGAAGCTCGCGAAGTATATGTTAGCATCCCAAATGCTTTATCCAAGTTCCTTGTGCTTTGTTTTATCCCTTGCCCCCTTTTCCTTGGATTTTTGACCTTCAATAATGAAACGGCCGCCCGCCAAGGCAATGGTCCTATAACCGCTACCCTGCTCAAAGCGGTGGTCCTTCACGCATTTTCTAGCATGTTCCTTTGATCGCGACTTGCGTGAATTTTCAACATTTACCAGCTTTTCTCAACCGCCTTAGCTTGTATTTATGTTTTTGGTTCCCTGTAATAGTGTTTCTCCATTGTTTAATGGTAAAAGAGTTCCATTCCAAGTTACCCTTTGGTGAATGGGAATTCTATAAATAACTGGTTTGTTTTCAAACAAATGGCCCCTCATCCTCTCAATTCTTTTGTTCAGTTTTTCAATTCCTTGCTTAGGATTTTGTTAGTTTCAGGTTTTTGCTTCCATTGTTGGCACTTTGGAGGTCATATCATCTTCTTGTTTCAGGTCTTGTTTCATTGCTGCTACATATAGTCAGTTTAAAACATAGAATAGCTTCATTTCTAGACTAGAATCCATTAAAGTTGCAGGTTTTGTTTTGTCACAAGGATAATTTATGAAACTCTCGGTACACTTGTGTTGTATTCCCACAATAAATCCTGCTAGGAATTGCATAGTCAAGCTCTGTTCACTTGCACTATCCCTCTCCTACTCACATTATATTCGGTCTATATCCAAAGCTGCCATTATTCGATTGCTATCTTCTGTTGATACTATCATATACACACTTTTTGGATTCACAAGGACACGAAGGAACGAGGAGATCACACTGAGGAGATGAAATCACACACAACTAGATTTACCACTATTCTGTAAACGCCAGGTTTGAGCTATCAAAGTTCTAGTTACAACATATCAAATAGAGTAGTGAATTATTTTATTTCAGTCAAAAGCTTGTTCTCGATATCACCAGGGAAGCTGTGGGGATTGATAGTTTCTGAGAAACTATGATTCATTCCTCACTTCTGAGGTAGAATCGAGAGTCTTTCAATTTAATATATTTAGTTAGATATTTAGTATAATATCACAATTGCACAGGAAAATAGCCATATCAGGCTACTTTGTTTGTTTTCATTTGGTTTCTAGATTAGTTGTCCATTTTATAGATATACTAGAGTAGCTGCTCTTTAATTTCATTGAAATACGTCATTGAAAAATACAAAAATAGTAGGATACTTGCATAGTGTAAATACCTCTTTTGTAATCAATTTATTCAATGTTAATTAGAAGTTGAATCATTTTGTATGACAATCACAGGACCTAGAGAGCCTAGAGAGTATATATTTGAACCCATAGTGCCTCACCAATTACAAGCAATTAGTGAGCAACTAAGAGGATTGAATATCGAAGATGACAAAGCTTACACATTTTGGTCAAACCATCTGAATTATAGGTTGCCTTGATAAAACACCTGAATGACCATGCAAGGGTTTGAACGAGAACAAACATTTGGTTGTGATCCTTTGGTTCCGCAGCCTAACACAGGAGACCTCCTTGTTGATATAGACACTAGCTTACGCATCCAAGTTGCCAAACACCTGTTAGGTACTCTAAGAAAATCATACAACTTCTAGTTATAAACGTAGAAGCTGAAAAGGCATATGATTACTGGATAGTCGGAAGAAGGGATTGATTCTTCACATGACCGTAACAGGTCCTTAACAACCACGAACTCACGGTTGTGATCCCCAAGTCCCACAACCCAACGGGCCAAGAAACCAGTCAAGTATTGACACCGGCTTGCGAACACTGACATTTAGATCCTCACCACTCCCACCAGATATCATCACGTAATTCTCCATATTAAACATAGAGGCCAATAAATCCAATATTTTCTGGTCTAGACCAGAGAACCACCCATAGCTAACCACAAAATCCACTAAAACAACCTACCACCACTTTTATGACCTTGTCTAGAGATATATACGAAGCTCCCACAGGTCACTTCCCATGTATCCAACAACCAAGAAACAAGATCTCGGCAGAGCTCAACATTGATTGGAGCCTCCGAGCAGCCATTATATCCAAACGAACCATTACACCAATTCAGGTTAGGAGAGCCTTCTTCGCCTTAGATTCACAGATTCCATTATTACGTATTGAGGATATAAGATTACCTGATTAGCTTGTCTATATCTATTCACATCTAACATTCACCAACTATCTCGACATGACCTCGAGAGGTCGGGTATGAGGAAGAGGTACTTGTAGATTCTCATGCTTGCATGTCACTTTTCCATCGTACAAAATTGGTGAACCCAACATGAAACAAACTCATATTCCTCTTTTTTTTTCATTTTTCCATCCACCTTTGTTCTTTATCATTATTCTGCAGGTATTCATATACCCCCAGAATATGTCGGGATATGATGCATATGGCAGACCTCTCTCAGGTTTCGAAGTAAACTATAGTCAAACAAATAGACAACCATCACCCTTGCTTTCCGCATGGGCTGATAACTATTCAAGTAATTACTTGTCATCTCAAACTCTCCCTCACAGAACCAGTTCCAGTTCTTCGTTCCGAATTGAGGAGTTTGATCAGTTTGCACAAACATAATAGCTAGAGCCATCAAGCTCTAACAATATGACATTTACTGGAGAATCTGCTTTGTCTCCTCGAGTCTTTTTCAGACCAAAAATCAATAGAAAATCATACCCACTCCCCTTTTTAGATGAGGAGTACTTAGCACGCTTCACTAAAAGCAAACAACGCTTCCAAAATATGTATCCACCTTTAGGAAGTTTACAAATACAGTTTGATACCCTATTTCCTGAGAGAACACCCCATTCCTCCACCTATGGGAAATAACCTCGATGAAGCTTGGTAGGGTAATGACCAATTCATAGTAGGGTATCATACCCCCTTACAATAAACACCCTTAAGGAAAAGCACCGCGTCTTCACCGATGGAGGTCATTTCAGCCTTAGCTGAGAAGGTTAGAGGGCTAGAACTTTCTCAAGCAAACCAAAATTCATATTTTGGACAAGCGGGAATCCCCAACCCTCTGATATCACCCTAGTCAAGTTGACCTCCTTACAGGAACAGGCATGTTAGGCATGCCTCCTCAAAATCCTTATAATTATCCACAACAAACACCAACTAGGACAATGTTTTCAAATGCCGCTCCAGTTGAAAACATGATACCTCCCGGCTTGGCACCAAACAACCCATACCATAACAATGCTCCTCCTTATTTAAACATCTATTCAAAATCACCACAAGGAGACATGTTCTCTTCTCCCAGGATGTTCGTTCAACCACAGGGATTCCCTTATATCCCTACAAACGCATATGCTATGCCATATCAACAACCCATTCCACCTCAACCCCCTCAGCAAACCCCTTCGATGGTTGAGGCCTACGCAGTAGGCACTTATTTGAAATATTTAAAAGAACCCCTAGAATTCACCATACGAAGCGTTATGCTTCCGAGACCTCTTCTCGATTTTCCCAAATACAAAGGGGAAGGGGACCCAAACGCACACATTAAGGCCTATGCCACAGCCATACGGGAGTTACTCCCTTGGGACGGGGTTGTCGCCAAAATATTCCCTAAGACCCTAGAAGGTATTGCCCTTGACTGGTATTATAGAATACCTGAAGCTTTGATACACTCATTTAAACAACTCATGTTAGAATTCATCAAAGCATTTCACATGAACAAATTGTTAAGAACAAGAATCAGGGAGTTCTTACATATCAAACAAGAACATAATGAATCCACCACTCATTTTATCCAAAGATGGCATACGGTTCTCTACTCATCAACGAGTGCTCCAAATATGGATCAAATGGAACTATGCGATTTATTCCTTAATTCACTCAATAGAGAGATAAAGGAAGAAGTCCAAAAGTTCCCACTAAGAACTTACGATGAAGTACTCGAAAGTGCTCTCCGAATCGACCAAGTAACAATTGATAGTGGTTGTAAGACATATGGGACAAACGGGAAATTAACCACTCCCAATCAAAACACCACGGCCTATCCTAATACTGGGAACGCTAATCAAGGACCTAAGATCCTTAACAAGAACCGTGGGGTTACAACAGATGGAGTAACTGACCAAGCTAAAAGGGAAAATGTTGTAAACATTTCGCCACCTGTTAATAATCAGCGAAATAATAATTTTACCCCAACAATCAACGCGGTGGATTTTAATCATCCACCATGGAAACAACAACAACAACATGATTCCAGATGCAAAGTCCAAATCAAAACCCAACCAGATATCAGAGTCAAAACCAAAGGCAACAACCTCAAAATTTTAACTCTAAAAACTAGCAACCTTATCAAAATTTCGGGCCACAACAGGTTTTAAATCAACAGCCTCAAATTACAATCCCAATCTATATTGTGGCTTCCACAAGATTCAAGGCCACAATACTAGGACTTGTCATGAATACAATAAATTCATGTAGCGTTTGCCAGAAGATCAAAAACAACTCTTTATAGATATGTTTTTAGCAAATTCTGTAGTACCCATGCCAAACGCTTATGCAGGGGTAGTTTCCCCTCAAAATGCATCCCTCAAGATCTTCAATGACCCACTCCCAAACCATTCTAACAACAACAAGTTAGATCCTAATGGAACAAATAAGGGTGTCATGACAGGAAACAATGATCATGAAGCTTCAACTTCATTAAATCCACTAGTCGCACCCCAATTAGGAACTCAACCTCAAACTAAGATAGTTGGTTTAGTGGAGTTAGACACCGAGCTACCCATAGAAACCATAACAAGAACACATGATTATTCTTCTCAACCAACTCCAAGTTATTCATTAGAGCCAAACAACACTAAACAAACATTGCTAAAACCTATAGGCACCTATGATCTAATTAATGATTTAACTAAAACCTTCTCGCACATCTCCTTCTTGGATTTGTTAAAAAAATCTCCCGCCCATAGGGCTGCCCTCTTAGAAGCATTAGGCCTTGGCCATTTAATCAACATCACTCCTCCTCCGAAACCCAAGTAAACCATGTGGATTTTGACATTTATCCTCCGGGGCAGCCAGATAGGGATACTGAATTTATATTCGATATAAGCAAAATGCCAACAGACGCTGAAATTACACGAAGAGGTGACCCAACTTTACATTTACAAGTTTGGGTCTATAATAATTATGTTAAACGTGTAATGGTTGACGATGGGGTAAAGCCAACATAGTCCCATTCGCTTTCCTTCAAAAGTTAGGATATGGAGAGACAAACTGTTCCACGACGTGAAATACTCTAAGAGGTTATGATAGCCTCAAAGCCACTTCAATTGGAACAATAGTTTTACCAGTAACTTTAGGACCCAAAATGGTCCTCACCAAGTTTTATATTATAGATTGGGAAACCAATTATAATATGATCCTTGATCGGCCATAGATACACCGCATGAAGGCAATACCTTCCACATTATTCCAAGAAATAATATTTCTACACTTAGGAAAATATTCGTGGCACAAGGTGACTCAAAACCCTTCAATATACACCTAGTTGATTTGAAGAAAAGACCGGTGTTCACTCGAGTTTGAACTCCCAACAAATCAGTTTGTCAAGCCAACTAATTCACAACCACAAGAAAAGCCGATACCCACCGTTGAGTTGGAAATTACAAATCTAGCTGAGGACGTTTCAGTACTCAAAAGTGAGACCAATGCTATAAAAGCAGTATCACTAGGGACTACCGTAAAAATTGTTGAGTTTCGGAGAAAGACTTACCTATTCTCCTACCATTTGATTCCATGGGTATATGACACACCCTGGGAATCGCTTCTCTTCCATCAGATGAAGTTTTTATGGTAGAGGTAACCAAAGCAAAAGAAATAGATATGAAAAATATCCCAACATCAATTTTTCCAAACAAATATTGGACTCTCCACTTTGATGGAGCTAGATGTCGCTTTGGAGCTAGGGCGGGGTGATCTTTACTTCACCTGAGGGAAAGATCCTACCTTTTGCCTTCAAATTAAACTTTGAATGTACAAACAATGGAGCTGAGTACGAAGCTCTCCTCCTTGGCCTCATCCTAGCTAAAAGAATGGGTGTTGACAACATTAGAGTGCTAGGAGACTCATAACTAGTTACAAACCAAGTCTCTGAGGTATATGAAACTAGGGCTGAACATTTACAACTATACAAAACAGCCGTGTTAGATCTAAGCAAGGGATTCAACTTCATATCAATTGAAGCAATCCCACGAGAGCAGAACCTTCTCGTAGACTCAATAGCAACCTCAGCTTCCCGTTTCACCCCAAAAATGAGTTGGAGGACACAAATTTCATGGTATCACTTTATACGAAACCATTAGTGCGTAAAATACCAACAAACTCACTCCTAGCTCATGGAGAAGCTGAGGATGATTTTTCTATCATAGGTCACTTTGATGATGATAGAGTCACTCTCAAATATCTAAACGCCTATGCGGAGCTACACCTTGCTCACCGTATAGTTGATCTTTCCCTAATACCTCATTCCTCGTCCTACTTTGGAAATCCCATGGTAGAGTCTCCTCCACAGAAAGGTCTCGATATCTATGAGATAGAAAATGGAGAAATCTTGGAATTACCTCTAGCCCCACCTAAATTTGAAGAAGGTAACGCTTCTTTGATAGAAGAAACCATTGACATAAACATTGGAATGGAGGAGGAACCAAGAATTTTGAAGTTAGGATCCTTGTTAACTCCAGAGGAGATAGAAATACACACCCAAATCCTTAAAGAACATCAAAAGGATTTTGCATTTAACTACAAAGAAATGATGGGCATTGCACCACAAGTCGCAGTGCATAATCTTGTCACTAAACCAGATGCGAAGCCAATTAAATAGAAGTCAAGACCAATGAAGCCAAAAGTGGCTCTCATGGTAAAAGAGGAAGTAGTAAAACTTCTCCAAGTAGGATTCATCAAGCCCATTGACTATTCACAATGGGTATCTAATATCATTCCCATCCTCAAAAAGAACGGGAAAATACACATTTGCATAGATTTTTGGGATATTAACAAAGCTTGTCCCAAGGATGATTTCCCATTACCATCCATTGACGTTATCGTTGATGCAACAACTGGATTTGAACTACTATCCCTCATGGATGGGTTCTCAGGGTACAATCAGATTAAAATATCAGAGCAAGATCAAGCCAAAACCACATTCATAACTCCTTGGGGAACTTATTGTTACACTTTGTCATGCCATTTGGTCTTAAGAACGCCGGTGCTACGTATCAGTGGGAAATGACTTATATATTCCATGATCTTATCCATAAAATTGTGGAATCCTACATGGATGACTTGTCGGCCAAAGCCAAGAAATGTTGTGATCATCCAAAAGTACTCTGTATCATCCTCTCATAGCTAATCGAATATGGTGCCACATTAAATCTAGAGAAGTGTGTGTTTAGTGTGATAGGAGGTAAACTTATAGGATACATTATATCTTCACGAGGGATTGATGTTGATCTAACCAAAATATGGGCTATTCTCGAAATGATCCCACCATCGAACGAGTCCGAATCGTGTCATTTCTTGGGAAACTTGGTGCAATCCGAAGGTTCATCCCAGATTTAAGCTTTGTCATTTATCCAATCAACAATCTACTCAAGAAATATTATAGCATTGATTGGACTGAAGAATGCAACAAGGACTTAGAAGCAGTTAAACGCTTCTTGTTGTCACCACCCATGCTAATGCCTCCCAAGCCAGACTACCCTTTAATCCTATACTCATGAGCCACTCATATCTCGTTGGCCTGCATTCTGGATCAAGAAGACGATGACAAATGAGAATGCGTGATCTATTTCATTATCTAAACGTTGCTTGATTATGAAACACGTTACACACAGTAGAGAGAGAATGCCTTGCCATAATTTTTGCAACAAAACATTTGAGACATTACATGTTAAACCAGGAAACAAGGGTTATTGTAAAAATAGACCATTTATGAACATTTCTCACACAAGGATCTTTATCTAAAAAAGCTGGCCGTTTCGTAACCTTAATGGGAGAATTTGAATTAACATTCATAAACCAGAAATCCATTAAAGGACAAATCATTACAGACTGGTTAGCTGACAATCCACTAGATGGAGGTGAGCTGGTAGATCTAGACTTTCCCGATGAGTGCGTATACTTTGTCGAAACCAGGCCCCCCATTTCTACATGTCCCTGGTATACTGATATCATCAATTTTATCATGGACCATACATACCCGAAAGGTGCCACGTCACAACAAAGAAGGCGGTTACACATTATTACCACTAAATATGTTGTTTTAGACCAAGTACTCTATTGTAGAGCCTTCGATGACATGCTTCTAAGATGCGTCGACATAGAAGAATCCAAGAGGATTCTTCATGAATCCCACAGTGGGATATGTGGGGGCCACTTCGGTGGTCATGCCACCACTCACAAAATACATTGGATGGGCTATTTTTGGCCCACTCTCGAGCATGACGTAGTGGAATTTGTACGTAAGTGCCACAAATGCCAAGAATTATCTCACGAGATTCACATGCTAGCACAATCCCTACAACCAATAGCGACTCCGTGGCCCTTCTCCACGTGGGGTCTAGACTTGATAGGGAAGTTCTCTCCCTCATCAATCGATGGCCATAATTTTATAATCACAGCCACGAATATTTTACCAAATGGGTGGAGGCCATGCCTCTCACCACCATACCAGGTTCGGTAATTGCCAAATTCATTCTAAACCAAATTATGTATAGGTATGGTATCCCACAAGTCATTATCTCAACTAATGGCACGTCTTTTAAAAATGACGAAGTCCGTGAGTTATGTAGAAAGTTCAAGATAAACCATCACACGGCCTCTCTTTACTACCCTCAAGCCAATGGGCAAGCCGAAGCGACAAACAAAATGTTAAAAGCTATTCTCCTCAAAACAGTCAAGGAGAACAAGTGAGATTAGCATTTAAAACTATATCCGGCCTTGTGGGCCCATCGAACCTCAATAAGAACACCAACAGGAGTAACTCCTTTCTCACTGGTATTCGGAGCAGAAGCAGTTCTCCCACTTGAGGTTGAAATACCTAGTCTCTGCATCTCATTACAAGGGATTTTGGACAAAGAAGCTTACAGGGAGGCACACCTCTCTCAACTAGAAAGCCTTGACGAGGCTAGGTTAAATTCGAAACAACGTCACAGCCTATGTTGACCAAATGTTCCGTAAGTACAACAAAAAATTATATGAGCGAGAAATATATGAAGGAGATCTAGTTCTAAGACTAAACAGTCGGATCAATAAGAAAACCGATAAAGGAAGGAAGTTCTAGCCCAAATGGTTTGGTCCATACCGAGTCATGAAGGACTACAAAATGGTGTGTATCTCTTGTGCACACTTTGGAAGGTGAGGAATTCGGTGAAACTGTCAATTCCTTGCATCTTAAGCGGTTTTACGCATAAAACACCAAAGTCATTACTAGTACATTATAGCTACTTACATTGCATTAGTCTCTTAGCTACTTCATTCTGTCCATTTCGTAAAAATGGTAGTCTAGGAGCTTACTCTTAAAACAAATCTGTTGTAAATTTATGAAGATATTGGCAAAAGCATTTATGTCACATCTCTCCAAACATCATCAACTATTTTCAAATCTTCTCATCAAATTTGACAGACAAACATTGACGAAAACCATACCAAGACCTACATACTTGGCTTTGCTCTTTCTTTCTACTAGGTGAAGTTTTCCTTACCCACATTCTGTTTTGGAAGCTTCTTGGTGTCACATCTATCCCTCTAAAATCTCTTGGAACGAAAGGATATCCCAAAGTCATAAATCAGAAATGTCAAAATCAAATGAAATCAAAAGCACCAAGCAAACAAAATATTTTATTTTACACACTTCTTTTCCCCATCAACCTTCGGTGATAAGCCCACATCTCTTACTGGTGATGTGAGGTTGGGAAAGGAAAGAAGTGCCCTTACTCGCCTGTATCTTGCCTTTGGTGACAAACCCATGCTTCTTACTAGTGGCGTGAGGCAGGGTGTGGGGGATCCAATCACACAAACTAACAAATCTTGGTATGCTAAAAACACAAATCAAATTTTGTTAAGAGAAAGCAAATATCCAAATTCCAAAGAGATCAAATCCTTAAAACCAGATTTTGTCAACCAGGTTGCCATTTATGAATCTAAGTCTAGATAAACTAAAAATTAAGTGGCCTTCTAAGCTTGGTAGTAGTTCTGAGTAGGGTGGGTGTGTAGGTCCAAATTTGGCTTCTGTTACTGGTTTTTCTGTCTCTCATCATTCCATTCAGTCAAACTCATACAACTTGTGCCCTTCCTAACTCTTGGTGTTGAGCCCTCGCATCTTACTAGTTGCGTGGATTTGGGATTGGGGCAAGTTCATCTCTTTATCATTATACATTCATCACGTTTTTCCAACATAAGAAGAAATTATAAACATTTCCCGAAGAGTTCAAAAGTTTAGTACTACCGTATGTTAGTATCATCTCATATCAGCATTACAAAAACATACAGAGCAAAATATTCTATCTACTATCATTGGTTATCCATTGCATACATTCTGAAAACATGAAAAATAGTATTCTAAAAGCATCTAAATACACATATAGAAATGAGTCACAAAATTCAAGATGCCAAGAGTCTAGATCCAAAGATATATATATATATATATATATATATATATATATATATACACACAAATCAGTTTCATATACAATGCCATCATGCACTAGGCATGGTCAAAACACTCAATGAGCCCAAAAATTACAAAAATATTATATGAACATCTCGACAAAATACTAAAAAAATAATCTCTCAATCCCTATGGGATCCCTCAGAGGGTGCGGCCACACCTAGGACTCCGGCTACGCCGGCGCTCCGAATGCACTGAGGGCTCACGGTCACGCCCGGTAGCTATCATCTCGCTACGAGAATGGATCCTCCTCATCAGGTGCTCGCTATCCTATATCTAGCTACCTCTATGCGGAGAGAATTCATAATCTTCGCCGCATACCAAACAGAGGAAAAAACATCGGTGTGCCTACCGGTAACTGAGGGCTCCCCCACGTCCATGGAAAGCTCAGCACGAGTCTTCTCTCGAGGGGAGAAGCAGGGTATTGGTACACACTCGAGAAAATCAAGTCTTACCACTCATCATGCTAGCTTGCTAAAACAAAGGAGAAAACAAGTTAGAAAATGATCAACGATAAAACCAAGAGTAAGCAAAACAAAAAGAAACAACAAACTAGAACAACTCTAACTAAAATAAATGTCAGGAGAAGAGTGACAACTCACTAGGATCACCAGGCCTCCAGGAAGGATCTCTAGGATCCATGCTTGCCACTGATGCCGCCACCGACTGGTGCCCCTCTCCCATGTCTAGGGTAATGTGACGGCCTGCAATAGACTTGCCATCTCCACCTGGGTCTCGAGAGAGTAACTCCTAAGAAACCAGAGTCACCCTCTCGGCTTCTCCGCAAGATCTCTTGAGTATCATGCCACTCAAGATCACTATCATCCCCCCTACTAGCCATCTTACAGATCTCCATGTCATCTATCTCCTCCTTGGTCTCTCCCCCAGTGAACTCCTCAGACTCGAGTCCATGTCAATGGGCTCATCACTGCTATGAGTAGGACCGGAAACAATCCAAAGTAAGGGTGCCTGAGGAGCACCGGCTCTCCCTCATGCACGTACCACCCTCCTAGCCGTAATAGGAGTACCAGGCATAACAATGGTCCACCCCCGGCCTCTAGGACCTCCTCGAGCCTCGTGGATAGATCTATACACTGGCACCACTAGAGGAAGCATATCACTATAGGGGAGGCCAAACTACTATGGAACTCTGTCAAAGGGGTGTACCTCCAACTTCCCCACCCTGTCTATCAACTCGGCAAAGGTCTCGATAGGAAATCAAAGTAACATATATATATATATATATATATATATAGTGTTTTGAATCATTTTTGAATGCCGCTTTCGCAGGTTTGAGCACCGACGAGGTAAGTTCTTATCCTGTGGAAATGGTAAGTCCTCATTCCATATAAATTTAGCATTTGTTTTCTCAACTTATTTTATCTATCTCGCACTTGAGTCCTCTTTTCATTTTGCGGGTAGTAGCGGGAATTGATAGCGTCATTTCAACACACGGGCATGTCAGGTATAATTTCTAGCTTCCCATTTTGGGACCACCATACTCAGACCCACCATTTTATGCCTCCTCATGGCTAAAACGATTCTTCTGAGGGGGAAATATGTATGTACCCAAAATTGTAGGGTCTCGCACCACCGAACGATGTTACACATACCCCAATGATGATACAGTTGCCTCACAAGGTGTTCGGGATCCAGAGAATCTCATTGCAAAGTATATGTTAGCATCCCAAATGGTTTATCCAAGTTCCTTATGCTTTTTTTAATCCCTTGCCCCCTTTTCCTTGGCTTTTTGACCTTGAATAAAAACCGCCACCCTACTTCATTAAAAACGGTGGTCTCGTGATCACCGCCCGCCAAGGTGGTGGTCCTGTAATTTTACCCTTCTCGTGGAAACTCGCCACGCATTTTCCAAAACATTCCTTTGATCGTAATCTTGTGTGAATTTTTCAACATTTACCAACTTTTCTCAACCGCCTTAGCTTGTATTTATGTTTTTGGTTCCTGTAATAGTGTTTCTCTATTGTTTAATGGTAAAAGAGTTCCATTCCAAGTTACCCTTTGGTGAATGGGAATTCTATAAATATCTAGTTTGTTTTCAAATAAATTTCCCCTCATCCTCTCAATTCTTTTGTTCAATTTTTCAATTCCTTGCTTAGGATTTTGTTAGCTTCTTTTTTGCTTCCATTGTTGGCACTTTGGAGGTCATATCATCTTCTTGTTTCAGAGTCCTGTTTCATTCTTTACTACATACAAACGAGTTTAAAACATAGAATAGCTTCATTTCTAGACTAGAATCCATTAAAGTTACAGGTTTTATTTTGTCACAAGGATAATTTCTAAAACTCTCGGTACACTTTGTGTTGTATTCCCACAAAAATCCTTCTTGGAATTACATAGTCAAGCTTTGTTCACTTGCGCTATCCCTCTGCCACTCGCATTATATTCGGTCTATATCCAAAGCTACCATTATTCGATTGCTATCTTCTATTGATAATATCATATACACACTTTTTGGATTCACGAGGACACGAAGGAATGAGGAGATCACACTGTTGAGGGACGAAATCACACACAACCGGATTTACCACTATTCTATAAACGCCCTGTTTGAGCTATCAAAGTTCTAGTTTCAACATATCAAATAGAGTAGTGAATTATCTTATTTCAGTCAAAAGCTTGTTCTCGATATCACCGGGGAAGCTATGGGGATTGATAGTTTCTGAGAAACTCCATGATTCATTCCTCACTTTTGAGGTAGAATCAAGAGACTTTCAATTTAATATATTTAGTTAGATATTTAGTATAATATCACAATTGCACAGGGTGGCTCGATAGCCATATCAGGCTACTTTGTTTGTTTTCATTTTGTTTCTAGATTAGTTGTCCATTTTATAGATATACTAGAGTAGCTGCTCTTTAATTTCATTGAAATACATCATTGAAAAATACAAAAATAGTAGGATACTTGCATAGTGTAAATACCTCTTCCCCAGTAATCAGTTTATTTAATGTTAATTAGAAGTTGAATCATTTTGTATGACAATCACAGGACCTAGAGAGCCTAGAGAGTATATATTTGAACCCATAGTGCCTCAGCCAAATCTACCCATGACTTTAGCTGATATAGATCAAGACCTTAGGATACAGGTCTTTCAAGCCACAATAAACTTACAAGCAATTAGTGAGCAACTAAGAGGATTGAATATCAAAGATGACAAAGCTTACACATTTTGGTCAAACCATCCAAATTATAGGTTGCCTTGATAAAACACCTGAATGACCGTGCAAGGGTTCGAACGAGAATAAACATTTGGTTGTGATCCTTTGGTTCCGCAGCCTAACGTAGGAGACCTCCTCGTTGATATAGACACTAGATTACGCATCCAAGTTTCCAGAACACATGTTAGGTACTCCAAGAAAAACACACAACTTCTAGTTCTAAACGTAGAAAACTAAGAAGGCATACGATTAATTGGATAGTTGGAAGAAGGGATCGATTCTTCACATGACCATAACAAGTCCTCAACAACCACGAACTCATGGTTGTGATCCCCAAGTCCCACAACCCAATGGGCCAAAAAACCAGTCAAGTATTGACACTGGCTTACAAACGCTGGTATTTAGATCCTCACCACTCCCGCCAGATATCATCACGTAATTCTCTGTATTAAACATAGAGGCCAATCAATCCAATATTTTCTGGGCTAGACCAAAGAACCACCCATAGCTAACCAAAAAATCTGCTAAAACGACCTACCACCACTTTTATGACCTTGTAAATCGGAGATATATACGAAGCTCCCACGGGTCACTTCCCACGTATCCAACAACCAAGAAACAGGATCTTGGCGAGCTCAACATTGATTGGAGCCTCCGAGAAGCCATTATATCCGAATGAACCATTACACCAATTCGAGTTAGGAGAGGCTTCTTCACCTTAGATTCACAGATTCCATTATTACGTATTGAGGATATAAGATTACCCGATTAGCTTATCCGTATCTATTCACATCCAACATTCACCGGATATCTCTACACGACCTTGGGAGGTCAGTACGAGGAAGAGGTACTTGTAGATTCTCATGCTCGCATGTCACTTTTCCATCGTATAGTTTCCATTGGCCATCTTTTCAATTTTATACTCTCAGAAAAAATAAAAGCTTACTAAATTTCAATATGAGAGTGGGAAGGAGCTAGAGTCAAGCGGTAATTATGAATACTCCATAAAGCTTAAAGGACCACATGATCCGATTTGGAGTAGCTTCAAACATAGTACCAAACCGATTTGATAGCGGAAGATCATGGGTTATTTTCATTTAGTAGGCTAAATGGTCCCAGCCAGTCGCTAGATTGTTATTTAAATTTTCTCGTGGCTAAAATAAACCCATGTGAAGCCAAATCTTCACCGAGAGAGAGGGGACTTAACAAAATGATAAAGAGAACCAAACAGCTTACTTAACGCAAATGCTGTCAAGAAGGCGCAACTTCAAAAGTCAAAAGAGGGTGAAGTCTCAAACTCCCCGGATCGACACGTAGAGCCAACAAAGGAGTAGGACAGAGGGCTGCAGAGACGGTGTCAAGTGTCCACCCAACGCTTTCGTAGGAGTCTTAAAGAAAGTAGAGTCTTAAGAATGTGTGAACCTTCCACGTAGATCTCACAAAAATGGACTCCATCTTCAAGCAAGCCATAAAATATGACAAACCAACCATTAGGTATAAGTGATTTTGGGTTTGATCTCGTAAGATTTAATGCTAGAGGACTTTTTAAAAAATATCAAGGGCAAAGTGTCATTTCATTATAAAATATGCGTCATTTGAGTCTAGGAATAGAAACCAATGCGTAAAGGGTTGAAATATTTGGTTATGTAATAAATAGTTGGATGAGTTTCTTCTCAAAAGCGAGTCCATCTCAAGGGATTCAGTTGTAGGATAACGAAGATGCATTAAATGGGCATGGCTCTCACTTTTCTGAAGGGGTAAAATCATGAGAAAGATTTGAGGAAATCTATTTTTGTCACTTTATATCATTTATCATAATTAAGGGGCAGATGCGAAAGAGTTTTAAAGTTATTTCTTACCTCCTCCTCACCCTATAAATTGTAATTGAAGTCAAAAGAAAAAGGATAATTTTAGTTAGGTGTCAAGAGTCTTAATATTTTCCACTCACGCCAAGCTTCTCTTTTGTTAGGAAAAGGAGATCTTGAAACTCCAGCCTTCTTCTACCCGGGCTTTATAATAGAAATCCCGCCTCTCTATATATGTAATATTCTCGCACAACCATTATATCCTACTCACATTATATTCGGTCTATATCCAAAGCTGCCATTATTCGATTGCTATCTTCTGTTGATACTATCATATACACACTTTTAGGATTCACGAGGACACAAAGGAATGAGGAGATCACACTGAGGGGATGAAATCACACACAACTGGATTTACCATTGTTCGTAAATGCCAGGTTTGAGCTATCAAAGTTCTAGTTACAACATATCAAATAGAGTAGTGAATTATTTTATTTCAGTCAAAAGCTTGTTCTCGATATCACCAAGGAAGCTATGGGGATTGATAGTTTCTGAGAAACTGTGATTCATTCCTCACTTTTGAGGTAGAATCAAGAGTCTTTCAATTTAATATATTTAGTTAGATATTTAGTATAATATCACAATTGCATAGGAAAATAGCCATACCAGGATACTTTGTTTGTTTTCATTTTGTTTCTAGATTAGTTGTCCATTTTATAGATATACTAGAGTAGCTACTCTTTAATTTCATTGAAATACGTCATTGAAAAATACAAAAATAGCAGGATACTTGCATAGTGTAAATACCTCTTTTGTAATCAGTTTATTTAATGTTAATTAGAAGTTGAATCATTTTGTATGACAATCACAGGACCTAGAGAGCCTAGAGAGTATATATTTGAACCCATAGTGCCTCAGCCAAATCTACCCATGACTTTAGCTGATATAGATCAAGACCTTAGGATACAGGTCTTTCGAGCCACAACAAACTTACAAGAAATTAGTGAGCAACTAAGAGGATTGAATATTGAAGATGAAAAAGCTTACACATTTTGGTCAAACCATCCAAATTATAGATTGCCTTGATAAAACACCTGAATGACCGTGCAAGGGTTCGAACGAGAACAAACATTTGGTTGCGATCCTTTGGTTCCATGCAGCCTAACATAGGAGACCTCCTCATTAAGATAGACACTAGATTACGCATCCAAGTTGCGCTGACACCTGTTAGGTACTCTTAGAAAATCACACAACTTCTAGTTCTAAATGTAGAAGTTGAGAAGGCATACAATTACTGGATAGTTGGAAGAAGGGATCGATTCTTCACATGACCATAACAAGTCCTCAACAACCACGAACTCATGGTTGATCCCCAAGTCCCACAACCCAATGGGCCAAAAACCAATCAAGTATTGACACCGCTTACAAATGCTTGGTATTTAGATCCTCGCCACTCCCGCTAGATATCATCACGTAATTATCTCGTATTAAACATAGAGGCCAATCAATCTAATATTTTCTAGGCTAGACCAAAGAACCACCCATAGCTAACCAAAAAATCTGCTAAAACGACCTACCACCACTTTTATGACCTTGTCTAGAGATATTTACGAAGCTCCCACGGGTCACTTCCCATATATCCAACAACCAAGAAATAGGATCTTGGCAGAGCTCAACATTGATTGGAGCCTCCGAGAAGCCATTATATCTGAACGAACCATTACACCAATTCAGGTTAGGAGAGGATTCGTCACCTTAGATTTGTAGATTCCATTATTACGTATTGAGGATATAAGATTACCTAATTAGCTTGTCTCGTATCTATTCACATCCAACATTCACCATATATCTCTACACGACCTTGGGAGGTCAGTTACGAGGAAGAGGTACTTGTAGATTCTCATGCTCGCATGTCACTTTTCCATCGTATAGTTTCCATTGGCCATCTTTTCAATTTTATACTCTCAGAAAAAATAAAAGCTTACTAAATTTCAATATGAGAGTGGGAAGGAGCTAGAGTCAAGCGGCAATTATGAATACTCCATAGAAAGCTTAAAGGACCACATGATCCGATTTGGAGTAGCTTCGAAACATAGTACCGAACCGATTTGATAGCGAGAAGATCATGGGTTATTTTCATTTAGTAGGCTAAATGGTCCCAGTGAGTCGCTAGATTGTTATTTAAATTTTCTCGTGGCTAAAATAAACCCATTTCAAGCGAAATCTTCACCGAGAGAGAGGGGACTTAACAAAATGATAAAGAGAACCAAACAAATTTACGAACACAACCAAGTGTCAAGAAGGCGCAACTTCAAAAGTCAAAAGAGGGTGAAGTCTCAAACTCCCTCGGGACTGACACGTAGAGCCAACAAAGGAGTAGGACAGAGGGCCTGCAGATGGTGTCAAGTGTCCACCCAACGCTTTCTAGGAGTCTTAAAGAAAGTAGAGTCTTAAGAATGTGTGAACCTTCCACGCGGATCTCGCAAAAATGGATTCCATCTTCAAGCAAGCCATAAAAGATGACAAACCAACCATTAGGTATAAGTGATTTTGGGTTTGATCTCGTAAGATTTAATGCTAGAGGACTTTTTAAAAATATCGAGGGCAAAGTGTCATTTCATTATAAAATACGTGTCATTTGAGTCTCTGGGAATAGAAACCAATGCGTAAAGGGTTGAAATATTTGGTTATGTAATAAATAGTTGGATGAGTTTCTTCTCAAAAGGCGAGTCGATCTCAAGGGATTCATTGTAGGATAACTAAGATTCATTAAATGGGTATGGCTCTCACTTTTCTCGAAGGGTTAAAATCATGAGAAAGATTTGAGGAAATCTATTTTTGTCACTTCATATCATTTATCATAATTAAGGGGTAGATGAGAAGGAGTTTCAAAGTTCTTTCTTACCTCCTCCTCACCCTATAAATTGTAATTGAAGTCAAAAGAAAAAGGATAATTTTAGTTAGGTGTCAAGAGTCTTAATATTTTCCTCTCTATCACCAAGCTTCTCTTTTGTTAGGAAAAGGAGATCTTAAAACTCCAGCCTTCTACCTGGGCTTTATAATGGAAATCCTTCTCTCTTATATATGTAATATTATGCACAACCATTAGAGTAATATATGTGTTTTGTGGTGTTTCTCGGTTCATCATTCACATATCTTTATTTTCTTTGATCACCTTTATTTTCATTTGGAAATTGTTCATCTTTGGGTGTTATTGCAATCTTTGGTGTTGTGCTTTAGTACTTTGAGATGATTGTGTATTTTGTTGGTTTCCTGGTGTATTCTTTTCAGCGCATCGCCTTAGTTTGTTTTATGTTTTTTCTTTCCATTTTTCTTGATCCCTATCTCCCCAGAGAAGAGCCAACTTCTTTAAAATCTAGAGGTCTCCTTAGGACGCACGTCCCACCAACCTAAGGATTCCCATGACTTTGATGGAAGTTTCCACCAAGGATGTCCATTAACAGCTTTTCTGGCACACCCAAAGGGGGATGACTAAGAGTGATACTTTATTAAGGCATCATTTTTATCAACTCTCAAAAATTTAGATCTTCAATGAAGATAGTTGCAAGTACATCTAAAGAACTCCACGTGGTCCGACCAAATCATTACAGCTTTCCTGGCACGCTCGGTGGGACGACTCAGAGTGATACTTTATTATGGCATCAGCTTGGTCGATTCTCAAAAAGTTCAAACTTTAATGAAGATAGTTACGGAGTACATCCAACAACTCCATAGGGTCTGACCAAATCATTACAAAGGCTCGTAGAGCTCCCTCTCATCCATTTTCATTCATCTTTCTTTCCACGCCTTCCATTTCTCTTCATCCTATGAGGTTGTGTAATCATGACTTCATTACCACCAAGGGATCCTCCCCGTGTTCATCTCCAAACCACAATTTCTACACTACCACCATCTTCGAGCAACTATACCTCTCACACCAGCAAGTAATGGCTCTAAATCCAAAAGAAGAGGAGCATATGGTGAGAAGTGATATGAGCTTAGGAAGTTTGTGTCACCAGCTGAGCAGAAAAAAGGCTGCAGAAGTTACCTCTATTTGTCCTCCCCACAAAGCAGCTCCCCTAAAAATATTCTTATCAACGGGTTTCATTCTGACAAAATGAAGCCACACATGATGGAGAATTTGCAGATTCAAAACCATCACATCAAAGCAAAAATATTTGACAGAGGAGGAAGAAGATAAGCTCGAGTGCTTATCATATTTGGGAATATGGCTTGACGAGGAAGGGATTGTAAATATTACACTCTTTACCACTTCATCGACTCTACAACAAAGGTAGCCTTCCACTCACAACAACTCCCCTTGGACTAATCCTAGGACTCTAGAAGAAAGATTTATTGAGATATTTTTGCTTTCAATCAAAGATCCTGGATTCCCTGGTGAAGTTGCTAAAAGGGAGAGTGGAAATAATATGAACAAGCTAAAACCCTTCAAAGAGATCTGTAAGGGAGCCTCGATCCAAAAGATACAAGTTAGAATGACAAACATAAGCAAAAGGTAGGACCAAGCCCCTCCTTAGGCTATATCTCATCAAGCAAGATGCCAGCACTAGTCATGTTCATTTCAAAACTTGAGGATGATCTTTAAGACCTCGAGGGTCAACCACAACACCTCCAACCAAAAGATGAACATGAGGAGGTGTTCATACTGTTCACTAATACCGCGGGTGGAAGAGTGAAGGTCAATTTTTCACTCTTACTATAGGCCATATCAATAGCCAATTTGATTGCATGGCTACATTTTATAAGGAAGGGAAGCTATTTTTCCTTTCCTATTTTAGGTTTCATTTAGCATGTATTAAGCCAATTAGACTAGGAGTAGGAGTAGATTTTCTTTCAACAGAATAAGTGCTTAGGCACACATTGCATGACTCATTTAAGACATGTATGTTTTTTATTTTATATAGGCTCGTGCTTATATTACTCTATTAGAAAGGCATCAAATCTGATGAAGACTCCGGATCAATTGAAAATCAACAAGAAAAATTGAGGCGATTGCAAAATTCACTCCGAGGAAATACATGACAACTAAAATCAACCAAAGGTTTCCATTAGCCATCTTTTTAATTTTATATTCTCGGAAAAAATAAAATCTTACTGAGTTTCAATATGAGAGTGGGAAGGAGATAGAGTCAAGTGGTAATTATGAATACTCCATGGAAAGCTTAAAGGACCATAGGCTCCGATTTGGAGTAGCTTCAAACATAGTATCAGACCTATTCGATAGTGGAAGATCATGGGTTTTTTTCATTTAGTAGGCTAAATGGTCCCAGTGAGTTGCCAAACTATTATTTAAATTTTTGCGGCTAAAAGAAACCCATTTGAAGCCAAATCTTCACCAAGAGAGATGGGACTTAACCAAATTATAAAGAGAACCGAAGATTGCAGATGTAGCCAAGTGTCAAGAAGGTGTAACTTCAAAAGTCAAAAGAGGGCTAAGTCTCAAAATCCCACGGGACTGACACGTAGAGCCAACAAAGGAGTAGAACAGTGAGCCCACAAATGGTGCCAAGTGTCCACCTAGTGATTTCTTAGGACCCTTAATGAAAGTATAGTTTTAAGAATGCGCGAAACCTTCCACGTGGATCTTGCAACAAATGGAATCCATCTTCAAAGTAGGCCATAAAATATGACAAGCCACCCATCACGTATAAGTGATTTTGGGTCTGATCTGTAAGATTTAATGCTCGAGGAATTTTTAAAAATATCGGAGGCAAAGGGTCATTTCATTACAAAATACGCATCGTTTGAGTCTGGGGAACAAAACCAATGCATAAAGGGTCGAAATATTTGGTTATGTAATAAATAGCCGGAGGAGTTTCTTCTCAAAAGGCGAGTCCATCTCAAGGGAGTCAGTTGTAGGATAATTAAGATGCATTAAATGGGCATGGCTCTCACTTTTCCGAAGGGGTCAAATCATGAGAAATATTTGAGGAATTTTTTTTTGTCACTTCATATCATTTATCATAATTAAGGGGCAGATGGGAAGGAGTTTGAAAGTTATTTCTTACCTCCTCCTCACCCTATAAATTGTAATTGAAGTCAAAAGAAAAATGATAATTTTAGTTAGGTGCCAGGAGTCTTAATCTTTTCCTCTCTGTCGCCAAGCTTCTCTTTTGTTAGGAAAAGGAGATCTTGAAACTCCACCTTCCTTGCTGGCTTTGTAATGGAAATATTTCCTCTCTTCTATATGTAATACTATGCACAACCATTGGAGTAATATATATGTTTTGTGGTGTTTCTGGTTCATCATTCACATATCTTTATTGTCTCTGATTTCCTTTATTTTCATTTAGATATTGTCCATCTTTGGGTTTTGTTGCACCTCTTTGTGTGTGTGCTTAAGTAGTTTGAGACGATTATGTATTCAGTTGGATTTCTGGTGTATTATTTTTGGCACATCGCCTTAGTTTATTTTATGTTTTTTCTTTCTATTTTTCTTGACACCTATCTCCCCCACAGAGAAGAGCTTGCTTATTTAAAATATGAAGGTCTCTTTAGGACGCACGTCCCACCAACCTAAGGATTTCCACAACTCTGACAAAAGTGTCCACCAAGGATTTTCGTCAACAGCTTTTCCCGGCATGCATAGTAGGACGACTCGAGTGATAATTTATTAAGGCATCAATTTTTTTACTCTAAAAAAGTTCAAAATTCAATGAAGATAGTTGCGGAGTACATATAACAACTCAACAGGGTCCGAAAAAATCATTACAGCTTTATCTTGGCATGCCCGGTGGGACGACTCAAAGTGATACTTTATTATGGCATCAACTTGGTCGATTCTTGAAAAGTTCAAACTTCAATGAAGATAGTTGTGGAGTACATCCAACAACTCCACAGGTCTAAAAAATCATTACAAAGGATTGCAAAGCTCCCTCTCATCCATTTTCATTCATCTTTCTTTCCACACCTTCTATTTCTCTTCATCCTATGAGGTCATGCAATCATGACTTCATTACCACCAAGGGATCCTCCCCTGTTCATCTCTAAACCACAATTTCTGCACTACCACCATCTTCAAGCAGCTATACCTCTCACACCAGCAAACAATGGCTCTAAATCCAAAAGAAGAGGAGCATATGGTGAGAGGTGATATGAGCTCGAAAGTTCGTGTCACCAGCTGAGAAGAAAAAAGGCTGTAGAAGTTGCCTCTGTTTGTCCTCCCCACAAAGCAACTCCCCTGAAAAGATCCTTATCAATGGGTTTCATTCTACAAAATGAAGCCACACATGATGGAGAATTTGTAGATTCAAAAACCATCACATCAAAGCATAAATATTTGACAGAGGAGGAAGAAGATAAGCTCGAGTGCTTATCATATTTGGGGGATGGCTCGATGAGGAAGGGATTGTAAAATAACACTCTTCACCACTTCATCGACTCCGCAACAAAGGCAGCCTTCTGCTCACAACAGCTCCCCTTGGACTAATCCTAGGACTCTAGAAGAAATAATTATTGAGAGCTTTTTTCTTTCAATCGAAGAGCCTAGATTCACCGCGAATCTGCTAAAAAGGGAGAGTGGAAAGAAGATGAACAAGATGAAACCCTTCAAAGAGATCTGCAAGGGAGCCTCAATCTAAAAGATACAAGCCAAAATGATGGATATAAGTAGAAGGTAGGACCAAGCCCCACCTTAGGCTGTATCTCATCAAGCAAGATGTCAGCACCGGTCATGTTCATTTCAGAACATGAGGATGATCTTCAAGACCCCGAGGGTTAGCCACAACACCTCCAACTAAAAGATGAACATGAGGAGGTGTTCATACTATTCACTAATATCGTGGGTGGAAGAGTGAAGGTCGGTTGTTAACTCTTACTATAGGCCATATCAATAGCTACGTTTTATAAGGGAAGCTATTTTTCCTTGTTTGTTTCAGTTTCGTTTAGCATGCATTAAGCCAATTAGATTAGGAGTAGGAGTATATTTTCTTTCAATAGAATAAGTGCTTAGCCACACACTCTGCATGAATCATTTGAGACATGTATGTTTTGTCTTTTGTATAGGCATGTGCTTATATTACTCTATTAGGAAGGCACCGGATTTGATGAAGACTTCGGCTCGATTGAGAATCAACAGTAAAATTGAGGCGGTTACAAAATTCACTCTAAGCAAATACAGAGCAACTAAAATCAGCCAAAGGTTTCCATTGGCCATCTTTTCAATTTTCTACTCTTAGAAAAAAATAAAAGCTTACTGAGTTTCAATATGAGAGTGGGAAGGAGCTAGAGTCAAGCGGTAATTATGAATACTCCACAAAAGCTTAAAGGGCCATAGGTTTCTATTTGGAGTAGCTTTGAAACACAGTACTAAACCAATTTGATAGCAGAAGATTGTGGGTTATTTTCATTTAGTAGGCTAAATGGTCCCAGTGAGTCGCCAAACTATTATTTAATTTTTTCATGGCTAAAAGAAACCTATGTGAAGCCAAATCTTTGTCGAGAGAGACATGACTTAACCAAATTATAAAGAGAACCGAACGGCTTGCGGATGCGGCAAGTGTTAGCCGGCACAAATTCAAAATTCAAAAGAGGGCGAAGTCTCAAACTCTCGTAGGAATGACATGTAGAGCCAATAAAGGAGTAGGATAGCAAGCCCGCAGATGGTGCCAAGTGTCCACCCAACACTTTCCTAGGAGCCTTAAAGAAAGCAAAGTCTTAAGAATGCACAAAACCTTCCATGTGGATCTCACAACAAATGGAATCCATCTTTGAAGCGGGCCATAAAAGATGACAAGCCATCTGTCACTTATAAGTAATTTTGGGTCTGATCTTTAAGATTTAATGCTTGAGGACTTTGTAAAAAGCAGATCGGGGGCAAAGTGTCATTTCATTATAAAATATGTGTCATTTGAGTCTGGGAACAAAACCAAAGTGTAAAGGGTCAAAATATCTGGTTATGTAATAAATAGACGGATGAGTTTCTTCTCAAAAGGTGAGTCCATCTCAAGGGATTTAGTTGTAGGATAATTAATATGCATTAAATGGGCATGGATCTTACTTTTTTCGAAGGGGTCAAATCGTGTGAAAGATTTGAGGAAATATGTTTCGTCACTTCATATCATTTATCATAATTAAGGGGCGAGATGGGAAGGAGTTTGAAATTTCTTTCTTACCTCCTCCCCCTATAAATTGTAATCAAATTTAAAATAAAAGGATAATTTCAGTTAGGTGTCGAGTCTTAATATTTTCCTCTCTATCACCAAGCTTCTCTTTTGTTATGAAAAGGATATCGTGAAACTCTAGCCTTCTGCCTAGGATTTGTAACGGTAATATTGCCTCTCTTCTATATGTAATATTGTGCACAACCATTGGAGTAATATATATGTTTTGTGGTGTTTCTGGTTCATCATTCGCATATCTTTATTGTTGCACATCGCCTTAGTTTATTTTATGTTTTTTCTTTCTAGTTTTTCTGACCCCTATCCCCCCCGCAGAGAAGAGCCAACTTTTTTAAAATCTGGAGGTCTCCTTAGGATGCATGTCCCACAAACCTAAGGATTCCCATGACTATAATGGAAGTGTCTGCCAAGGATGTCCGTCAATAATGAAAATGATAAATTGCAAGAATGAAGGAAATAAAACAACAAATCCAACTTGGAATTCACATAACAGAGGTAAATCTAGCATGTAGTAATTTATCCCCTTAGTTTATCCTTTGTTTCTCTATGTGTCCATATGAGTCCAAGGAATTGGGAATGCAAAGGTAGAAGTAAGAGAAAGCGCTTGAGAAATGAAAACTTGAAGGAAGTATTGTTGCAATGCGGTGGAATACAAATAATACAAGTGAGTATATTTTGACTATGCAATTTCCAACATGATTGTGGCAGCAATACTATGCAAGATACACAAAATTCTCAAGTCATTTGCTTGAATACAAGCATTGAATATATAGGAATTGGCTGGGATGTTCCTTCATGCACAAGGCAGCCTTGGAGTGTAAAATCATTGGGTGAAGAGGCAGTTCAAATTATTAAATCTATTTAAAAATAGAAGAGGGAAGGAATACCATGCAAACAAGACTATTTTTAGGCAATTTGGTTCACAAATGCACCCTAAAAGTTGAGTTAAGTGAAATCACATGTGTCAAAATCATGCATGAAGATTTCTAGAAAAATCACACAGGACCACCGATTTACACAGGGGGTAGTCCTTGGACCACCACCCTGCTCTGGGAGGAGGTCCCAAGACCATTGCCTTGCTCGGGAGGCGGCTTTGACACTAAGGCCAAAACATGCACAAAAATGAGTGGGAAGCTAGAAAAGAGTGGAAAAGCTAAGTAAGGATGTATAGGATATAAATATACACTGCGAATGGGTTTAGGAACTCAAACACCTTCTAGAAGGACATGAATCATCATTGGGGACTTGTTTTCATGTAAATGTGCGACAGGAAATTTGAAGTTTCCAAGCATGACAACTATACCCATGTGCTGAATTTTTCATGTTTTATCATTCCTAGGCACCCCAGGTCAAATCCGTCAATATGGTCACCCCCTATTTGATGTCAAAATTTTCCCTAGGTGATTTATTAAATTCCATTCTATCCCCCTATGTGATTTTAGGATATCTTTAAAAATGCAAATTTCAGAGCAATCATAGGAAGGGCTATCGTTGGCCTTCCTAGGACTGGATCAACCCTAGAGTAGAACGAAAGGGAAAAATTCAACATGGAGGTGAATTGAAGACCTTAGAACATCATGGAAATTATTTTGGAAGGTTTGGAGAAGTTTTGAAAGACTTGGAGTAGTTTGAATAAAAATAGGGTTCATAATCCTAAGTAGTACATGGGCCTAAAAGTCACTGAGCTTGAAGAAGATTTCGAGAGCTCGGATGGATTTAGGAGTTAAAAAAACATCTACGGAAAGATAATTCCAATCCCTAAAATGTGATGAAATTATATTTTTCACAACACGTTGGCATATAGGGTTTACAGGAGGTTTTCTCAAGCATGGTAGAGTACTAAGTCAAAAATCCATTTTTGAGGGATCAGATGGAAGAATAAAGACATGAAACACCCACCATTGGATTAAAAATTCCATTTCTAGTCAAGATCATATAACTTTTCACCAATAAAGTCCACTGGGGAGCTCAAGTTATCATTGTTCCAAGTTAGCCTCTTGGAGACAGTTCAGAGTTAGTCAATTTTCGGGAGGACACGTGTCAACACCAGTAGGATCCTGGTAGGATTTTATGTCCCCGACGTCCTTGAGGTTAGGTACATAAACCTTGGAAAAATGTTCCCAGCCCCCATGTGACCTTCATATTTGATAGTTTAGCCCCAAGTGCATTTTTGGAGCTCAAATTCCCTATCGTTGGATCGAGGAAACATGTCTTCCTCTTGCTCACCATGGAATTTGATGTCCCTCATGTCCCTAAGGTCAAGGACATAAGACATGGAAAAATGAGCCCAACCCCTATGGGGAGTCCTTTGGTCATCCACGTGACCATATTTTAGCCCCCAATGCTTTAAAGTAACTTTTTTCACCTTCACTCCATGATGGAACACAGTCACGAAAGGAAGATTGATCAAACCAAGAAGAAAGAATGAAGAACACAAGAAAACAAGTCTAAAAACTCAATTTTCATAAAACCAAGAATCAAACGTATATTGCAAGCCGTTACACAAATTGACAAACCATTTTTTGTTGAGTTCTTCTCTCTTAAAGAAAATTAAAACCTCATATTCAAACCTCCAATTGGTTGCAAGGAATGCTCACAACAAAGAAATTTCAATTGGCTCCACGAAGAACAAAGTTCAATTTCCCATCAAACTGGTTGTTGGATTGAAGTAAAATTTTGCGTGAATCACCATAAGCAAAAACCTATCGCAATGGAATTTATTTTATCGCAAACAGAAACAAAAACCAAACCTAAAAATTTCAAGCTCCATTAATGTCCAACGTGACATAGTAATGGAAAAAATCAGTGAGCTACCTCTCTGCTTCTCACACGATTCATGTGGGCGAAATCGCTCGAAAATTGGAGGAAATGATCCTTGAAAAATATAGTTTTACGTGAACTAGTTTTCGCGCCATGAAGTCCCTATTTTTTAGGGATATGGAGGGATGTGATTTTTATTATCATTCTACCCTCTTCAAAAAAATTTCAAATTCCTGAAGATTTGGAGGGCGAAATCATCCAAATTTCAGAGGGAAGGGTCTCCAAAAAATCTAGTTTCTCCCAAACTAGTTTTTCTATGACGAAGTTTCCAATTTCTCTAGATATGAAGGACTGAATTTTTATCATGTATTCTACCTTGGTAGCTCTATACCCAAAACTCTTACAAGACATACATTTTCATTTTTCATTTCTAAGCTTTTTAGAAAGCAAATCATGATGAAAATTGGAGCACAAGTTCGTGATGAAGAGTCAAATCCAAAAAGTTGTTCCTATCGAAAACAAAGGTCATTTTCACCACTTACTAAAAATAACATATATTATGTTTCCTCACATGCTATAAATGACAATTCCCACTAACTGGTAAGTTCTATCACTCAGGATGATAAAAAAGGAGTAAAATGAAAATTAAGACAGAAAACGACTTCTTTCCAAAATAGCAGGTCCCCAAATAACAACCTGCTAAAAATAGAAATATCTCAATAAAAAAGAGGTTGGAATATGGTATATAGTTCAAAAGGTGAAACTGGAACAAGATAGGTGATATGTCTCAGAATAGCCTCATATTCTAAAAATAGAAAGTTTTCATTTCGGAGTGGAAAGTTGCATATGACTTTATTTTCACTCACCTTACTAATTTTTGGATTCCCTTTTGGATAATGAGATGGTTTCATGAGTTGAAAAGGAGGAATGAGAACTTCACATATTCCTTTGAAGCATCATCTTGAGAGCGATGGTTTACAGAAGCAAAGCAAGGCATCGCAAGGCACATCATCCGAATTCATCTTCATCACTTAAGGAACCAAGTGATCCAAAGTGAATTGGTCAGAACAATTTCAATGAGTCAAAGGGTTCATCAACCATGTTTCAAGGAGGTTCATTGTGGGCATCGTATGTGTTCATCTTAAGTTTTTAGTGGTAAACATCATAACAATGTTTCTAGACACTCATTCTATGGTCTAGGATGTCCATGCATCATAGAGTTTGTGGTCATCACTAGATTGGGAAAATGATTCAAAGTTATTCAAGGGATCAATCTTCATTAGTGTAGAAGATCACCAATGGAAGAAATCCTCGCTCAAAGTTCATGGTTGTATCAAGGAATTCAAATAATTTCATCGTGAGGAGTGTTTTCCCTCCATCTCTTCCCTCTCCATCTCTTTCCCTCTCTACTTTCTCTCTCCATTCTAATTCTTCATTATGTGTCATCATTGTATTTTGTCCTATTCACTTAAGTGACCCATTTTAATTTTAAAAATTATCTTCTCAAAATTATAAGAGAAATACTTAATTCATGGAAAACGAAAGGTCATGAGTGGAATATGGAAACGAAGAGTCATGTGAGGGAGGTGAAAGGTCAATTCAGATTGCTATAAATTGTAATGAGCTCTTCATTCCAAAGGGTTCTTCTAATTTTGAAATTCTTCTAGTTGGTTGTATTCTTGTAAGTTCATGAGAGAGATTTTTCTCCCTTGTGAGTGAAAAGAGTTAGCCACTTCTCCCCTATTCTCAATGTCTTCCATTCTCAAACTATGTACAATTTATGTTTGAGCATCAATACAAGAAGGAGTTTTGAGCCTTTTTTGACTAAGGGGTTTACTGATACTTTGTGTTCATTAAATTCTATTTGTTTTGTTTATTGTTTGCAGTATTGTTTCTTCCTAAATTTAGTGCATGTGATGAAAATTATAACTAGTGTGTGCAGGAATATGATTTTCTACCTAAAACATTAGTTCCTCTACCTATTTTGCTCTTGAAAAATTCTCCGCAAGGTCGGTGGAATGCCCCTATTTGATCCCCAATCACAAGGCCACCAAGAAAATCCACATTTACTTGCACATGCTTATATAGAAGCTGCTTATTTGGTTAAGTATAGGGACTTAGATTCCTAGAGCGTTGGCAATAAATCTGCAAATTTGTCCACCCGAAATTTTTTCTCGCCAATAGGAATTTTGTAACCATTTTCCGACAATGTAGTACATGTAATTTTGGGTGCGTACATTGTCCTTATAAAATTCAAAAAAGGGTATTAGAAAATTTTAGAAGTGTTTCCAAAAGCTGATTTTAGTGAAATATAGATCCAAAAATGTCTCAGGACAGGCCTAATAGGAAGAGTCATGACATAATATTAGATGGAAAAGGAAGATCTCGAAGAAATGAATTTTAATCAGATTTCTATTAGAAGTATCATGTTATGGTGATTGATTTGAGGTCATGGAATGTGGAGAAGAAGTGAATAATGAGGAGGAAATGAAATCAACATTCCAAAACCATTAAGAAGGATATCTAAACATTTTAAAGGCGAGGGAGTAATAAGTGCATAATCGAATTTGGACTTCTTACTTATCTTTTTACCATCATCATTTGATAAAAATAAATAAAAATTTTGGTTCGAGCTACTATTACATTTAGTCTAGAGCTCCTTATAGGATTGGTCTAGATCTAGTAGTATAATTGGTCTTGAGCTAGCAATGTATTTCGTTTGGAGCTACTTGGTATATTTAGTCCAGAGATGTACATAGTTATTATTCCAGTAAGTTAAATAGTCAAAAAGTGATATCATCATGTGGGTTTTTGCATCATTTTGGTATCGAACTTATGGGTGTGTATCATTTTGGTACCGTAGATGAGAAAAACTCTTAGATAAAGGATTAAATAAGGAAGAGGATTTCAATTTTTTTATGGTGGATTGGTAAGAGGCATTTTGTTATGTTTATCTTGAGTTGCATGGTTCTTTATTTTTTAGATTGAATTTAAACTAAGTAAAATGATTTAGGTTGATACATGTATTTCCCCTCAAGAAAAATCCAAATACATGAGATAATAGGCGGAAGAAGATTGGTTGCAGCAGTTTAAGGAAAGAGAAGTTGCCCTAAAATAATCTCATAGTAGCTTGAGGAAAAGAAGAAGAGAAATTCATTGAAGCTTGTAAGAAGAATATTTTAGTGAAACTCAAGAAGAAGGTCCAATAAGTTTCTATAGAAAACCAAAATAATAGGGTGAGAAATACCTAGGTGAGGTATTGTGAAGAAGTGAGAGTGAGAGAGTTGAGGGGAAAGAAAATGAAGAGTGAAGATTTAGAATTTGAGAAAAAGAAATTGGAACTAAAGGAAATGTTAGAGAGATTGGAGCTTATGGTATAACATATGGGAAATGACATGTGGTCTTGATGGAAGCTAAAGAGAAAATTAAAATGGCCGATTGAGCTATTTTTCAAAATAAGAAGAAAAAAATTTATTACTTTGATAAAGAGAGGGAAAATGACCTATAATGTCATGAATGAAAAATAGATAGTAAAGGAAATGATCCTAGTGGAAGGAAATACTAAGAATTAAGAGGCCATAGAAACATTTCTAGCCTCTCTCAAAGATGAAGAAGAAGTGGAGTCATCAAAAGAAGCACCAAGAGAGGTAGTTTTGCCTCAAATTTTGAATCTAACATTGTTTTTGAGTGTGTGAATGTAGGTTTGCAAGATGAAGTGATGAATGAAGAAAAATTAAGAGATCTATTCACTTATGTGAATTCAAAAAAATATATGATGAGATGAAATAATTAGAAAAATTGATTTTAAATGAAGGTGTAGCTGAAGAAAAGTATGTGAAAGATGATTGTGAAGAGGTGAAGAAAAAATAAAATGATGAAGATGTTGAAGAAGAACAAAAAAAATTGTAGGAAGATCTTGATGAGACTCGAAGTCTCAATATTTTGTTTTTGATGGTTCATTTGATTGTGTATGTATAGGTGTATTATTTTCTAAAGTGAATAACATAGAGAAAATAACTCTAGAGAGATTTCAAATGAAGAAGATACAATAAGATATCCTTACCTTGGAGGATGGAACCATGAAGAATAAGGAGACAAAATGAAGGAGAACACTAATGAAATCAGAAGAATTTTACCATTACAATACAATTGGAATACAAGAAATAAGAAACTATATACCGCATTTGAGCAAGAGCTCAAATTTCAACCCATCTCGAGGAGTATGATGCGAAGCACCATAATAACTATATGCAAATGTTGTAAATATGTCAAAAGTGATGAAATAAGGTATTAGGATATTCTAGGATTCAATAAAGAGTCAAAATTTTCTATGCTAGGTTTGTAGGTGTCAAACCTCATTTTCCTTCCAAAATGATTAGTTTGAAAATTTAATTGCTTTAGCATGAGTAATAAGGGAAAAAAAAAGGAGTTTAAAACTTGTTGAAAAAATCATGAGGTATTATTATTGTATTGTGAATGTAATTTCACCTCCATGTAAATGTATATGTACATAATATAATCTTATTGAGTTGTCTCCAACGTAGGAGAAGATAAAGATACAATTGTTGTATGATTTTAGTAAGATTTGAGGGAGATAAGATTGTAAAATCAGTTTGAATAAGTTTAGGAGCAAATCATACTTAGAAAATTAAAAATAAGCTATAAAACTGTATTGAGGATGAGTAATCGAGAGATAGAGGAAGGAATATGAAGGTAGATTGAGAGGACATGTTATAAGAGAGCCATGAAGTCTCGGTAGGGTCTGTGTATAATCATGAAAAATTGTAAGACATCACTTATCAATAAAACTATAAGAACCTTGATTTTGTGTGTAAATGGTGTATATGGATTTTTTAATACTCGTTATGATATGCATGTGTTGATAGTGACAAAAATGTAATATCATGATGGTAATCTCCATAATTTGACAGATTGATTCCAGTTAGGAATTGTGTGATTCATATATGCATAAGAAATTCTATATTTGGGCGTAGATTGTGACCATTCGGGTTCATTGAGGAATCATATGACATCAATAGACAAGAAAGACATGAGATGAATCTACAAAGTCCCGTGAAAATTAAGTTAGTATGTTCTTGAAGGGTTACAAGTATGAAAATTTGGTGTCCAAGCTTTGGTTGTTGTGATGTGCATTCTTAAGATACTCTACACACTTAAGTTTTTCATAGAATAAAATAGTGAGATTTGGTACTAAATACTTTCTTTCTTGAGTTCACTAAATGTTATCTAATAACTATCAAGATTCCAAAGAATGAATTTTTAATGAGAATCCATAATATCTTGTAATCACGGTGAAGGATTCTTGTGTTCTTTTCATTTTTAATGGAATTCTATACAAACCTTAGTGTATAGACTTAAACAACCATTTGCATGTCCAATCGCTGTAAAGAAAAGGTATAAAGGCATGTCTTAATATTTAATTAACTAGTTTTGAGCTTTGAAAATATTATCAGTAGAAGATATAGTAAAATTTTCTTATTCGAGTTCATAAAAATTCTGATCTAGGGTTTTGGATTAACTTTGTCGGATCCACTGCCATTATAGAATCTAAGGAGCTGAAAGTTGGAAGATATAGTCTAAAAAGGGTGATTTTAAGGTCCAAAAGGTTTTAGAATGTTTCATGTTTGCAGGAGAAATATCTTTATGACAATTTTGAAGGAGAGGGTATAAAATCCGTGATAGGCCTAATTCTAATTAGTAAAACATGAACTAGGAAAAATCCATTAAGAATTGATATTTGAAATTCGGTGGCCTTCTAAAACACACAAAAATTTATTAGAAAAGTTTAAAAGTGTTTCCATAAGCTGATTTTAGTGAAATCTAGACCCAAAATTGTTTAAGGATAGGTTTGAATAGGCGAGTCATGATAAAGTCTTGGATGGAGAAGGAAGATCTTTAGGAATTTAATTTTAATTGATTTCCTATTAGAAGGATCATGTTATGGTGACTGATTTCAGGTAAGGTAATATGGAGAATAAGTGAAGAATAAGGAGGAGATGAAATCAATAGTCCAAAACCATTAAAAAGGATATCTAAACATTTTAAAGGTGAGGGAGTAATAAGTGCGTAGTGAGAATTTGGACTTCTTACTTATCTTTGTTGATTATCATTGTTTGATAAAAAATATAAAATTTGGTCCAAATCTAGTATTACATTTGGTTTGTCACTCCCCATAGAATTGGTTCGAACTAGTAGTATATTTCATCCAAAGTTGCTAATATATTTAGTCTGAAGCTAGTTTTATGAATGGTCTGGAGTTTCCCTTTATATTTAGTCTAGAGATATGTGAAGATTTATTATTCGGTAAGTGTAATAGTCAACAAGTGATATGAACATGTGGGTATTTTCATCATTTTGGTATCAAAACCTATTGGTGTGCATCGATGTGTTCCCTACGGTGAATGGTTGATAAGAAGATGGTTCATGTATGTGTTCCCACACTAGTTTGGTCATATATGTTACTAACAGGTGCATGGTTGATAAGAAGTTGATTTGTTACTTATCCTACCTTTAGTTTGAGTGGTGTGCCAAGATCATGAGGAAGCATAGGAGATCGGATGTAGAGGAAGTGCAATTGATTTTATACCATGTAAACACTAGGGGGATATTAGGAAAAAATAGTGTTCACATGATATTGGTGATTTACCATTTAGTAAGTTAGTATTTAAATTGTTAGTTATTTACCACGTGGTTATTAATGTATGGTTAATATGATAATATAGTTTTTATATGATTATTATAATATATTACAAATATAGTTTGTAATATATGATTTTTTGTACGGGCCCAACAATCACATGATTCTATAATAGAATCGTGGGATGTTGATCCCTAATTATAGGCTATCTCTTGCCTATATAATTGGATCTATACCTACGAGTATGCGTAACAAGTTTGTAATAAAATATAATATTATATTGTGTGATCATTGTTGGTATTTCTATTGAAAGTTATCAACAAATTCACAAAAATGATTGAAATTGTATAAAGTAATAATCTCTTTTAGATGATTTGCAAATCTTGAAGTGATGTAAGATTATTGAGGCTAATGGAAACATGAATAGATTAGTTTCTTGCAATATGGTAGAGAATTTTTAAACAATATTTGGCTTCCAAATCTGAATAAGGCGACATTGCTACAAAAAGACCATCAAATATTGGTAAATGAGAAAAGATTTGTGAAATTTTAGATTGACACATATTTGGACGAAGACTTGTGTGATATCATGTTAATGAGCATTTGTCATGTGTAGTTTGGAAGGCCTCAACAATATGAATGGAAGGTTGTGCACAATAGAAAGACCAAAATTGGTTATTTGGAGGAAAAAAGAAGTTTAACTTCTCTTATTTCAAGGATAAGGAATATAAATGCATAGCGGTGTTTGTGTGCACATGTTAATGGAAACAAAAAGGAATTATTATGATATGTGAAGAAATAGAAAGAATGCTTTGTGTCGATGTTGAAGATCGAGAGAAAAAGATGCAAACTTAGAAAAGGAGGAGCTTTCAAGTGAAGTGCATAAGCTTTTGAATGAGTTAGCAGAGATAGTTTGAGAACATTTGTCGGATGGATTGCCACACATGCATAGTATCATTCATCAAATAGACTTTATAATTGTATTGTGTTTTCCAAATGATTAGACTTTAGAAATATATATTCCAAGACCCATTTTTGCTATTATTTCCATCTTACCTTGTATAGAAACTAATACTAGTCTTATTATAATTGAAACTTCTATTTGAATAAAAGATGTGTTTTGAGCATGCGTCTTGTATATTTTATATATTTTATATGATTTCTTTATTTTTTGATATAAATTTATTTATGGTGCTAACAGATGCAAATGGAAGGATATAGAAAACGTTGAATGAGCCCAAGACTCACCCAGTCAAGTGCATGACTCAACTAGTCAAGTGCAAGACTCACATGGTCAGAAAAAAATTCACACGGTTCATGGAATTTCTTATTTAACACCAAATCCATCATGGTACATGATCTTCTTAGTGGTAACTACTTCTTTTTGACATGGAATTCAACTAGGTGACATAGTTTAAACAATGGATTAAAGATTCAATTGGAAACAACTAGTCCTAATTTCATGGAATTCTCTACTTCACAAGGAACATGATTGCTTTGAATTCATCTAAATCCTAAATATCATTAGAAAAATTCAAATACCATTTATGGAACTCCTCCTCCATCAATAATACAAGTTCGAATTGGAATCTACAAGAACACCTATACATTTAACATGACAAACTACCGGTTTCATGATTGTTCATTATAAATCTATTTAGTTAATTCTTGCACGTATTTTTAGTATAATAAATTATATTTAAAGGGGAAAATTTGTTTCCTAATAGGAATAGGAATATTTCTAATCTATATAAGGAAGGATCATTATAGAATAAAGGGTTTTAGTTTTAAGAAATGATAGAAAGAGTATTATAAACTGGACTATTGATAATAAAGAGTAGGCTTATGAGATAAACTGTGAATTCTTGAGTAGACATTACCAACCAGATCATAGGGAAGGATAAAGGGCCACTCCTCTCCAATGTGAAGGGAAGTTTTATTTATTTTTGTTCAAGTTATTCTAATTTTATTTACTTCCCATATTAGTGTGTTTCATTTATCCAAATTGTATTTTCATTCCTGCATGTTTTTTTGTGATCGTAGGATTAGAAGTATTGTCCCCTATTATTACTAGTTTCAATAAGTTTAGAATAGATCATTTAATTACCACAATTGTGTTATTTTCCATTTGATTTAGTTTACATGCTCAATACGTTCCAAATCATCTCTTCATTACAAACAACCTTGGACACCACCATGGGATTGATAGATTTTAAATTGTTAAAGTGTGAGTATCAATGAAGCTTTTCAATTTTTGGCATTGTTTCCATAAAAACATGCTCTTTATTGATCACTAGTTTCATTTATAATACTCTTTCTATCCTTTATTAAAATTTGAACCCTTTATTCTATAATGATCTTGCCTTATATAGATTACGTGGAGTCCTCTTTCTATTAGGAAACAAATTTTTCTCTTTAAATAGAATTTATTAGATTACAAATACATGCAAGAATTAACTAAGTATATTTATAATAGAACAATCATGGAACTCATGGTTTTTCGTGTCAAATGTATAGGTGTGCTTGTAGATTCCCATTCAAAATTGTCTTCTTGATGGAGGAGGAGTTCCATAAATGGTACTTGATTGGGTCTGGTGATCTTCAAGAGTTAGATAAATTCAAAGCAATCATGTTCCTCGTGAAGTGGAGGATTCCATGAAATTAGGACTGGTTGTTTCCAGTTGAATCTTTAATGCATTGTTTAAGGTGTATCAACTAGTAAAAAATAAGTAGTTTCCAACTAAGAAAATCGGGTTCCATGATGGATTTGGTGTTGAATAGGAAATTCCATGAAGTGTGTGAATCATGTGTTAACCATGTGATTCTTTTTATGCCGCTTCACATATTCAATTAACTAGGTGTTAAATTAAGCTTTCATGATCCACATTAGCCGCATGATGGATGAGATGGTATCTCGTGTTTCATGCCCCTCTCATTGTGTCAACTTGTGTGCTAGATACATCAACTCGTCATCTTACGATCGAGTAATTTTCCTTTTTGTGTGAGTTATTCATTCCAAGAGAGTATTGTGTTAGTGCTTGGGTGGTTCCCGATCTAATACACGGGTGAGTCATGCACTCTAAAGTGATTCATGTGCTAGTGCATGAGTGATTCTTGCAATGTGGTATCTAGTTGAGTCATGTGATGACTTAAGATATTCTCTTTGAACACATTGTTAGTTCACATAAATACCCATTTAACACATTTTGAAGAAGCATATACAAGATGAAAATAACAAGATTATGCACAAAACTTCCTTTCAAAATGTACTAAAGTATTAATTACAAAATGATAATATCATACTTAGTGTAAAATGATGACATGACAAAACAGGGTTTACATAGGAATTAGGAGGACTAATTACACACACACACACACACACACACACACACACACACACACACACACACACACACACACACACACACACACACACACACACACACACACACACACACACACACACACATGGGAAGCTTTTTAATAAAGCGGGTATTTTTATTCCATGCAAACATGTGTATATATTCAATTGTTTCTATTATGAGAGAACATAGAAGCTTCAAATTTTAAACTTAAAAATAATGAATAACTTAAGCTAACTTTTGTTATCAAGTTGGCGAGATAAAATTACTATAGATTACGTAATTTAAACGAGAGTATTTTCACTCGAAACATCAAAATGCAAACTAGTATTATTACCCTTTTTCCTTTCTCAATTGAACAAAGTAAACATAAGCTAATATATATCTTTAACAAGAAAATCCATTAATTCATAATTCTATTAAGAGATAAAGTACAAAGTTTTTTAATTTCACAAAGGAAAAAGAATAATAGTTTGTTATTCAAATTTTTATCCCATAACATTATAATTTTTCCTTCACTTAATAAGCTAAAATATTTCATTTTCAAGAAGCTTATTCAAGAGGAAAATAGAGATTTAAATCAACATTTCTAATCCATGAAACAAAGAGCAAGTTTCCAAAATTAAAACAACTAGTTATATTTTTCAACAACAAGAAGTCCTTTAATGGACATTTCTAACAACATTTCAATTTTGAAACAGATCATACTTTGAAAGCAATTTAACATATTTTAACTTAGAATTAAAAGAAGGAAAAATAATTAATAATACAAGTGTACAAGCCACTTTTTTTGGAATTAGGGTAAAAAGAGGGTTTTAAGAGGTCCCACAAATTGTTACAAAAATCCCAACTGGTAGTATAGAGTAGAGAAAATTACATTGATGATACCCATGAAGATTCCAAAACACCAACAAATAGAACAAAACATAGAAAACCTAAGTAAAAACCAAAAAATATACAAACGATCATAAGAGATTTTCAGCTCATTAATAGTGTTCTTAGCTTTGGTCAAACTAGACTTTGAAGCCAACAAGTCATCCAAGATGAGCAAATCAAGTATATAGTCTTTTTGATGGCAGCACAAGTGTTGTCAGTATAAGTTTCCCAGTCCTTTAAAATGGTAAAGGATCTCTGGAGTTTTACAAGGATGGAAGTAACCAAATCCACCATTGTCCTCGGCCACGGAATTTTCCCCTAGCAGCCATGCCTTCTCCTGTCTGAGTGTCTTCAACTTTAGGATGAACTTCCTCCACCATATCATGTTAAATAGGATCAATTTCTCTCATTTGGACGTCCACATTTCCATGTTGGATATTCTCAACATCAACAATCTGCTCCTCTTCCATGGCAATATGCTCATTATCAGGAGAGTCTGGATAAAGTGTAGCTAATCCCAACAAGGCTTTAGAAAGGAGTTTCTCCAAGCTAGACATTGGGGAAGTGTTAGGAGCAAGAGAGCGAGGGTATCCACATCGGGAGGGTCGAGAAAAGGTTGACCAGAAGAATGGGAAGGGGAGATAAAACCCCCAAGTGAATCAAATCCCTTGAAAGAAGAGCCAATAATAGAAACATCAAAATGAGAATCTAAGATAGTATGCAAATGACATCTAGTCTTTGGAAGAGGGGGGAAGTGGGGGAAGGAAGAGGTGATGAGGTGGGAGTGCGGTGATGTTTTCCCATCTTGGGAGGAAAGCGTGATAAGTTCAGTAGGGGAGGCTGCAAATTGAAAGAGGAGGTAGAGGAGACATTGGTGGAGAATGGGACCTTCACCATCCCTGGCCAAATTAATCAAATGCTCCAAGGATTGATATAAGAAAGTAGAAAGGTTAATTTTCTTACCCCAATGAAGGTGTGAGAGGATGAAGAGATGTGGCCTGTAGACAAGTCTGTAGTGGCCGTCAATGGTGAAGTAGCGCATGATGACCTCTGCTACTCTATTCCATGGAGGTCGCAGACTCCCTCACATAACCCGAAAGGTATTTTGTTGGGTTCTCCCCCTTCTGAATGAAATCCTTCAGCTTTTCCTTCAAAGAGTGCTTGAAATAAATAGCTCCAGAGGCTGGAAAACTAGTCACTGAAGAAATGACATTAGTCAAATAGAAATGGCATTAGTTGAGATAGTGAAGCAGGTATTCCCAATCTGTACCTTTCCCCTCGACCAAGTAGCTAAGACATTGTATGACACAGTGGCCGAGTAGCCCGAGATCCTCTCCAGGAAGGTGGAGATGCCATTTTCTTTCAGAATGTCCCACACCTCTTCATCTTCCTCGATATTCGTACACAAAATAGGTTCTATACACTTAAGTGACCACCCATAGTGTTTTTCTAGATGAAGACAAAGGTGGAATGAAGGGCTCTGAATTTAAAGACCTCATTTTATTTTTGTGAGGTTTCCACATCATGAGTACACCTATACTTGAAATGATGATGATGTGAAAAGGCACATCTTAACCCAATATCCACCCACATGATATTACACATGCCACACAGCCAAATCTATTTGAGTGTCGCATCATAATAATGTATAAATTATGACCACCTCCATCAAAAGGGAAATAATTTTTGATACGGATATCTACTGACACTAGTAAGAATAGAAAAACCAAAGAATGTTAGCTAATAGAAGAACAATCATTGTGAATAATTTGTAGCATATCATGAGGGAAATTTCCCAGCCAAGTTTGTTGATTTTCCTGTAAGACACCCATATTAGCAAGGTGGTCAGCCACTTTATTTCCTTCCCTGTAAACATGTTAAAACTTGACTTCCTAAAGCGGTTTTGAAGGAGGTGAATGTCAGCTATGATATTCTTGATAGTCCACTGACTAGGGTCATCTGAATTTAGGAGTTTTATTATGTTGAGTGAATCACTCTCAATTATAAGACGACTACTCCCAATTTGAAGAGTGAGCTCAAGGCCCTTAAGAACAGCCAAAGCCTCAACCTAGTGGTTAGTTCCTTCACTAAAATTAGCTGTAGTAGTGACAAGAGGGGGCACCGTAGTCATTACAAAGGATAACACCCCCCTGATTTCCCAGGATTTCCTTTAGAGGCACCATCAGTGTTGAGCTTGATCCATCCAAGAGGGGAGGGGACCATATGACCCCAACGGCACATGCCTGCAATGAAGGTTTAGCCTTAAGCTAACACAAGTTATTGACACCAGTGTTTATTGCCACAGAACTAAATTTTTTGCTGATATTTTTCCAAAGGCAACTATTAAGATTGTCTTGGAAGAGAATAGCTATGCTTTTGCAACCTGAATAGGGTCCAAACTTTGATCCTTGAAGATTCTCCTGTTTCTTTCCTTCCAGATACCCCAAAGGCCATGTGGGAGGATAAGCTTCCATGTCGGGAGAGGATTTGGTGAGAAAAGGGAGAGCACCATTGATTAAAAGTGGCCTGAAGAGACTCAGGAAAGATCCAAACAACTCCTAAATGTTTCAGGAGCCAACTCCAAATGGTTTGGGAAAAGGGACAGTGTAGAAGTAGGTGGGAGGAAGACTCCAAAGCCTTGCATAGAGAACACACTAAGAAGGTAGAGAGAATCCCCTTCTTTTAAGGTTTTCACCAGAAAGAAGGCATTTCGAATGAGAGCCAAAAAAAATCTAGTTTTAGGAATAACCTCCTTGGGCCAGATGGAGCTAAGAGGAGGGTTGGAGCTAGCATGAATTTTTGAGTCAAAAAGAAATTTAACAGAAAAGGACCCAGAAGGGGATAGAGGCCAAATACGCTCATCCACGTAGGCAAGGAAAAGGGGATATATTGAGAGGAGAGAGAATCTCATCGATTTTTCAAACAAAGACTCTGGATTTCACTAATGCATCCAGTCAGGAATGTACCAAGAGGGGATAGAAGTGGACATCTTCCAGTAGTCAACCACTTTTCTGCCAAGGTGGTTGATAAGAGGTCATTTGATTGAATCCCATTGAGGGTCTTGATAGAGAGGTTTATCCCCAATCCACCAATCCATCCATAATTCAATTTTCGACCATTTCCCAGATGCCATTTGGTGCCGCACGTAAGAGAGGGAGAGAACTAATCACCAAGTTCTAAATGGTAGATCCATGTGGGGGAGGAATGGATGAAGTTTCTTGAGAGTGTCAGATATTTGGATCTCAAGAGTTACACCCACTATGCCGAATTAGTAAAAGCCACTTCCCAACCAATCTTAGCTAGCAGTGCTTCGTTCATATCTGTAATGCGCCTAAGCCCCAAGCCTCCCAATTTGGTTGGTTTACAAACATCATTCCAAGAGACTAAATGGATCCTTTTTCTATCTTCCATCTAGACCAGAGGAATCTTTTTGAATTTTCTCAATAGCCTTAATCACTGTAGAAGGAATTTTGATAAGAGACATGAAATGAAAATATATAGGTAGACTTTGAAGTGTAGATTTGACCAACTGGAGTTTTCCTGCCTAGCTAAGAAGAGCTCCTTTCAAGTTGTCAACTTCTTCTGGTATCTCTCTATAACCGGGTTCCACAAAATTTTAATTTGTTTTCCTTTGAAAAGAGGAATGCCAAGGTAGGAGGATGGAAAATCCACTATGCTGCAGCCAAAGATATCAACAATCCTTCTTTGTATTTGTGGTGGGGTGTTTATAAAGGCTATGCCACTTTTAGCAAAATTAATCAATTGTTGAGAGGAAACTTGGTAGCTTTCTAGGATTTCTTTAAGAGCTCTTGCTTCTACCACAAATGCTGCATTCAAAAGAAGAGTGTCATCTACAAATTGGCTATGAGTAGCTGCAGGAGAGCGAGTAGTGATTTTGATACCCGAGATAGTAGCAACACACTTGGCTACCTCTAAGGCTCTGCTTGAGAGAATCCACCATTAATAGAAAGAGGAAGGGTGATAGGGGGTCACCTTGTCTTATTCCTTTGCTATTCTTGAAGAATTCGGTTGGGATTCCATTTATGAGGATAGAGAAACAAGGAGTAGAGATACAAGTTAAGATCCAACTGCACCATTTGTTATTAAAACCAAAGCATTGCAACACAAGCAAAAAGAAAGGTCTACAATTGACTCTATCAAAGGATTTTTACATGTCTAATTTCAAGATCATACCAGTTGACTTTGCATGTTGAGCTAAGTGGATGGCTTCATGGACTGTGATTATACCTCCTTGAATAAGTCAACCACTGATAAAACCATTATGTTGTTGTTAGGAGATGAGATAATTCATTAACGATTTTAATCTAGTTGCCAACATCTTGGTGATGATCTTGTAGGAAGTATTGCAGAGACTTATGGGCCGAAAGTTAGCAACAAACTTGGAACCCTAGATTTGGGGGCCATAGCAATGAAAGTAGTATTCCACTCTTTCAGAAGAGAATTGCTATGTTGAAATTCAATCACTACTTTGAAAAGGTCTTATTTGATGATTTCCCAAAAGATTTGGAAAAAGGCAACAGGGAAGCCATCAGGACCCAGAGCTTTATCACCTTTCATTGTGAAAAATGCTTTGTGAACTTCCTCCAAGGAGAAGGGATGTGTTAGTTTTTCATTCATTTCACAATGACCAATTTTGGAATGTGTTGTAGCATCTTAGACATGGCGTTTTCATTAGGCAGATCTTCCTCCTGTAGGAGATTAGAATAAAAGGAAACCAACTCATTAGAAATATCTAATTCAGAAGATAAGAGGTTACCTTCAAAAGTCAGCAGCTCTCTGATTTTATCTCTACTTTTGTGTTTGGAAGCCGTGATGTGGAAGAATTTTGTATTTTTGTCTCCCTGTTCAAGCCACAGAGCTCGTGATCTTTGCCACCAATAGGATTCCTCTTCTTTTAAGGTATTGTGGTAGTCACTGAGGAGAGTAATTTATTGTTGATGAAGTTGATCTGTTCTACCCTCTTTCTCAATTTCTTTAGATATGTTAGCAATTTTCGAATCAACTTTTGTTTGCGAGTTTGATGCTACCAAAAATTTAACCTTCCAAAGTTTAAGTTGTTTTTTTATTTCTTTAAGTTTTGGAGAACTTATACATTTCAGTTCCTTGTATATTGATATCCCACCAACTCTTAATAAGAGGGTCTAATGATTATTTTCAAGCCAAACCATCTCAAATCTGAAGGGTGGGTTTTTGGTTTTGAAAGTGGTATTAGCACATAGAAGCAGAGGGTTGTGATCCAAAGCTACTCTAGGTAAAGCATTGAGATAGAAGTCAGGGTAGAGAGTGATCTAGTCCATAGATCCCATTGCCCTGTCAAGCCTACTTTGAATATGATTTCTTCCAATTCTACGATTAGACCAAGTGAAGGAGGCCCCATGAAGGTCCATATCGAAGAGCTCCTCCCATCTTAAGAAATCAGCTAGAAATGCCATGCTAGAGGGGATAAAAGGAGATCCACCTTATTTTTCAGAGGGTAGAGGGTACTGTTGAGATCCCCCATTATTAAAACTAGAATATTATCGTAGCTCCTAAAATTTGAGATGTCCTGCCAAAGTTGTTCACGTTGTTGCTCCAAATTTGGAGCATAAACATTAATGGTGATCCAATAATTATCAGAGTTAACTTCTTGGAAGAGTAAGCCCAAGAAGTTTGGATGGTTTATGAGGCAGTCACCCTTAAGGACTTTAGGGTTCCATAGAGTGCACAAACCACTAGAGTTTCGAACAAATTTTGTCTCACAAAAGAGGCATTAGGCCAAAGTTTTGGAAGACTGTCTTCATTTTTAGTTTTGTTTCATGTAGCATAATGATATCAGGAGAATGGTTAAATCTAATATCCTTGAGGACTCTTCACTTTTTGCAAGGATTTGAGACCTCTAATATTCCATGAGATTATTTTCATTTTTGGATTTAGATTTGCTCCCCACCACCATGGGGATGGTACTCTGAGTTCCTTGCACCACATTTAGTGTTGATTCTTGCTGCAACTTAACATTTCCTAAGGGACATCCTTGGATTCTCTCAACACTGACATCAAGATTTTGGTTACTACTTCTGTCATTTGGGGTTTATTACTAACATCAGATGAAGAAGGGGAAAGCGAAGAATCGATGGGGAGGAGAAGAGGAGGAAAGGGGGAGGGGGAATCAATAGAAGGGACCAAGAAGAAGAAAGTGGAAGAGGGGGAAGGGTGAGAAACCCTTTAGAAGAGGGGAAGGCAAGGAGGCAAGAGGGGAAGAGAGGTGGAAGAAGAAGGTAGAGGTGAAGCGAGGGAAGAGGGGAACACCAAAAAGATGAAGGGAGAGGGGAAATAAGGGGAGAAACCAAAGTGGGAACAGAAGGGGGAGAGGGGAGCGGGGGAACTAGAGAGTCAACAATGGGAACAATCAAGATTGATTTCTCCCTCTTCAAGAAGAGCAAAGGGTTAGAGGTAGGGATCACAGGACCACCTTCTGGGATCACTTTTTGAACATATTTCCCTTTTTCTTGGGGGTGACTTCAGGATTTTTGGTTTAGGATGGGGCTTTTGATGGACAAGCAATAGCCCTATGGCCGATACTTTTATAGATGGAACATGCTTGTGGAACATATTCGTAATTGATGGGTTGTGTCCAAACACCAAAATCAGAGAGAAGATCAATCAATTTTGGGAGTGGACTACTAACATCGCATTGACACAAAACCGAGCATGAATAAACCTAGTTTTGGCTTTAGTGGCCTGATCAATAGCAATAAGAGAGCCCATAGAGAGAGCAATACCTTCGATAACCATTGGATCCCAAAACTCCAGAGGAGGGCGGAAGATGTACCCAGATTGGAGCATGCGTCATGGTTTTAGTTAGCGGATTAAACCCAGGAGTCCATTTTTGGATGTAGAAACCCCGTTGCTACCAAAGAACCACGACCTCCAAGAAGATCCCAAACAGAAGTCTTATTTGAAGCTAAATGAGAAGAGGATGAAGCCATTTGGCATGGCGGAAATCTCTATAGCACCACAAGGGCCCATTTCATGAGTGGCCATTTTTTAATGTCCTCAAGAGGGGGTATGGGTCCCATCAGCTTTCCCACCAGAGACAAGTCTCTACGGGAAACATTCGCAACCATGATGTGAGAGGGGATTTGTAGAGAAAGTGTCCCTTCAGAAGGAAAGGTGATAACTTCTCCGTATGGGGGGCAGAAGAGGACCCAACCAACAATTTTTTACATGCCTTAGGAGGAGGCTATTTGACAAGACCCCAGAGTTAGCAGAGTTGGACTCAAGATCCAGAATAGAGGGGTCTAACATCCGAGCTAACACCAGAGGTCACAGAAAATTCAAATTTCAACGGGCGGAAACCAAAGCTATTTCTCCTTTCTAATTTCCACCTTTTGAGTGATATTAAGTGTACAAGCCACTTGAAGGGAAGACAAATCGGCCATTTTTTTGCCAAAATATGAAATATTTTATGACAAGAAGAATTTTATAACTTTGTACTTTTGATTAGCTCCATCTAACTTGCAAAACAAGAGTACAATCATTCAAAAATCACAAGAGTGAGACTTGTTGACCACCCAACCATTTGACATCATCACATGTTGATTTAATACAACTAGTATTAAATCTTAATTTCAGAATAAGTATTGTAGTGTATGATATACAAGTGATAAAATACAGTAAACAAATAAGCAACAAGAAAACAATAATATGAAACCCTAAGTAAATGAGAGAGATAGATAAATTAGTTGATTTCTAAGTGATCTCGGGAAAGTGAATAGATGAAATAGGCCGGAAGAAATGTCATGTTAAGGATCGAGTGGAGGTTCGAGACCCATAAATGTGCGCTTTAAAAACCCACGGGATGATAGGAGCACTGAGAACTAATGACTAGATTTGGGTGCTAGTGTCCACCGAGATGCTCAAGTTCTAATATTTTCTGTACATGAGGAGATTCACTATTGATCTCTTTTTATCACTTTGGATTTTTTGCAATATCATTGTTCACACCTGTAACTTGCAAAATAGATACCTAGCTACACATACCCATAAACCACATCAAACCTAATAAATAAGATGCAAAATGGGGAGTCAGAATGACCCTAGTGGTCACCTAAAGAGGGGACTTAGTAACAAAGCACTGCACTACATTTCAAACTCCATGTGGTTCTGTGTGAATATTTGTGTAATGATTCCCTAGGATGCACTTGTGCAAGTTGCACAATGATAGTGAGCTAGATCTAGAATATAAAAATGTATAGAATGTGTGAGATGGAATAAAATGAAATTCCCCTCCTATGTTGTGTATACAGAGTGATGTAGCCCTTGTCCCTTGTATGGATGTGCTAGATGGATGCTTTGTAATGCTCTTGTGCCTTTGGATGCAAGCTTAGGTGATAGTAGATAATTCTAGTTCTTGGTCCATTATTTGAGAGTTATAACTATATATATATATATATATATATATATATATATATATGTTTTTGTTGTTTGAATTTTTAATTGACAAACCGGAAGGTCAACCCAAAGTATTAAAGAGAGTGAGAAAATGGTAGAGAGAAGGGACCGAGGTGCCAAGGCACTTTTGTCCTAAATGGGTGCTAGTGTCCGAGGCCATAAAAGATAAATAAGTTAAATACCGACATGGCTATAGGGTGTGTAAGGTCAATAAAAGTATAAGAGGAAAAACAATTTCCTAAAAGACATTGTTAATTACTTGTTTTCTTTCTAAGGAATCCTATATATATATATATATATATATATATATATATTAGTATGCTCTAGAACCTAGAAATTTACCCAATTTCATAGATTATGTGTCTAAATTTTTCCCCCACTTTTTGATGTTGAGTGAATACTCGATAGCATAAAGTAGATAAAAGATGCATACCTTATGATCTTGTAGAGAAGAGTGTTTCGATAGTGTGTCGAGTAGACAAGTGAAGCATGGAGTGATCACAAAGTGAAGCGTGGAGACTAGGAAAGGGAGGTAGACCCTAGGGGTGAAATGTATACATAGTGTTATACTTTGCTAGAGCTTGAGTTTGCTGATGTGAGTTGCTTCTTGTTGTGTATTAAGGAAATACCTACAAAATAAGATTGAGAAGTAGGTTGTTATCGCCTACTTTTGACTTCGCAAAATTAGTAAACATGAAAATTTTAAAATAATTTTTTTTTTCAAAAGTGTTATCTTGCGTGATTGTTCTCCTCCATCACAATCATCTTATTCTCACGGTCATTTTGGCTTTCATTTCATCCATTTTAAATGAACCCTTCTCTCGCTATGCCACAAACCATATTTTAATTATTTAATTAATATTTACCCTATTATTTAATAAAATTAATATTTATTAAATTTTAGGGTTTTTAATTAATAAATATTGATTTTAACATTGGATGGAAGTTGCTTCGACAAACTTGGGAGAAATTTTCTTTTTTTTTTTGTTGTAATTGCGTGTGAGCAAGTGCCGGGGGAATTTTTCTTCTGCTTCCATTCCCGTAGACAATTTTCATTTTTCTTCTATCATCTAGAGATTGATGAGGAGACGGTTACAAGAGGTTGCGAAGCGAGGAGATTGGGAAGAAGGAGGAACAAGGAGAAATTACAGATATCTAGAGCTTGGAGAAGGAAAAGTGTGTTCTACAGACACTATCCGACTTTCACATGGAAACCTGGCACGGGCATTAGCTAGAGCCGAGCAACCTTCACAAGATTTCGTAGTTTTCTCCATTAGAGGGAAGTAATAACAAGAAGGTTATGAGATCCACACTTGTAAAGGTGAAGGAAATCTCAGGCACGTGCAAGGATTGATCTGGAATCCCAAATAAATCCCATATGTAGCAGAGGAAAAGGTGAATTCCACGTTTGTTTTTGTTTGTTATTGATTTATGCAGGCAGAGGACAAATTTTCCATACACAGCTAGCCCAAACATTGGGAAAATTAATTGCAAGGTGAAGGCCACGTATTGTTTTTAGAGATATCTTCAATTCAGTAGTACCCATGTAGGAGCAACAAAAATTCATAATAGAAAGGGAAAACAATTGTAAAGAGTTGGATCTCCACGCATTCACCCAAGGAGAGCAGTCCAAAAAAAGGAAATTTTGTTTGTCTTGGCTAAGTCAAATTCCCATGCAGGAGCAACTTGGAGTTTTCATGTAGCCAAGGAGGAAAGGAACTATTTTTTTATTATTATTTTGTTTTATTTTGGTGCAACATAAGTCCACACCTAAGGAGGAAAGGAACAACAAAAAAATGGATATCCACGCAGGTTAAAGAACCAGAAGTCCACGCCAACACACAACATGAAGCCATGTTGAAAAAGGAGATTCAAACAAATCAGAGAAAACAAAATCAGTCTGAAGTTCTACACATTCACCTAAGGAGGTCACGTATACACTTTTTCTGATCTATTTCCAACGCATGCAATTGTTTCTTGCCCTCACAAATCCATGTAGCTTGCACAAAGGAAAAAATAGATACTTAAAAATTGGCGCATGCTGAGTGGAAGGAATAATAGATTTGTTTTTAGCACACAGTCACAAACTTGAAGTCATATTCCACACAACCAAGGAGGAGGAACCAGGTTAAACGACAATTCAAAATAGAGTGTTTGTGCATGCTCAATGTGGTGAAGTTCAATGTAAGTTTACTTGTATTATTTATTATTTTTATATTCATGGTGCTACATGCTGAGAAGACAACAACTTTATAGTACTCACGCACACAAAGTGCATATTTAAAAAATAAATTAAATAATAGAAAAATTCATATTATTCTTGCAACAACGGTGGTTCGGAGACTTAGACCCGACACCTTCTCGGTGTCTTGAGTTTCTTTTCCATCTCTATGTTATTTAAAAAAAAATCATAATGGGTGACCACTCTAATAAGTCAAAGACCACTGAAATAATCATACCAAGGATTAGTTCCAGCATCACCTTTAAATTTAGCATATGACAACATTTTGGATACTAATTTGGGTCACGTAGACATGGTTCAATTCTGTGACAGGGTGAGACAGGAAGGAGGAACTATTTTCTCAAAAAGGCTTTATCGTTGCGGTTTACCTCAAGCTACAACATTTCCCGTTTCCATACAATGCCCTGAATTTGTCCTGGCTTGTGCTGAACATTATGATCCTGAGCGTCGGGGAATTTTTAATGACAGAAATGAACCTTTTTTTCTCAATTCTCTAGATCATATGGAAGATTTGTTAAGAGTGCCACTCCATGAAGAAAATGTTGACATCACACAAGAATCGGCACAACAGTTTTGGGATGAAAATCCTCTGAGATGGTCGAAGATGGTTAGTAAAAATTGGTTGGTCAAACCAAAGACTCACACTTCAAGAATTCCCAAAGAGTTGTATTGAGTAGAATTTCATGAAGAAATAGGAGATATGATTACTCTCCTCAGTAAGGTTTTTGGTCTTCTTTCTACCAAAAAATTTCACCCTTTGATGTACAAGTTCATTTTATTATCCTTGATGCAAAGATGTTCATTGATTGGGAAAGTATTGTTAGCAATAGTTTACATAAGCAATTGATTGAGGTAAGAATGACGGGTCATTTTTAAATGACTTCATATTTGATTTATGTTGTAGCAAGAAGTAGGATATTTTCAAGGCTAACAACTAGAGGTGCAATGGGCCCTGACAAGAATAGTGTGTTTCATTTTTACCCACAAATGGAGTTCAAGAACGGTTTTCATCATTTCCGGAGGGTAAATGATGCTTTCTTGTTTTATATAATCCGGTCATTGAGAATAAACCCGGAGGAAAGATTTTCAAAGATGTTAAAGCAATGATAAAACAATGGGGAACTTTGTTTATCCTATTTCCCTCTTTCTCCTATATACAAGTTGATGGATTTGTGGGAGCTCGTTATAGGCTTCCTAAATAATTCAGCGACAAAATAGCATTGATGGAACTCTCATGTCATCTTTTCAAAATTCATTTCCTATTGGTGGACAAATGCAAAGAAGGAATTCATTTCCCAATTTATATTGGGAATACAAATGTCTAAATTATCATAGTGTAGGACTTATGGAAAAATAATTTCCCCCACATAACTATACATCCTTTCACAAGTAGGGCTCAATTCAATATTAAAGGATCTATGGAAAAATCTCTAGGGGCAAGATATAAGCACAAGGAAAACATAGAAGACTATTGGGTGGAATGTGCAGATGATAGGGAGGTAAGACGATGACAATTTTCTCACCTCATATTGGCTTAAATAGAGAATTACGGATTGAGAGATCCTCCCTTAACCCTTTCCAATAGTTGAATTGATTTTATGGATCCTTCCTATGATCAAATAGTTTTCACCCCGCTCCCTGGTATTGATTAGAGTAGAGGAGATGAAACTTCCCTAGATGTTATAAATCAACTTATGTTAAAAAGGACTATGAATTGGTATGAGGATCAGATAGCCAAACCTCTCCCATTTTAGGCACATATGTCAAAAATATAGATATTTCCAGTAAAGGAGTGACACAGAAAAAGGGGGTGCAAACTTCTTCACACTAGTCACCACCAACATCATCACATGCATCTCAGAGGTAAAGCCGGTGGTTACCCAAATCTATCCCTAATAAAGAAGCAAGTGTCTCAAGGATCGGTAAAGAGTGTGCATCTTCGGAAGGAAAAGAACGTGTTTCTAGTATTTCTACCCCAAATTCATCTATTCACATCACTGAGAGTTCTAATAGACCTACCAAAGATCTAAATCACCAATGTCATACACCAGAATCCAAGCAAATCCTAGTAGTACAGATATCTAATTCTTCTGAACATCCAGGTGTTAAGGATATTACACAAGAACATGAGGATAATCAAGAATGTGTTGTAGATGCTACTTCACCGGGATTGAAACCACAGAACCACTGCCTACTGGTTTTAGTCATGAAAAAGGCAAGGAGGATTTTTCTTCCAGTTCTCGACATTTTTGTGTCGAATTAATGAATGAAACACCGACCTGGGTTGACTCTGAAATAAAAAAGAGAAAGAGATTGGTCAAAGTGGCCAACATTGATTTGGAATCACTTTCTTCCCTCTCCAATAAAATGGTTCCCAAAAAGCCTAAGGTTTTCTCCAAAGTAGTGATTGATGATAGCGGAGATAAGTTTACAGAAATTACAGTCCTACTACTAAGAAGGATTGTGGAGACATAACAATCACCGATTATGAAGTATCCAAGATAGCCCTTGGTAAGACCACTTTTGAAAGTGATGTTGCTATGGAAAAAGATTCAATGAATAGTGTGCTTAAAAGGTTGGAGAGATACAAATATCAAATTTCCCAACTCAAGGAAGAAAAGAATCAGTTGATTTCATATGTTCAACATTTGATCAGCCCAATTGAGTCTTCTTTTCCTGTTCCAGAAATGATGGCTATCCCGGATCAAGAAATTCTCAATCAATCAAAAGATGTGATCACTCTAGGACACACTCTAAGGTCATGGGTTTCTGAAATAGAAAGTGGTGGTTCAATTTTTTTGCTAAAGTGATAAAAATATCTGAGAATATTTATTCTTACCTCGATCCAGTGTTCCCATTCAAGGAGTGCCTCATTATAGAATTAATCACACTAGATCATATTTTTCCAACTCTTCAGGATCTCACCCGCATGGAATCTACTTTCTTGGTTTCGAGGGAATACTTGAGTTCGATCATCACATGACATGGATTTTATGGTTAAATCATGCTAAGTCCAAGAAAATGATCCTGGAATATTTGGTAATTCAGTTTGATGGTTTATACAATGAAGCCTATACCGCGCTCTCTTCCATTCAGGTCTTCATCGAAGATATTCCATGCACCTTCATCAACGAACACAACCAAAGGAATTTAGTACAACACCGATGAGAAGCAGTTTACAAAATTGATACATGAAATGTATACTCATGTTGATGTTTTTTCCACTTCTTCTATGGATCAATGTTTCAGAATTAAACATCTTTGTGAAGAAATCCAATCTAAAGTTGTAGACCTGCATACCATACCAGGTAAGATTCTTGAAATGCAGGTACTCTGTGAAGTTGGTCTTCTCCCAAGTTGTTTTCTAGAAGAAGAGAAGATGCATCAGACACTGCAAAAGCTCAAGTCTTATGAAATGGCAAAGAATCAGGATCCTTGTTTTGCCAACAACATGGTAGGATGATTTTCTATATTTCCTCAAGAGTGGGAGAGTCCATTTCTCATACGATTGAATAAGGATAAGGATAAGGCATTGATTTTTGGTTAATGTTATGTTGTTTTCGTGTTTGAGTAAACTTAAGTGGTTTTTGTTTTTAGTTATTTTTAATTAAGTTGGTTGAAAAAGTAAAAGTCACTTAAGTGCCCTATTTAATGTACATTTTAAAACCCTAATTACTTTGTAACCAAATTTTGGGTTATAAAAGGAAGTCGGGGGCTCATTTGTAAAAGGGTGACTTTGAGAGAGGAGAATAAATACTTTTGTGTGCAAGCTTTGCTTCAAAGAAACTTTGTGTTCTTTTGTGAAATTTTTTTGGAGTTAATGAAATACAAACTTTGTGTCTCATTCATTGTCTCTTATAAAATTTGATGTTCTTATGTTCACTAGATGTTAGATGTTTGAATCTTACATGCAAATATTATCTTTGATCTTATTGTTAATGTTATTAATTTGTTGTTCTAGTTCACAAAGTGATCGAGCTCGATTATCTACTTTCTCAAGTGTGTTCCCTTTTACTCATTCTCGTTTAGCTAACTCAAACTTTGTTTTATTTGTGTCGTTATTCATCTTTCTTCTTCATGCAATATTTAGGCTCTGTGTTTACCTAACTCTTGCATGTTCTTTCAATTCATTCCATTTCACTCCTTTCCTTCATTCCATTCCATCTCCCTTATTCAATTTTCTTTCCATTGATGTTCCAAAACACCCCCCACATACAATTTTGAATGTACAGATGTAAATACAGTTTTGGTTTTCAATAAAGGCAGCCTCACCTTCATTGAGGAGGGATTTCATTCCCACACTGTTGCATGTCATTTGCATGCATGTAAATCCATATGCTAACAATTTTTGGTGACTCCGCTGGGGATTCAAAATCATTAACCAGTGCTTGGTTAAATCTTTATGACTATCCCCTCTGCACAAGCTCTAATTCTTCAACCAAACCTTGTGCCCGATGAAGATTTTCAAGGACACATTGCTGCCAACCTTTGAACAATATCTTGGGAAAACCATGAAATCTTGCAGCAATTTTTTGCTGTTGATAGAGCCATTGACAGAGAAATCTACATTGAATACCTTAGAAGAAGAGAAATCGCACTTGTGGCCGAAAGACCTCCGACACGTGTTGATCATTGCTCACCAACGCGGTCCTCTTCCGCCAAGGTAATAAGTTTTATGACTATGACAGTAACCCTACTAGCTTGCAACCAAATCTTGTTTTTCGATAATCAAGAAGATATATCATCATATTTGAGGCAAGCTATTTGGAAAAATCCCACGAATACCTATCATTTTCATCTCACCGTATCGATACTAGATAATGAAGAAGAGAAACCATGAAGAGTTTATAGAGTTATTCAGAGTAAATAGCTCAAGAAAGAGAGCAAAGAGAAAAGGCTAGAGTTGATCGAAACATCCTAGTGATCCCTTCACAATAAAGATTTCAAACTAGAAGGAAAGAGGTTTATGCGATGAGAAAAAGCTAAAGGTCGATCTGATCCCATTTCTAACTTTCAAGGAAATTTTGGTTTCAATTTATCTCCTCTAAAGAAGAACACACCTCGTAGATCTGCAAGCCTTACATCAAGTCCTAAAAGAGCGAGCAAGGAAGGAATCACTACCAAGAAGCATTTGTCCTTTCTCATGTTGTTTTACCTTCACATACCACCTTTCCCAAAATGGCAGTCAATGTACCATGGGGAAATGCCATAGGCCCATTGGCCCTACCCGCTTGACATGATCTCCCACGAGGATCAAGGAAGATTCTTCCCAAGTTCGATGGAGACGGGAAGACATCACAAGATGACCATATTTCTGCCTTTTTTGCTACATGTGTTGTTTTTTCGGTAGAATATGAAGATGTTTCTATTCACCTTTTCGTCAAAACATTGCATGATGTTGTTACAGATTGGTTTCATCATCTGCCAAATGGATGCATTACAAATTGGAATGATATGAAAACTAAGTTTGAAGATCGATTCAAGATGACAAAAGATGAACATGCCCTTCTTGCCCAACTATCTCAGGAAAAGAAAGAGCCAACATAACCCATGAGGAACTTTGTGGCTAAATTCAACAAAATGGTGAACAAAGTTCCAGCCAGGATTCGCCCAAACCCTGATGGACAAAAATGTTTCTTTATTAATGCACAACAACCAGAAGTGTGCTATCAGCTGAGAAGGGCTAGAGTGGCTACCCTAGAACTTGCTCAGTCCTTGGCCATCGAAATTGAGGATGAATTAATCATGGTGGGTAAATTCAAGAAAACTTCCCTCAAGGGAAAGAGTCAAGAAACCTCCAATGCTTCAGAAGCTATACTTACTAAATTGGCTAATGATGTGTTAGCTTTGAAAAATAAATTTGCTCAGAGTAGTAAACCCGCTCCTTACAAAGACATCCCAAGGAAAGGCTATGTTCCCAACAAAGCCAGGATTGCAGGTCCTCCAACGAGGCTTGCTATTGAAGCAGCTCCCGCAACTAACTCAAAATGTGATGTCATTGAAGAAAGTGACAATGAGGTTGAAGTCGTTGAGGTTGATGAGGAAGAGCCGGATTCTGGAACATCTGAACTTGAAGTTGAAGATCCTGAGGGAGAAAGTAATAATCATTTCTTTGAGTACCATTTAGAAGAAGAAGACGGATACAAAGAAATTATAGAAGATATGAATAGTCAATCCTTCGTTGTCTTCACGCGCTCTCAGAAAAAGGAGCAGGATACCACTAAGGCGGGAGATAAAGAGGTTTCCAAGGAACTTCAAAAAGAATCTAAGACTAAGGAAACTTCCAAAGAATCCAAGACAAATGAGACTCCTAAAGAGTCCAAGGTGACTGAGGTTTCAAAGGTCAAAACTATCTTAAAGAAAGGAGGGCCTTTGTTAAATCAATTAATTAATAAATCAGCTACAAAGAAAGTTTCTTCTTCCACGTCTGTATCAACCCAGCCTGAGACAAAGGTCAAAAGTGTGCCATCATCAAGTTTGAAAGAACTAGTATCTGAGACATCAAGTACGGTTACTTTTCCCAAATTTGATATCATTGATCATATCAATAAAACAAAAATTTCCATGTCACAAGCAGAGTACTTAAAGTCCAATAAGGATCAACTTAAGAAATTGGTTTAGTTTATCAAAGGTGACTCTACTATTCATTCCTCCAAAGGGATTCTAAAACTCCCAAAGATGGGAAAACTCAAAATATTTTGGCGGCCACTACACCTTCAAATGAAAAGATTGAACCTTTCTTTGTGTCCTTTCTGATCAATAGATGCAAATTAAGTAATTGCATTATAGACTCTGGAGCCTCAGATAATGTGATGCCGGAAAAAGTAGCACATGCTCTTGGTTTGACTTGTATAAGAACATTTGGATCGTGTTACTCCATGGAAACCAAGAAAGTTCCTTTGATTGGGAAGATTAAAGACGCCCAAATGGTTTTAGCCCAATTCCCTCAAAAGCGAGTTAAGGTAACTATTTTAGTTGCTGATATTCCCGTCTCGTATGGAATGTTGTTAGCGGGAAATTTTGCAGGATCTATGTGGAGAAATTTAAATGGATTGGTCTCACACCATGATCTCTATCAATGAAGGAATGAAGAAGCTTATGTTGGAAGCTCGGGCAAAGTTCACGATAGATAAAACCAAAGATCCTCATGTATAGATCCTTTTCCAAGGCTCAAGTATGGGTAATTATATGATGACTTGTAGAAATTTATACCCATGAGATTGCTTGCCAAGATTCCAATGAGATCTGGACTCTTAAGTTTGATGGAATTTGTTGATCAACGGGTTACGTGTAGGAGTGGTGCTCATATCTCCAAATGGTGAAATATTTCCTTTTTCCTATAAACTTGAATTTTCAAATACTAACAACACTGCAGAATACAAGGCATTAATCCTTGGCCTTCAAGCTGTAGAGGAGAAAGGGATCAAAATTTTGAAAGTCTTTGGAGATGTAGAATTGATCGTGAAACAAGTAAGAAATTAGTTCCAAGTAAAGAATGATCGTTTGAGACACTACAAAAATAAAGTGTGGGACACAATAGAAGTCTTCGATGCTTTTTCAATAAAATTTTTCCCTCGTGAAAAGAATGATAAAGAAGATTCTCTAGCAATCTCAGCTTCATTAATGATTCCTCATCCAGAGTTTGATCAAGTCAAATACACCATTGAAATGGTTTTTAGGCCAAGTGTTCCCAGCAATGCAAAAAATAAGCAAGTATTCAATGATGATCAAAAAATTATTGATTTCTTGGAAAAGAGGGATAATTTTGAACAATTTTACTTTAAAGGAATTTATTACATGTTTTGTGAATCAAATACCTCAACCATTCAGGAAGGAGTTGAGAACGAAGATCCCGGTGATGGCATCATCCAACTCAAAGGAAATAAAATTACCAAAGGATTGGTTTCACTTGAAGAACTTTTCGATAAACATAACAGGTTTATCAAAGAGAAATAAAGAGCGGGACCTATGAATTTTGCTTTGACTATGAGCAAGTTAACATTGGTACCAAGGATAAATCTTGCCTAGTCAATATCAATAAGTGTTGCTCACCTGAGGAGCGTAGGAAATTCATAAGCCTCCTTACCAAATATTCTGACATTTTGGCTTACTCATATGAAGACTTGAATTCTTTCAACCTAGGGAAATGGAACATGCCATACCCTTGAATCCTGGTGTAGTTCCATCCAAGAAAAATCAAAGAAAATATAATCCCAAGATTGCAGGGATGATATTTCATGAAGTTTAAAAGATGCTAGATGCACAAATAGTGTTTCCTTTTTGAAATTTGACCTGGATAGCTAATATTGTACCGGTTTGCAAGAAAAATGGAGAAATTTGGATTTGTGTGGATTTTCGTAATCTTAATCAGAATTCTTTGAAGGATAACTACCCACTGCTAGTCATGGACCATATTCTATAGGAAGTAACTAGATCGGAAATGCTATCTATGCTAGATGGCTTCTCTGGCTATAATCATATTGAAGTGGCTAGAGAAGATCAACATAAAACCACGTTCACCACCCCTTGGGGTACGTTCACGTATAGAAGAATGCCTTTTGGTTTGATTAATGCCAGTGCTACTTTTCAAAGGGCTATGGATATGGCATTCGTAGATTATAAAGACAAGATCATCATGATATACCTAGATGACTTGACAGTGTTCTCAAAGAAGTGAGAAGATCACCTAAGAGATTTGGAGAAAATATTACAAAGATGCAGACTTTATAAGATTTCTCTAAATCCAAAAAGTCTGTGTTCGGAGTTACATAAGGGAAACTCCTAGGTCATATTATTTCTAAGGAAGGAACTAAGATCAATCCTGAGTGTGTTCAAGCTATCAAGAATCTTTCCTTGCCCATAAGTAAGCTGGAGTCCACTCCTTCTTTGGGAAGGTGAACCTTTTGATAAGGTTTGTGCCAGATTTTGTAAAGTGACTAAAGAAATCACTGATATGATGATGAGGAAGGTAGAGAGGCATTTGAGAAAATCAAGGGTGCTATTGTAAAAGCTCCTACATTTGTGTGTCCCAATTTTAAAAGGATTTCATAATCTATTGTTATGCTTCCCCATCTGATCTCCATTCATGAGTAATGGATTTAAGAAACATGAAATTAATTACACTCCTCTTGAGAGACATGTGTACATAGTGGTGAGAGCTCAAACACTTCAGTACTATGTGTTGAATTCTCACACCAAAGTATTAGTTCCAGGACACCGTAGTTGAATCGATGCTTGACACAACAGAACCAGGATCTAAAAGAGGTAATTGGGTCTCCAAAATCTAGGAATATGATTTGGATATCAAGCCTACTAATTTGGTTCAGGAAGAGGAATCTACCAACTCATCATAGAGAATGAACCATGAGAGAACTCGAAGAATAACCATTGAAGAAAATTTACCACTTGTAGTTTTTGTTAGTACCACAGATGAATGGTATTATGATATTGCCTACTTTCTCACATATGGCAAGTGTCCAGAGAATCGATAGCTAAGGAGAAATGAGCTATCAAACTAAGAGCTTCCAGGTATGTCATTTGAGACAACACCTTGTTCAAGAAAGGAATTGACGGTATGTTCCTTAGATGTGTTGATAAAGAGAAATAATCTCGATTGTTGGAAGCTTTCCACAATCATGCTTGCGGTGGTCATTTCTCTAGCCCAATGATGGCTCATAAAATCTTGCGAGTGCATTACTACTAGCCCACTATGTTTTTTGATGCTTAGAAATGGGTGATAAAATGCGAAGCTTATCAACAATTTGTTGGAAGACCAAAGTTGGAAGCTTTGCCTTTGAAGCCAATTGTCATTAAAGAACCCTTTCAACAATGGGGTTTAGATTTCATTGGGGTTTTGAATCCTAATTCTAGTGCTGGTCATACTCACGTGCTCACTACAACTGACTACTTTACAAAGTGGGTAGAAGCTATACCAATGAAACAAACATCTACTGCGGTAATTTGTGACTTCATCAAAGAAAATATATTGGTTCATTATGGAATTCCACACAAGATCGTGACAGGACAATGCCTCAAATTTTTCTTCTGTAGAGATGATAGGTTTTTTATGGGTATGGGATATCTTTGTATCATTTGTCAAATTACTACCCTTAGGGAAATGGTTAGGCTGAACCCAATAAAAAAAACACCATTACTATTGTGCGCAAGTTAGTCGAAGAAAATCAAAGAACTTGGCACAAAAATTTATATGATGCATTGTGGGCTGACCACATAACTCCCAAAAGGGTAATCAAGATGTCTCCATTTCAAATTTTGTATGGAACCGATGCTCAAATTCCCATCATATTGGAGTTACCAACATTAAAATTAGCCCAGGTAGTTGATGATGAATGCTTCACCAATGCCTTAGATAAAATTATCATGTTCTTAAGAAAGCTTGAGGAACAAAGAAGTCAAGTGGCAAACATGATAGAGGAACATCAATCTAAGGTAAATAGGTTGTTTGACAGGAAAACCAAAGAGAGGCAATTCCAAATCAATGACTTGGTTCTTCTCTGGGACAAGTGGCGTGAACAAAAAGGAAAGCATGTGAAGTTTGATTCACTGTGGCTAGGCCCTTTCAAAATTAGACATTTCTATGGAGATAACACCTATTACTTGGCGTATCCCGATGGAACTCATTTTCCTTTTCCCTACAGTGGGAAATATCTCAAGCACTATCAAAATTGAAAATGGGTTGTTCCCGTATGTACATAGGTAATTAGGAGTTTTGGTTTGTTTCTTTTCCCTGTCTTTTGGTCTCCTCACTTGTGTCAGCCCATTTTTATGCCCAATCATTTTGAGATCATGTTCATGATTATTTTGGTCTGGGTCCGTTGTTGTGTCTGTGAATTCCTTGTCCCCAATAAGAGCCAGTTGTTATCATCTAATTTTGACTTCACAAAATTAGTAAACGTAAAAATTTATTTATTTATTTTCAAAAGTGTTATCTTGCATGATTGTTCTCCTCCATCGCAATCATCTTATTCTCATGGTCATTTTGGCTTTCGTTTCATCCATTTTGAATGAACCCTTCTCTTGCTATGCCACAAACAATATTTTAATTATTTAATTAATATTTACCTTGTTATTTAATAAAATTAATATTTATTAAATTTTAGGGTTTTTAAGTAATAAATATTGATTTTAATATTGGATGGAAGTTGTTTGAAAAACTTGGGAGAAATTTTCTTTTTTTAATTGTCAGTAACTGCCGTGAGCAAGTGCTTTGAGGGGAATTTTTCTTCCGCTTCCATTCCCGTAGACAATTTTCATTTTTCTTCTATCATCCATAGATTAATGAGGAGATGGTTACAAGAGGTTGCGAAGCGAAAGGAGATTGGGAAGGAGGAACAAGGAGAATTACAGATATCAGAGAGCCCGGAGAAGGAAAAGCGTGTTCTACTGAGACACTATCCGAATTTCCCATGGAAACCTAGCATGGGCATTAGCTAGAACTAGGAAACCTTGAGAGTTTTACATAGTTTTCTCCATTAGAGGGAAGCAATAGAAATAAGGTTATGAGATCCATGCTTGAAAAGGTGAAGGAAATCTTAGGAACATGCAAGGATTGATCTGGAATCCCAAATAAATCTCATATACAACAGAGGAAAAGGTGAATTCCACATTTGTTTTTGTTTGTTATTGATTTATGCAGGAAGAGGAAAAAATTTCCATACATAGCTAGCCCACACATTGGGAAAATTAATTTCAAGGTGAAGGCCACATATTGTTTTTGGACAGATTTTCATTTCAGCAGTGCCCACGCAAGAGCAGCAAAAAGTCATAGCAGAAAGGGAAAACAATTGCAAAGAGTTGGATCTCCACGCATTCACCTAAGGGGAACAATAAAAAAAAAAGAAATTTTGTTTGTCTTAGCTAAGTCAAATTCCCACGCAGGAGGAAGTCACGACTTAGAGTTTTCACGCAGCCAAGGAGGAAAGGAACTATTTTGTTTTGTTTTGGTGCAGCACAAGTCCACGCCTAAGGAGGAAAGGAACAAAAAAAAAATGGATATCCATGCATGAAGTCATATTCCACGCAGTTAAAGAACCAGAGTCACGCCAAAGACACAACATGAAGCCTCATTGAAAAATGAGATTTAAACAAATCGAAGTAAACAAAATCAGTCTGAAGTTCTACGCATTCACCTAAGGAGGTCATGCATACACTTTTTCTGATTTGTTTCCAATGCATGCAATTGTTTCTTTGCCCTCACAAATCTACACAACTTGCAAAAAGGACAAAAAAAATACTTAGAAATCGGTGCATGCTGAGTGGAAGGAATAATAGATTTGTTTTTAGTACATAGTCACAAACTTGAAGTCATATTCCACGCACCCAAGGAGGAGGAACCAGGTTAAAATAAAATTCAAAATAGAGTGTTTGTGCATGCTCAATGTGGTGAAGTTCAACGTAAGTTTACTTGTATTGTTTATTATTTTTATATTCATGGTACTACATGCTGAGAAGACAATGAATTTCTAGTACTCACGCACACAGTGCGTATTTAAAAAAATAATAACAATAAATAAATAATAGAAAGAGTCATATTATTCTTGCAACAACAGTGGTCCGGAGACTTAGACCCAACACCTTCTCAGTGTCTTGATTTTCTTTTCCTTCTCTGTGTTATTTAAAAAAAAAAATCATAATGGGTGAACATTCTAATAAGTCGGCACTGAAATATGCATACCAAGGATTAGTTCCAACATCGCCTTTAAATTCAGCATATGACAACATTTTGGATACTAATTTGGGTCACGTAGACATGGTTCAGTTCTGTGATAGGGTGAGATGGGAAGGAGGAACTATTTTCTCAAAAAGGCTTTATCGTTGTGGTTTACCTCAAGCTGCGGCATTTCCCATTTCCATACAGTGCCCTAAATTTGTCCTGGCTTGTGCTGAACATTATGATCTTGAGCATCGAGGAATTTTTAATGATAGAAATGAACCTTTTTTGCTCAATTCTCCAAATCATATGGAAGATTTGTTAAGAGTGCCACTCCATGAAGAAAATTTTGATATCACACAAGAATCGGCACAGATAAGATGGTTGATGAAAATTGGTTGGTCAAACCAAAGACTCACACTTCAAGAATTCCCAAAGAGTTGTATCGGGTAGAATTTCATGAAGAAATAGGAGATATGATTACTCTCCTCAATAGGGTTTTTGGTCTTCCTTCTGCCAAAAATTTTCACCCTTGGATGTACAAGTTCATTTGTATTATCCTTGATGCAAAGATGTTCATTGATTGGGCAAGTATTGTTAGCAATAGTTTACATAAGCAATTGATTGAGGTAAGAATGACAAGTCATTTTTACATGACTTCATATTTGATTTATGCTATAGCGAGGGAGGATATTTTTAGGGCTAACAACTAGAGGTGCAATGGGTCCTGACAAGAATAGTGTGTTTCATTTTTACCCATAGCTGGAGTTCAAGAATGGTTTTCATCATTTCGGAGGGTAAATGATGCTTTCTTGTTTTATATAATCCGGTCATTGAGAAGAAACCCGGAGGAAAGATTTTCAGAAGATGCCAAAGCGGTGATAAAACAATGGGGAACTTGGTTTATCCAGTTTCCCTCTTACTCCTATATACGAGTTGATGGATTTGTGGGAGCTCCTTACAAGCTTCCTAAATATGTCGACAAAATAGCATTGATGGAACTCTCACATCAGCTTTTCAAAATCCATTGCCTATTGGTGGACAAATGCAAAGAAGGCATTCGTTTCCCAATTCAGATTGGGGAATACAAATGTCCAAATTCTCATAGTGTAGGACTTATGGAAAAATAATTTTCCCGCATAACTATACATCCTTCCAAATTCTCATAGTGCAGGACTTATGGAAAAAGAATTTTCCCACATAACTATACATCCTTTCACAAGCAGGGCTCAATTCAATATTAAAGGATCTATGGAAAAATCTCTAGGGGCAAGATATAAGCACAAGGCAAACATAGAAGACTATTGGGCGGAATGTGTGGATGATAGGGAGGTAAGACGACGACAATTTTCTCACCTCACATTGGCTCAAATAGAGAATTACGGATTGATATATCCTCCCTCAACCCTTTCCGATAATGGAATTGATCTTATGGATCCTACCTATGATCAAATAGTTTTCACCCCGCTCCCTGGTATTGATTAGAGTAGAGGAGATGAAACTTCCCTAGATGTTATAAATCAACCTGTGTTAAAAAGGACTATGAATTGGTATGAGGATCAGATAGCCAAACCTCTCCCATTTTAAGCACATATGTCAAAAATACAGAGGTTTCCAGCAAAAGGAGGAGTGACACAAAAAAAAGGGGGTGCAAACTTCTTCGCACCAGTCACCACCAACATCATCACATGCATCTCAGAGGCAAATCCGGTGGTTACCCAAATCTATCCCTAATAAAGAAGCAGTGTCTCAAGGATCGGTAAAGAGTGTGCATCTTTGGGAAGGAAAATAATGTTTTTCTGGTATTTCTACCCCAAATTCATCTATTCACATCACTGAGAGTTCTAATAGACATACCAAAGACATAAATCACCAATGTCATACACGGACTCCAAGCAAATCCTAGTAGTATAGATATCTAATTCTTATGAACATCCAGTGTTAATGATATTACACAAGACCATGAGGATAATCAAGAATATGTTGCAGATGCTACTTCACCAGGGATTGAAATCACAGAAGTGCTGCCTATTGGTTTTAATCATGAAAAAGGCAAGGAGGATGTTTCTTCCAGTTCTCGACATTTTTGTGTCGGATTGATGAATGAAACACCGACCTGGGTTGACTTTGAAATAAAAAAGAGAAAGAGATTGGTCAAAGTGGCCAACATTGATTTGGAATCACTTCCGCCCTCTCCAATAAAATGGTTCCCAAAAATCCTAAGGTTTTCTCCAGAGTAGTGATTGATGATAGCGGAGATAAGTTTGCAGAAATTACAGTTCCTACTACTGAGAAGGATTGTGGAGACATGACAATCACCGATTATGAAGTATCCAAGATAGCCCTTGGTAAGACCACTTTTGAAAGTGATGTTGTTATGGAAAAATATTCAATGAATAGTGTGCTTAAAAGGTTGGAGAGATACAAATCTCAAATTTCCCAACTCAAGGAAGAAAAGAATCAGTTGATTTCATATGTTCAGCATTTGATCAGCCCAATTGAGTCTTCTTTTCCTGTTCCAGAAATGATGGCTATCCTGGATCAAGAAATTATCAATCAATCAAAATATGTGATCACTCTAGGACACACTCTAAGGTCATGGGTTTCTGAAATAGAAAGTGGTGGTTCGAAAACAATTGCTGAAGTGATAAAAATATCTGAGAATATTTATGCTTACCTCGATCCAGTGTTCCCATTCAAGGAGTGCCTCATTACAAAATTAATCACACTAGATCAGATTTTTCCAACTCTTCAGGATCTCACCCGCATGGAATCTACTTTCTTGGCTTCAGAGGGAATACTTGAGTTCGATCATCGCATGACGCGGATTTTATGGTTAAATCATGCTAAGTCCAGGAAAATGATCCTGGAAGATTTGGTAATTCAGTTTGATGGTTTGTACAATGAAGCCTATACCGCACTCTCTTCCATTTAGGTCTTCATCGAAGAGATTCCATGCACCTTCATCAACAAACAAAACCAAAGGAATTCAGTACAACACCTGGTGGAGTAGTTTACAAAATTGATACATGAAATGTATACTCATGTTGATGTTTTTTCCACTTCTTCTATGGATCAATGTTTCAGAATTAAACATCTTTGTGAAGAAATCCAATCTAAAGTTGCAGACCTGCATACCATACCAGGTAAGATTCTTGAAATGTAGGTACTCTGTGAAGTTGGTCTTCTCCCAAGTAATTTTCTAGAAGAAGAGAAGATGCCTCAGACACTGAAAAAGCTCAAGTCTTATGAAATGGCAAAGAATCAAGATCCTTGTTTTGCCAACAACATAGTAGGATGATTTTCTATATTTCCTCAAGAGTGGGAGAGTCCATTTCTCATACGATTGAGATAGGCGGACCCCACGCCCAATGGATAAGGCACTGGTTTTTGGTTGATGTTATGTTGTTTTTCACATTAGAGTAAACTTAAGTGGTTTCTATTTTTAGTTGTTTTTAATTAAGTTGGTTGAAAAGTCAAAGTCACTTAAGTGCCCTATTTAATGTAATTTTAAAACCCTTACTACTTTGTAACCAACTTTTGGGTTATAAAAGGAAGTCGGGGCTCATTTGTAAGGGTGACTTTGAGAGAGGAGAAGAAATACTTTTGTGTGTAATATTTGCTTCAGAAAGAAACTTTGTGTTCTTTTGTGAAAAACATTTTGGAGTTAATGAAATATTAACTTTATGTCTCATTCATTATCTCTTGTAACATTTGATGTTCTTATGTTCATTAGATGTTAGATATTTGAATCTTGCATGCAAATATTATCTTTGATCTTATTGTCAACGTTATTAATTTGTTGTTCTAGTTCACAGTGATTGAGATCTGATTATCTAATTGCTCAAGTGTGTTCCATTTTACTCATTCTTGTTTAGATAACTCAAACTCAGTTTTATTTTGTTAGTTATTCATCTTTCTTCTTCGTGCAATATTAGGCTATGTGTTTACCTAACTCTTGCATGTTCTTTCAATTAATTCCATTCCACTCCTTTCCTTCATTCCATTCCATCTCCCTCATTCACTTTTCTTTCCATTGATGTTCCAAAACACCCCCACATACAATTTTGAATGTACAGATGTAAATATAGTTTTGGTTTTCAATAAAGGCAGCCTCACCTTCATTGAGGAGGGAATTCGTTCCCACACTGTTGCATGTCATTTGCATGCGTGCAAATCCATATGCTAACATAGTCAAAGTTTTGTATATGAAAAATTAGAGTAATATGTTTATAAGCATGTAAAGAGTGTATAAAGATAAGTGTGAACCTGATGTATAAGAGAGTAAAGGATATAAATTTGTCACATTTTCTTTAGAGATGCTACTAAATTTGAGTGTCTTGTTTCCGAAGGATGAGGTTTTTAGGCGATATCACGCCAAGAGTGATTTTTTTGGCAATTTCAAGACAATATCAAGTTTTTTAGGCGATCTCACACTAATGACAAGTTTTTGGGTGATATCATGCCAAGAGAGAGTTTTTGGGTGATCTCATGCCAAGAGAAGAGTGTTGGGGAAAAATGTCTAGATTTTCATTCCTTATATGATGCTTCCCGATAAGCACCATTGCAAATGGTATGTCCCTAATTTTTTCTTATTGTTCCTTTTGTTATGATTATAACTGATAGATTGAATTTTGTAAATGAAGGCAAGTGTCTGCTACTAGAGAAATGATATGAAAACTGTTGTAAACTATGATGAATTGAGAAATTAATTGTTTTTACCCCCAGGACATTAGCACTGAGGGGGACACAAGCACCCACCATTACTTTCCATGACTTGACGCTAGTGTCTGCTCTATGTTTTTAACCAAAGTCTGATTTTCCACCACTTCGTAATGGTGTTCCTATGTTGATTCTATATTGTACTATCTTTTTTTGAAGCTTTGAGCTAATGTAAGGGTGATTTGTTCACCCAATAGATGATCCCCCTTATTTGGGGTACATGTGATGATTTTAGGAGGAAGCGGCCCAAACGAGAGGAATTGAAACTAATATGCACATATGATATTGAATACTTTCATGGGATCGGGGATGTGCATGGTAGAAACTAAGGAACATGCAAACAAGATAGGATAGAAAAAGAGTTAGTGAAAATGAGATATCATGCAATAGAAGATAATGCAACACACAAATATGAAGACAAGATGTACTGCAAAAGTGGGTTACATACATGGGACATCACTCACAATGTCACAAGACAATTAGGGCCGAAGCAACCATAAGAAAACAATGATCAAGCAAGACATAGGGCATAGCCCACAAATAATAACAAACAATAACAAGAAAAGAGTGGTAGATAACCATGGTTATAATGATCCTCCAAGGAAAATTCTACACATGAAGCACCTATTAGCATGTTAGAAAGATAAATAGTATGTCAAGGCATGTATATATCAGTGAAAATAAAAGTGATAGTGCTAAGAAGTAGTAAATAGTGTAACAATAGGACCTGTGATTTGTAGAGTATGAGGGTGGTAAAGGTAGATACCCCAAGAGCCTTAGTGGGAATGGTAAAGAGTAGTGTTGAGAATCATGCATTGTGTGAAAATATGTAAAAGTCTTGCATGCGCTTTAAGATACTAAGTGAATGTGCATATATGCATAGAAAAATATATTGACATACTAAGAATCCAACAAGCATGGAAAACAAAGTGTAATATGTAAGTAGAATAAGATAACAAGAGTAAATGCAACCAAGATATGTAAATTTTATGAGAGTTTGATAGTGTGTTGCGATGTGCAATATGTGAAGAGAGGAGGAGCCACATTTCCCCCAACATATGTGTATGAGATGAGGTTAATTTAGCAATGCTTCCTCAACAGTCAAGAATGAACCATAAAACAAGAGTGTGTCATCGAGAAATGATGGTACAATGTGTATACCAAAGATGTGAGAGTGCTGAGAAAGATTGTTCGTGAAGCACAAAGTGTATAGTAAAGAGTAGGTGATGTGAGGTTCATTTGATAATTGGACCCTCAACAGTCAAGTATGAACTGTGGAACTAGAGTGCATCATTGGAAAATGAGTGTATTACGTAAGAGCAGATACTAGAAAAGATGTATCGTGAAGCACTAAGTATGAAAAGTATGTGATGTGAGGTTTAGTTAAGAATTTATCCCTCAATAGTCAAGTATGAACCATGAAACTATGAAGAGAAAGTATGTGAACCAATGATGTGGTGATGCTCGGAAATATAGTCATGAAGCATGGAGTGAGAGAGAGTAGTAGATGTTATGAAAGATGTATCGTGAAGTATTGATCTCAAAGTGTAGTCGAGAGTAGAGGATGTGAGGTTCATGGATGAAGTGTTCCCTCAATAGTCAAGTGTGAACCATAGCACTAGAGTGCATCATTGGGTAATGACGAGAAATTATGTGAACCAACGATGTGGTGATGCTTGGAAAGATAATCATGAAGCACAAGAGTGAGAGAGAGAGTAATATATGTTATGACATATGTATCATGAAGTATTGAGCTCAAAGTGTAGCAAGAGTAGAAGATGTGAGGTTCATGGATGAAGTGTTCCCTTAATAGTCAAGTATGAACCGTAGTGCTAGAGTACGTCATAGGGAAATGATGGTATAATGTGTGTAGAAAAAGGTGTAGGAGTGTTGAGAAATATTAGACATGAAGTGCGGAGCATAAAGTGTAGTATAGATGCAACTACTAGTGATGAGGGGGAGAAATTACAATGTCCCCCACGTGTGAGAGGGGTGAAAATTTAGGTAAACGCATCAAGGAGATTGTCAATGCCATTGTTGTAATCTGATAGGATTTGGTTTGGAGACATAGTAGGTGATAGTATAAGGTTGATCATAGAGAGATCCAAGAGTGTAGTGTACATTATACATTCCCATAGTGTATTATTCATCATTAAAAGGTTGCAAACAATCATGTGTGTACCAATAGGTTAGGTTTTGGGTATAGCCAAGGAAATAATCATTACAAATGGTGATGTAGCCAAAAGGAATGGGAAAGGTAATATCAGTATGGTTGGGGTCAAGAGTGCCACCAATATAGTCGAGCTAAGATTACTTGAGGGTGAGTGGATAGGAAAGGGGTGTTCGTGAAATAAAAACCAACAAATGGAAGACACAAAGGCCATAAGCAGCAGTAATGAGAACATATCCATGATATAAGTGGGGGAGTGAGATGAGAGGAGGATATCATCGAGTTTGAATCCTAATTGTTTTGATCCTTCGTGTGTACAAATAGTGTTAGGGTAAGTGGGATCGAATGGAATATGAGGTCAATAAGAGTCATGTATGAATAAGGTGCATGTGAATGGATCAAGCTGTGGGGTAGATGTAACTCAAGGAGATGGCATGAGGTTTAGTGTATGTATAGTTATTTGAAAAGGGATCGTGACTATAGTAGAAGGAGGTTGTTTAAATTTATACTCACCGGGCCAATAGAAACAAAATTTTCTTGGAAGTAAGATTCATCTATTTAAAGAGGAGTAAAGTTGAGATTACACAATTTTTCATCGGTAATTTCAAAGACATCGACCTCATCATCGAATCACTAGTTCTGAAATTATCTTATTGATAGCATTGTAAAGGATATTAAGATGAGAGGAGCTAGATGTAGGGTTGGGAGGATTAGTGACAAGTGGGGTAGTGGTAGTGATAGAGGGAGATGAGGTGGGTGATATAAGATCAGTGGTATGCGTAGGGATGGAAGGGAGGCATGTGGAGGTAGAAGAAGTAGTGGAAGTGCTAGATTGACTGACATCATATGTACTAATATTATGGTATGGAATATGATGCAATAAAGGTATGGGCATGAAGGTGACTGGATATATGCGAAAGAACTTGAATGGATTAGGGTGAATAAAAATAGTATTCTCATATCCATCATGTAAGAATTTAACACATCAACGAACCATATGAGGAAGAATGTGCATTACATGAATCTAGAGTAAACCAAGTAAGAAATTGAACTGAAATGATGTATCAATGATATAAAACAAAATGGGAAGGTTTTTAGGTCAAAACTACAAAGGTAAGGTGATGTTTCCTATGTATGTTCAAGTAGTAGAATCATAACCATGAACAAGGCTAGAAAACTTAGTGATCGGACTATTAGTAATTTGCAATTGCCTGAGTAGTGAGAGAGAACATAAATTTATAGCTGAGTCATTGTCAATTAGTACACACTTGATATAATGAGAAGAAATATAAATTGTGATGAAAAAGGTGCGGGAAGATCGCCAATGGCAAAGGGAGGGATATTGTCATCACTAAAGGATATACATGCGGTGGGTTTTTGAGTGATTAAATAATATTTGTGAAGGAAACAGGGGAATTATCACTTTCAATATGGATGGAGAATAGGGAAGATTCTAATGTATGACAAAAATCTGGTGCACAACGTAGAGATCATAACGAGAGATTTTGGAAGGTTTTTATTTAGTTTCTTAATGATATCATAACCTTTGGAGGTGGTGGGAGGAGTTGTAGAGGTAATAGCTAGAAGGAAAGAAACATACAGAGATGGAAGTGGATGATTGTAGTGAGTGGTAACTACATTAATAATTGGATCAAACATTGGAGTATTGAAGCGGGGAGGATGTTGGGTTCAGACTTACATAAAATTAGCAGTAGTGACAACCATACCAGAAACCTTAATTGGTACCTAAGATGGGTAAAAGGATTGGTCCATGAATTCAAAAGAAAGAGAGAGAATATGACACATGTGTAGAAGGTAGGGTTTGATCGGTCGGGTTTACCAAATGACATAATATAACTAGTATAAAACATTAATTTCAGAGTAGTTATTGTAGTGTATGATACAAAAGTGATAAAATAGAGTAAATAGACAAATAACAATTAAGTAATAATATGAAACCCTAAGAAAATGAAAGAGATAGATGATTTAGTTGATTTTTGAGTGATCTGGAAGTGATTTAGGTAGGTGAATAGTGAAATAGATTGAAAGAAGCATCATCAAGGCTCATTGGAGGTTCTGAGACCCATAAATGTGTAGGAAATAAGCACCCACATGAGGACAGGAGTGACTGGGCTCTAATGACCGGATTTGGGTGCTAGTGTTTTCCTAGATGCTCAAGTTCTGATCTTTTCTATACATGAGGAGCTTCATTGTTGATCTTTGTTTGTCACTCTAGATTTGTTCCAATGTTATTGTTTACACTGTAACCTATAAAATATATACCTAGCTGCACATACCCACAAAACACATCAAACCTAATAAATAAGATGCAGAATGGGGAGTTAGACCGACCCATCAATCACCTAAAGAGTAAACTTAGTACCAAGTCTTGCAATACATTTTAGAATCCATGTAGCTTTGTGTTAATGTGTGTGTAATGATTCCCTAGGATAACCTTGTGCAAGTTGCACAATGATAGCGAGATAGATCTAGAATATAACAAATGTATAGAATGTGTGAGATGGAATAGAATTAACTTCCCTCATATGTTATGTATGCAGATTGATGTAGCCCTTGTACCTTATATGAATGTGCTAGATGGATGCTTTGTAATTATTTTGTGCATTTGGATGCAAGCTTAGGCGATAGTAGATAATACTATTGTTTGACCCCTTATTTGTGAGCTATAACTATGTATATATGTATGATTCCCTTATTTAAATTTCATAATTGGTGACTGGAAGGCCAACCCAAAGTATTTAAATATTCCCAAAAAGTAAAAGAGACCTAAAAGAGTGAGAAAATGGTAGAGAAGGTTAGGAGCACCCATAAGGGACATGAGCACCTAGGAGATTTTTTCCTAAATGGGTGCTTGTGTCCGAGGCCATAAAAGGTAAATCAGTCAAATACCAATAGGGCTATAGGGTGTGTAAGCTCAATAAATGTATAAGAGATAAAGTAAAAGGCCCAAAAGACATTTTCAATTACTAGTTTTCTTGCTTAGGAATCATGTATATATTAGTATGCTCTAAGACCTAGAAATGTGCCAAAGTGCATAGATTTTGTGTAAACACATGCCACCAAGGGATCCAAGGTGGCATGTTAGCCTCCCGCCAATCCCATGGTAAATATGCAATACAACCAACAATCACTTAGGAAAGAAGATATGCACATAAACACATTCCATACTTGGTTTCAACACAAAAATGAAAAATTCAACCAAGTAAAATCAACTAAGAAGCACCATGCTTCTTATTAGGGAAGAGGGGATGAAAATTCCATTTTTATATATACAAAAAAATCCATGTAAACCAATGAATTTCAACTTTTCTCTCGATAAAACAAACATCCCTTGTCTCTCCAAATTTCTCCCCTTATCCCTCCACATCCCTCCTCTAGGAAGGCTTTTCAAACCCTAGGTTTCCTTCGATGGGGGTAAGGATGGATTTCCAAAAGAAATGAGAATCCATCCCTACCTACAAGCAAAATTTAGGTGGGTTATACAAAATTAAAAATTCTTTCAAGCTTACCAATAAGCATAAAAAGTGACAAGGAAGAATTCCTCCCTCTTCCTATCTATCTCCAAAATCCACACCCATCAAGGGTCGACGGAGTAAATAAAATCAACTTAAGAACATTTGTTCAATTTCTTTGCCATCAAATCCATATGCACAATTACAACACATAATCAAACAAGAAGTGAAGAGGTGCAAGATCCTACCTTGCAATCTTTAGCCTAAACCCAATCCAAATGCTCACCAAGAGTCCAAGTGCTTTCCCAAGTTTTTCCAAAGCAATTTTCCCAAAAATTTAAAAACCAAAAGAACCCCCTCACCATGGACATGAGGGATTAAGAAGATAAGGAAGCCAACCAAAAAACCAATGGGAGGGTGAAAAGTGTCACCCTCCACCAAAACTTCGAACATACCCAAAAATTGCAACCAAAAATAAAAGGAAGGAAAATAAATTAAACCCAACCCATCATGAGGATCTCCCAATTCCAAAAACATTCCCAAGGATAAAAAAATCCATCAATTTGAAGTGTGTGGGAAGAGGAAATATGAGCCAATGGGCCTCATTTGCATTGAAAAGAGCCCACCCCCCATAGGGATGGGGGATAGGGCTCTTTTCAAAGAAAATGAGGTCATTTTCTTTCCATTTACCCTTCCTAAATGGCACATTTTTCCCAAATCCAAGTTTAGAAAAAATGTGACATTTAGGAGGGGCAATTAGGCTCACCTAATCCATGATTAGGTTGCCTAATCCCTCTTAACCCTTACACAACATCCCAAGCCACAAGAGATGCTAAAATGCCACAAAAGGGTAACATGAAACACTAGATAACATTAACCAAGGAGGATTATAAATTTAAACATAGAACTATACAACATGAGCATACATCACAATGATAGAAGGATAGACTAACAATCACATAGCCCAAGGAATCCAACATACGACATGGTACAAACATGATGAAATGAGATGTCGTAATCGATAGAGAGGAAATATTTGGCCTTTAGGGCCTTTTTGTGCTAGTTGGACTATGTTCCCTGAATCCCACGTTCTCCCATGACCAAATACATGCATACTTGAGGAAAACCTCATATTTGTCCAATATGATAATCAAAATACGATAATGTCATGTGCATTGAAATCAATCATCCATAAGTAATCATGCTAGCTAAGAAATATATCATAAAATGAATCATCAACATAGTAAGAATATTAATGACCATGCGTCAAGTATGAATCCAATAACAATACACGATCGAGATCAAATCAAATCATGATATAATCTCAACATAATAATTGATCAATGAAAAGTGGCACCATGTGCCCCATAAAAAACCTATCAACAAGAGTTAACATCCTAGTACTAGCAAATAATGATATCATGAAGTAATGTCACATCAAAACAATAAAATATAGTAGTAATGTCCCTGTCAATATAGATAGTCCATATACAATGAGTCCAAATAGCTCAAAATGAGAATATAAAAATAGGTGGGCACTACATTATGAGTCCACGGTTTCTCATAAAACATTGATTGCATATTCCATGGTAGTGGACTACACTCTTTTGGAACTTATGGATTCGTAGGTTAAGGATGGGGCCATGGAGTGTTCCATTAATTAGGAACCCATTACATCCTCGGAGCATATTTTTGGTTTTGATTTGGTACAAAATTGCCTCCTTGCCTTTGTGCCACATAGATAAATTCTTTTTCATTTTGTACCTTTTTATTTAGATGGTTTTAAGCAAGGGAAACAATCCACATTAGTCAATTGAATGTTTCAAATCACAAACAAAAAAACATTGCTTTTATCTAGTGGGCACCCTTTAAGTCCATGTTTATCTGTCATGTCCCTTTTTAAGATAATTTCATTTCAAGACATTGAACCATTTTTCTTCCTCATGGGTCCAAGGGAACAAGCTAGAGGAAGCCAACAATGTCGTCATGTGCTTAATTATTTAATTGGTATTATTTTTATTGGTGAGCCTAGCGCCCAACAATAACTTAACAATGAAAAGATATTGGTGAGCATGTAGGCTCCAAAAGGTAAAATAATAATAATAATAATAATAATAATAAAGAAATTCTAATTATGGTTAGACTCATTTGAGATCCCCAAGACTTGGGGCCACCCTCTTATTATAAGTAGAGGTTTCGATATTAGTTTGGGATATGCTGATTTATGAATTTTATAGTTTGGTGAAGGTTGGCTAGTGTAGCCCCTTTTACTATCTCTCTCAAGGATGAAACCCCTTAATTGAGGGCTTGTGTGGAGGATGAAAACCCTCTCACAAGGGTGGTGAGGACGAAAATCATCTCCCACAATTGTATTTTGCAAAGAGGCATTCAAGGAGTAATATATTTATCATTCTTTGTGTTTGTTGGTTGTCTTCCCATTTGAGTGGAGCAACCCACCTTGGAGGGGAAAGTGGTATATATTGATCATAAATTGGTTAATTTGAGTGTATTATCTTATTCTTCATATTTTTAAGATCCAATATCTCAAGTGTCGTGAATTTTAAATTTTTCTATGTTAAGGTATGAATTTTTAAAGTAACTCTACAGACATAAGGGTTTATAGAAATTCATATCTTTAATTCTAGGCACTAAAAATCAGTTTTCTTGCATGATATGATTGTTGGTGATATAGAATAATTTTAGAAACTTAAGTGGAGTTGATTTGAAGGGATTTGAAGGTATAAAATTAGGTATGAAACCCCAAAAGGGTGTTTTCTAGCAACAATTAAGGGTTTTTACATATATGTTTTAGTCACTAAAAACCTATTAAAAATATGAAAGGTATTGTGTATATTCATCTTTTTATAGTTTCCTCTGAGTCCCCAAAAAGGGACATTACATTATCTCTACATCTAGGACAATATATGAACAATGACTCAATATTCTTGTCTTCTTCTCTGTCTATCATTGTATTTAGTTGTACCAAGAGATCTATTCTGAGGTTTGCAATTCCTTCCCTAAACTTGGATATACCTCCATTGACAATCATACCTATGTTTTTACGTAGGTTCAAGCAAGTTTTGGAATAATTCCTATAGAGATCAATAATTTATGTGAACTCGAGCTTGTTCATATCTCCCTTCCCCATCAAATTAAAAGCCTCTTGAGTTTCATCATCCAATCCTTTGAGAAATATTGTTTTTAAAATAGTGATGTCTAGGCCCGTGCCACACCTTCTATGAAGGAAGAGGAAACAATCAAGATAATCTTCTACACTTTCATCCTCCTTTTGCTAGATCCTAAAGAGTTCCTCCCTATAGTCTCTAACCCTGTAGTAATCCTGGTATTTTTCCAGAAAAATTATTTCCATATCTTCCCAAGTATGGATAGAGTTGGGGCTAGTCCCATGAACCATCTCATTGTTGTATCTTTCAAGGTTGAGGGAAACAAATTTAGTTTTTGAGTGTCAGAGGTATAATCATAGGTTTGGCATAGTACTTTAAATTCAAATAAAAATTGATCAAGATCTTCTGAGACTAGACCCTTGAACGTAGGTAGGATTGATGGTGATATATTTTTCATAGGGCCTTGATCATTGGGGTCCAATTCTATGGGATAAGTGAATGTCCTACCCAGTGGTAGACCACCTTGGTTTCCTTCATTGGTATTTTCTACTGCATTTGCCATATTTTTTGTTGCTCAACCTGTTCCACTAGTAAATTTTGAGGGGGTTGTTTGGGTTTATTCTTATAAATCTACCTCTATGGTCTCTAGGTCTAAACATATACTTCCAACATGTGAAATAACAATTCCCTAACTCTAAGTGTTATTTGATCATCTTGTTCCACATACTCCAAAAAAACAAAAGATACTCACTCTCATTACAAGACCTTTATGTCTAAAAAGGGAGTAAGGAATAAAAAAATATAAATGGAAACTTACCAGATTCTCAATAACACTAAAAATAGTAATTTTTCTTCATTAACACCTTTGAATCCACGTATGTGTTCTCTTGAGTAAACATTAGAAACCAAATCGGAGGGAAGGAGCAAGGGCCACTCCTCTCCAATGTGAAAGGAAGTTTTATTTATTTCGTGTTCAATTTATTATAATTTTCTTTACTTCCCATATTAGTGTGTTTCATTTATTTGAAATGTATTTTCATTCTTGCATGTTATTTTTGTTTCTTTGTGATCTTATGGTTGGAAGTATTGTCCCCTATTAGTACCAGTTTAAATGAGTTTATAATAGATCATTTAATTACCATAATTGTGTTATTTTCCATTTCATTTATTTTACATGCTCAATATGTTCCAAATCATCTCTTTATTACAAAAAACCTTAGGCACTTCCCTAGGATTGATAGAATTTAAATTATTAAAGTGTGAGTACCAATGAAGCTTATCACCAAAAAAAGTACTGATAGATTGACACCTCAAGAGAATGAAGAGGTGTAGAGGCAAGTACAATATTTATTAGATAAAATATTGTTTAGAGAAATCTTGATCTCGTATATAGAACTTACATTACTATCATCGATGAATGAAGGAGAATACCATGCGTATCGGTTCAAGGGCCATTAACAAGAAAACAATCAATTATAGATTTTCATTTCCATGGATAGATGACTTGATGAAATACTTCTCAAAGATAGACTTGAAGAACAAATATGATCATATTCAGATCAAAGGAGATGAATAGGACACTACATTCAAGACACAAGAAGGATTATATGAATGGTTAGTTATGTCATACATATTGAATAATATACTAAGTATGTTCATGTGACTCATGAACGAAGTGTTTAAACCATTCCTTGGAAAGTTTGTCATGTGGTACTTGGATGAAATTTTGGTATTCAACTAGACAAGGGAAGAGTACCTTGAACATTTGAAAATATTTTTAAAGCTTCCACAGGAAGATAAATTGTTGATCAATGTGAAGAAATGAAGCTTTATGTGTAATGAGTTTGTATATTTTTATTTTGTGATATCCCAAGAAGGATTGAAGATGGGCCTAGAGAATTTTCGTATAATAATTGAGAGGTATTCATCAAAGAGTATAATTAAGGCACAACATTTTCATGTTTTTGAAAGATTATATAGGAAGTTCATTACAAAATTTCATGAGAATTACGCAACTATTATAGAAGTGATGTGTGGAGATCATAAAGGTTTTGTTTGGACCAAGGAAGCCGAATGAAACTTTCAAGAGTTGAAGTGAAAGATAAAGGAGAAACCATTCTTAGCGTTACCATATTTCAACAAATTCTTCCAATGGGATTGTGATGCAAGAGGTGTAGCCATTGGCATTAAGTCAGAAAAAGTGTCATAGCTTACTTCAATGAGACTTTGAATGAAACAAAAAATAGATATTTAGTCTATGATAAGAAGTTTTATGCCATCGTACAATCACTCAATACGTGGAGGCACTATAAATTGCAAAAGGAATTTTGTTGTATATTGATCATTATGCATTATAGTTCATTATCAGTCAAGGAAAGTTAAACTAGAGACATGAAATGGGTTGAGTTCTTGTTGATCTACTCATTTTTGTTGAAGCATGAAAGTGGGATATCAAACAAAGTTGTAGATGCATTGAGTCAAAGGATTCTCTTGTTGAATGTGATCATAGTTGAAGTCATGAGGTTTAACACTATGAATTTATATGCAAAAGATAATTTTCAAGGTGCTTGGAGAGCATGTGCGCTGCCAACAAGTGTGAGTAAGGCCCCAAGGTTAGAATACTTTGCACAAGAATGGATGTTGTTAAAAGAGAAAATAATTATGCATACCCAAAGGTTCTATGTGTGATAAATTGATAAAGGAGAAGTATAGTGGAGGATTAACAAGTCAATTTGTATGTGAAAAACTTTGGTGCAATCCGAGGAAATTTATTTATGGCCAAGGATAGCCGCAGAGATGCGTATAAGTATGTGTGAGAATGCAAAGTTTACCAATTGCATAGGGAAAATCTAGAATGAAGGATTGTATCAACCGTTTCTAATACCGAGAAGTTGTGGGATGATATAAACATGGATGTTATGTTGGGCCTACCGAGAATGCATAGAGGGAATGACTCCATATTTGTGGAAATCAGTAGATTCTCTAAGATGGTGCATTTTATTGCATGCAAGAAAACCGATGTTACGAATATTGCCAATTTAATGTTCAAAGAGGTGGTAAGATTGCATGGATTACAACGTAACATTGTGTTAGATATAGATACCAAGTTTTTAGGCCATTTTTGGTGGAAATTGTGGAACAAGTTAGGAATAAGGTTGAATTTCAATTTTATATTACCACATATGATGTGCAAACAAAATTTATAAATAAAAGCCTGCATACAATTTACTAAGTTTTTTTACTAAAGGTAAATTGAAGTTGTGGGAAATCATATTGGGGCAAGAAAAATATATCTACAATAATCATGTGAATAGGGAAGTGGGAAGACACCTTCCTCGATTGTCTTTGGAAGCAACTCAAGAGAAGTCAAGGAGTTGAGGGAAATAAGAGCAATCGAAGGAGGAAGTATAGAAGCATAAGAGATTCATTACAACATGCGTAAGAAACTGGAGTAATACAATTTGCAATATAATGAGCATGTGGATACAAGGTTCATACATACGAAATTTGAAGTTGAGACTGTTGGCCCATAATAATTTGTGAATAGGGAAAATTAGTTGATTTTCACCAACACTCTGGAACTAGGTCCCTATGCTTGAATGGGGCAGCTCCATTTATTAAAAATAGGAAATTATATACACTATTCTATCAACTTGGGGTTGTCTTTCGACCAGGAATCACAAAGGGGTGCTTCCCTACACATGTGAAAAGTGCTTGTAGAAACTACAAGGGAGGAAAAACATTGAAAGAAAGGTATGAAGAGAATAGCAAAGAGGAGGATTTGCATAATAAATAGTATAATAGAGTTTATTGTTTCAAAACCAGAACATTACTTGTGAATTCAATGAGAAGACACCATGAGAATAAACAAGGAACAAAATACACAAAGCACAAATTCTAAATGCATAACATTCAACAAGTACATTTCTCATAGAGCATAGTTGAGATGGAGAGGAAATTGTTAATATTTAAATCTTACTTTGAAGTGAAGATGTTAAAATCAACTTACAACTTTTCTTTTGAGATTCAACACCTAAAAGTGTTTAAGAATTTGATTAACGAAATTCGAAAGTCCGAAAGTATGAAATTTTAGACTTTCAGACATTCCAAATTTAGAGGTCTCTTTTGGTAAATTGTGATTTTTTAACTTGGAATTCCAAAGTCTGAAACTCTGAAGTTCTGAAACTTTGGAACTTCGACTTTCGGGTTTAGGAAGTCCATGTTGATATTTTGAGAAAATTCTTCCCGAGAGTTCCAAAGTCTGAAATCTTAAAGTTCCGAATTTTCAGAACTTCAGAATTTTGGGTTTCGGAAGTCTCCCACCTATTTTTGATATTTTTCTCTTTCGACTTTTGGGTTTCGAGTCTCACTGTTACCTTTTAACAATTTTTCATCTCTCGAGTTCCAAAGTCCAAAACTCTGAAGTTCCAAATTTTGAAACTTTGGACTTTCAGGGTTTCAAACTTCGGGGTTCTCTGAGCATTTAACTCCCACCAACCTTCACATGTGTCATATTCTGAGCATTAATTTCAGGTTTTTCTATATAAAATACATATTTTACTTGGCATTTTCACCTTATTTTTTCTCTGACAATCTAATTTTTACTGCATTCTTTGTACTTTCAAGGCATCATTTTCAAGGTAACTTTGTTTAGGTTATTTCCTTTTGGTTATGATCTTTTCAATTTTCTTCTTCCTTGTTTATTTTCATTTGTTCTTCTTTATTCTGTTTTGAAATGGAACCCTTGGCATTCACCATGTCTTCCTTAAAGGTGTTTCTTGATCTCCACAGTTGCAAAATCCAACATGTGTAGGCATCAGGCTCATATTTCATCATAGTTTTTGAGATCCTACCAAGTATGTTTCTTTCTTTCTGTGCCTTTGGTGAAGTTCACGATTTACGGTTTTTCTTTTGGAGTTTCGTAAGTTCTTGTTTCGAGGTTTGCTATTTCGGAGTTTCGTAAGTATGTGGTCCGTTATTTTGGAGGTTTTTGCTTTCGAGTTCATAGGTTGGTGTTTTCAGAGTTTTGGAGGTTTTCCATTTTGGAGATTCCTTTTTTGGACTTTCGAAATTTGTTATTTCAATTTTTGGAGGTTTCACACTTCGAGTTAGAGTCTTTTCGAGACTTTCGACTTCGTCATTTCAAAACTTTTGCAATATTCATTACAAAGTTCCAAAGGATTTTTCGGATTCAAACCCAAATTTAATGTCAACTTCTTCAGCAAAGGGAAAAGAGAAAATGAAGTATACATTCCTTGGAGTTGCTCCTCACTCTTGTCTATCTTCGACCTAGGAAATATATGAGATACGATCTCGAGATGTGTTGATTTTCCTAATTTCAAGGAAAGGGTAAATGATCCAAATATGAAATCTTGGATGCAAGCTATCTATAATAGTGGGTTTGTTCTTGCTTCCGTTTCCATGCATCAATGTATTGCCCTAATATGTCTTGGTTGTAGCAGCTAGCTTTGATAAAGACTCCAAGTCGGTAAAGGATGTTGACAACAAGGTGGTAATTCAATTAGATGCTGATTTCTTTGAAGATTTGTTAAAACTCCTGACATTGAAAACTACACCACGATTTCACTAGAGGCAGCCATTAAACACCTGGAATAAATAAACTGAGTTATGTAGGCGGGTCATAATGAAGAACTACTTGGCCAAGAGTGTCATCAATTTTCCAAAGACCATGTATCAATCAAACTTCACCCAAGAAGTGAATGATATTATCGTGTTGTTGAGTAGAGTTTCAAGCCTCACCTCTGTGAAAGAATTTCAGGAATGGATGTTCTTATATATTACCACCATTAAGAAAAATAAGGAATTCATATGATGGGGGAGCATATCAGCAACTCCATTTGTTTCTAGTTAGGCAAGGTTTTGTCTTCGAAGAACTTTTACATGACCTCTTTCTTGGTCTATGTTGCAGTTGTTATGGGATATTTCACTGGGTTGAACACTAAAGGTGTTAGGAGTGCTTCACAAATTTATGATTTTTATCCTCAACTTACAATGGATGAGGGTAATAGACACTTTCGCAAGGTCAATGATGCCTTCTTCGTTGTTATCCTTTATTTTTTTGATAAGGATTTATATAACCAAAGGATTTCAGATGAAGCTTTCAAGGAAGTACGTGAGTGGGGAGCTATTTACCTGTAGTTTCCTACATTCACATACATCTAGATCCCTGGTTTTGTAGGTGCTCCTAGTAAGCTTCCAAGATGCCCTACAAACAAATGGGTTTTGTTGGAGTTGTTGGAAAATTGTTGGACTACCATAAAATCCAGAACAAATTACACAAGTGGAGTCCATTTCACCATTTCAATTGGCGATCTACTTGTGCAAGTATTTAACAGAAAAGAATGTAGATGTAGAAATGCCGATGACCTTGCGAACATTTCATCCTCGAACCAATTTTGATTACTGGGGAAATTTTAGTGAAACAGTTTATCTAGTTCTCATGTCCCTCAAGAATGAAGACATTTCGATTCATTTTCAAGATGAGTTCATTATTTCAAATAGGAATATGAAAGGTTAACCCTGGATGAGGTTCGACAGTTTGGGATCGCAAATATTCCAAAGGAAATGGAAGATGAAGAGGAAGTATTGGATGTAGTTTACAAGGATAAAAATGTCACCAATCAACCATTGCCATGGATTGATTGGTATGTAGAAGAATGTTGTAATAATAAGGAGAGGGTGGGGCCCATTTTATAGAGGACATATAATTGGTTGGATAACTTGGGAATTTCATCTAAAGGGTTAGATCAACCTATAGGAACAAAATCCCAATCAATAATGAGTCTTCCAACACCTACTAAAGGGAAAAGATCTATCCAAAGGGCCCATATAGTCCCCAAGAATATTTCATTCGTTGTTGGAAGTTCCTCTCTCTCCAAGGCTCATGCTTCCAAGGATGTGTCTCCAGTAGTATCAACATTAGAAAAAGTTAAAGTCACTGATTCCCCAAGCTTACCACAAAATCTTCCATCCTCTCCTTCCTTACCATCATCACTTCCTTCCACTTCTACACTCATTTCTTCTTTTCCATCTTCATCCATGGCCCATGTATTTTCATCTCTTCCTGTTATTTCAGTAGGGGAGATGATTGGGTCTCCAATTTCCACTTCACTTCCTCTACAACTTTCATTTCCTCCCATCTCATCTTCTAGCCTCTTTGTATCCACCCTTGGGGCTATTCTCACTTCCACTCCTTCTATCATTACCACTTCCATTCTAGTGCCAACTAATGTTACCAATGCCATTGTATTATCTAGTGCTCTAAGTACCGAATCAATTGTTCCACTTCCATCAACATCTGCTATACCATAATGGCTATTTTTCCAAACTTCAAAAAAAAAAAAAAAGTACCTCTGGTGGATGTTATAGATCTAAGTGTGTTAGAACCTACTCTAAGGAGATAGGCCAAGCAGCCAAAGATCATCTCCAGCCTATCAGTGAACCAATCAAGAGAAAGGGTTGTGGAGATTGTTACTCTCGTTAAGAAAACCCAAAGAAACTATCACAACAGCTTTGAATACCAAATTTCTATATTTTCACAAGGAAAAGTAATGCACGAAGGAGATAGAATAAATGCACAGATGATTCTCGATTTTTTTGGAAAATTACAAAAAATATAAGGCTTTTAAGGATGAGCTCAAAGAAAAGGTTGAGCAGCTCACCGACTTATTGAAGAAAATAACACAAACTACTCCATCCATTGATATTTCAACTCTCGCTACTTTGATGATTTCTTCCACTTTGAATGATATTTCCTATCATGAGATTGAGAAGATTGGACGAGAAGGAAGATAAGTAAATTGATGGATAGATTGCATACTTCAAGAAGCTAATCATTTGATTAAAGAGGCTGTTGAGATATATAATGATTTGCAAACCGAAAGAGCATCTATTTGTAAAATGGATGAATCCTTCTATGAAGATAATTATAACTTGAATTTGAATTTGACCACATGGAGTGAAATCAGAGAAGAGGATCCAAATATACTTCTTCATGAAGACATAATCAATGATGTTTCTAAGTTGTTTGCATATCAAAAGGTTGTGGAATTCAGATACCAAGAATTACAAGATTTAATAAAGAAATTGGATGACAAGCATGTGCAAATCATGAATGCTCTGAATGACATCTCAGAAGAGTTTGATAATGTTAATTGCAAGTTCTTCAATGAAAACATTGATGCTCTTTCGAAAGATCAAATTAAGTCAAATTTCAAGGATTTGGTGAAAAGGGATGACGAGGTGACTAGGACTTTCAACAGTGACTCCATTGACAGGTTGGTTTCATTCCATAATTTCACAAGTTGACTGAATAAAGTGGTAGGTAAACTTAAATAATTCCAGCCAAGGTAGCAAGAGAGATTGAGACAATGAAGGGGAGAAATACAATATCTTAGCAACAAATCCAATTACACAGTTTCACAAGGAGGCAAGTTTCATATAAAACAAAAGAAATAATATTCAAGTTTATTTTCTCTTATTTGAGAACACACAATATATAGTGTTTTACAAGACTAATCCTTACCCAAATAATAGGAAGGAAACACTAAACAAAGGAGATTAAATCATCTCCATAAATCAAGGAGTGGAGGTAATAGCTCAAAAACTCTAATGAGTTACGAGAGACAAACAATATCCCACAAACTAATTAAAAATAATTATAATGTATGCTCTCAAATGATCTTATTTAAAGTGCAAAATAACTAGTTCACAAAGACAAGTGTGAATGTGTTTACACCAACACCCTCCCATAAGCGAATGCAAGGGAGCAGAAAGAAAGGGTCCTGGCTACTATGCCAAATAAGGTACCCCATACAAACAAGAGAAAAGAAGAAGGAAATATGGGACTTCATGTTGAATTCCCCTTGAGTACAACTTCCTTGACTCCAAGATTTTCTCATAGAAGAATATATCAAGGAGAAGCAAGTGGTTTAGTGAAGATATCCACTATTTGATCAACTTGTAGATACAAACTTCAAGTCAATAACATCATCCTAAATCAATTTCCTGATGAAGTGCATATGAATTTCAATGTGTTTTGTACACTGATGTTCAATAGGATTACGCACAATTTGAATAGCACTCTGATTATCACACCATATGACAGAAGGAGATTCTTGTGGAAATCCAAACTCATCAAGTATTTGGTGAAGCCAAAGAACTTCCTGACCTGCTTTTACCACACCTCTATACTCAGCTTCAGTGGATGACAAAGCAACTGCATTTTGTTTTTTACATGCCCATGCTACTTTGGACCGGAGCCAAGGTGAAAAAAGAAACCAGTAGACTATCGTGTGTCTCAAAACCTCCCCAATCTGAGTTTGTATAGCCTTCAACTTCACAAGATCCTGTGGTGAATAATGTATGCCAAAATTCAATGTCCCTTTTATATATCTCAAAATTCTCTTTGCGGATTTCCAGTGACTCTCATGAGGCTCATGTGAAAAATGAGACACAAGGTTAACAACAAAGGTGATATCGGGATGGGTATGTGTCAGATACAAAAGACTCCCAACCAATTGTCTATACAAAGAGGCATCAACAAGGTTAGACTTGCAATTAACAATCAATTCAATACCTGACTGAAATGGAGTGGGAGATGGCTTACAATCAACCATGTGGAAATTTTGCAACAAATTAGAAGCATACTTCCTTTGTCCAATAGAGATGCCTTCAGAAGACTGAGAAACCTGAAGACCAAGGAAATAGTGCAACAATCCCAAATTTGTCATGTCGAAGTTTGCACTCAATTTTTTTTGAATGTCCTGAATCATAGAAGCTGAGCTACTAGTGAGGATGAGATCATCAACATACAAAACCAATATTAACAATTCATCATCACATTTCAGAACATATACAATATGATCAGTTTCACACCGATGAAAACCAGTAGACAACAAAAACTCATCCATTTTCTCATACCAAGCTCGAGGAGCTTGTTTGAGACCATATAGAGAATGACGAAGTCTACAAACCAATGAAGAATCCTACACAAAACCAGGGGGTTGCTCCATATAAATTTCCTCATGGAGATCACCATGCAAAAAGGCACTCTTCACGTCCATCTAATACACTAACCACCTATGAGAAGCAACAAGGGAAATAACAAGGCAAATAGAATCCATCTTTACTACAAGAGCAAAAGTCTCAGAGTAATCCACCCCTTCGACTTGAGAAAATCCCTTAGAACAAGATGAGCCTTATACTTTTCTATAGATCCATCAACTACATACTTAGTCTTAAAGACCCATTTACATTTCACCACTTTCCTTCCCTTAGGAAGAGGAACCAATTCCCATGTATTATTTTTCATCAAAGAGGAGTATTCTTCTTTCATAGCTTCATCCCATTCAAAGTTTCCACAAGCTTCAGAAAAATTAACAGGATCAGAGAGATAGCTTCACTTACAAGATCCATTCCTGAAGGCATAGACTAAGTATGATGATAAGCAATATCTCCTGAAGTCTTAGATCTTGTGCATCGAGGATCACTCGGATCTCCTACCAAGTTACCAGCTACCTGCAAAGTAGATTGAAGCCATTTTGGATTCCGTTGTGCGAGAAGGGGAAGAAGGAGTTGGAGGAGCAACCTCTTCTTCAGAAGCATCATTAGAATCATTAATAAGCATGTCACCATGTCAGGTGAAGGAGGTATTGGAGACAGATGTTGATCTTCATTAGGAGTCTCAACAGAATCTATCTCATCAACACGAACATCCCTTCAAAAATGAACTTCTAGAGTAGAAGGATCCAAAAGGTGGTATGCCTTCACGTGTTCACAATGGCCAACAAAAATGAGTTCCTTACTCTTTGGTTGCATGGACTTCCTTTTTTCATTAGGAACATGAGCCCAAGTTGGACTTCCAAAGACTCGAAAATCAAACATCAGGCTTCTCTTCGACCATGCTTCCTCAGGTGTAATCCCTTGAATAGCTTTATGGGGAATCTGATTCTGAATATAGTTGGTGCAATTCATGGCTTCAACCCAAAACTCAGGTGCAAGGTTCTTTGACTGAAGCATGCAATTTGCCATCTCCTTGAGTGTCCTATTTTTCCATTCCACAACACCATTCTGTTGAGGAGTGTAAGGCACTTATATACTGATGTAGAATTCCATGGTCAGTACAAAAATCCCTGAATGCATTACTAATATACTCCCCCATTATCAGTGTGAAGCTTTTTGATGGAATGAGATGATTGTTTTTCAACAAAAGCCTTAAATTCTTTAAAACCATTGAAAACATCACTCTTATACTGAAGAAAATACACCCATGTTCTCCTCGTGAAATCATCAATAAAATTTAATACATATTTGCAACCAGAAAAAGAACAAGAAGGAAGAGTCATCAAATCATTGTGTACTAACTCGAGAGGAGCCTTAGCTCTCTTAGCCAATCCTTTGGGAAATGGATCCTGATGCTGTTTACCTAACATACAACCTAGACAAACACCATCAGTAGAAGAAATTTTAGGAAGTCTAGTTACCATGTTCTGAGAAGATAGCTGCTGCAGATATCTATAATTTAGATGGCCGAATCTCTCATGCCACAACTTGCTAACAAAATCTGAGTGAGAAATAAGAGAAGATCCTGCAAAAGTCTCGAACTTGTTAAAGAGATACAATCTAGAATCTGTATCCATAACACCTGTAGCTACAATATCATTAGGATCATTCAATTCTCTTATTACAACTTTATCAGGTGAGAATTCAATAGTCTTTCCTTTCCCTAAATTACAGATTTGATAAACAGACAAAAAATTGTTAGAAATGTGGGGAACATGTAGAACATCATGCATTGAACCATTTGGCATGTTAACAATCCCTGCACCCATTACTTTTAATGAAGTAGAATTGCCCACCATAATCTGAGAAACCTTGCAAGGAGAAACTAAACTTAGCAAATTATCTGAATGTGTGATGTGATGTGTGGCACCTGAATAAAAAACCCATCTATCATCCAATGGAGTGAAGGCCCGAGCTGAAAGGGCTTTCCCTTTACTAGAATTGGAAGAGGTTGAAGGTGCAGAAAAAAAGCTTATGTTGTTTCAACATCTTCTCAAGTGCTTCAATTCTCACAAAACATCGTGATTCTGGATGGTTTGTTTTACTACAGAAAGGAAAAGGTTCATACACCTTTCTTTTGACATTATTTTTCCCTTTTCCAGGACTAGAAGGTTTAGGGACTTCAGAACTTTTATCAGTGGCAGTAGAAGAGGGTTTGGAAGATTCTGAAATCTTAGGTCCTGGCTTCCACTTAGGTTTCCCTTTACCCTTAGGAGAATTTGCTAAAAGTTCCTGGTTTGAGGTTAGAAAGGCATCAAGTTCCATTAATTTAGTTTGTTCACAAGATAACCTCTCACAAAACACCTCAAATGTTGGCAATTTAAACGCATCCCCTAGAGCATCCATAGTTGAAAAGAAAGTAGAAGTGAACATAAAAAATGACCTTTCAATTTTGACAGAATCAACAAAATACATTCAGGATCCTTTTTTTCTTTACCACCATCATTTAATTTACTTCTGATTTCTTTGAATTTAGTCAAGAAATCTTCTATGAGAGGAAAATTAGAAGGTGACAGAGTTGTAAACTCCATTTCCAGTTGAAGTAACTTGAACTCATTAATTTTACCAAATAATTTTTCAAAAATGTCCCATACCTCTTTAGGAGATTTGGCAGCTGAAATATGAAACTGAAGGCTATCCACTACATTGAGCGAAATAAGTCCCAGGGCCTCATCTTGCTTGCATGTGTAACTCGTACTTGTCCTTCTCACTTTGGTAAAGGTAGGCACTAAATCTTGAAAAATGTGCCACAAACCATAGGATTTGAGCAATTGTTCCATTTTTGGCTTCCAAACATGATAGTTGGATGAATTTAATGGTTCAAATAGGCGTAGATCCATGATGTTTGTGGGCACAGATGAAGAAGGTAGACTTCTTGACATGGTGGAAAATGACCAATTCTCCCCGAAAATAGTACTTCCTTATATGGTACTAAAAATTGAACCAATAGAATGGGGTCGAAAAAACATGCACTTTTGCAAAAACGGCACTCGATTTCAAGTTACCGGAAAAAGTTATTAAGCTTTCAAATTCCCGTAAAATAGGCCAATTTTAATATAAAGGACCCACTGATTAAAAAATCAGACCAATCAGAGGAAAAGGTGGTCATGTGACCACTCGTTAGAATCAGGAGAAGATGTAGATTCTATGTATGCCTTCCATTTATAAACAACCCTCAAAAATATATTAATTTAACCCAAACGAGATTATTAGCCCCAAAAAAATTATTTAAGCAAAACTTTAGAAAAATTAATTTTTCAAAAAGTATAGTTTTGCAAAGAATAATTTAATTGGCCAATCAACATTGGTTGTGCATGCAGCAAATTATTGAATGAAATAAACTCACGACACATTCCAAAACTTACGTTTTTTCTCAGCTGAATATAATCTCCAAGTGGCAAGCTGAGAGATTGTTGCACATAGGTGGTTTTGTGCGTTGACGCCTCCAATCCCAAACGTTCTCTTTGCTGCAAAGAATATATTTAAAACCTCCAACAAAAAGCCATAAACAGCCAATGAAGAGCCAATCAATCACCAAAGTGCAGCAACAGATAACCAGGCAGGTAGGCATAGCTAGTATGGAGCACAAGGCCAAAGAAACTCCACAACAGTAGCAACAAAAGGAAGCTCCAACAAGAAAGCAAGAATAAAAAGACTCGGCAACACAATTGCACAGAACTGGGATAAGGATTTATGCAACAACCAAATGCTCTGGTACCATGAAGGGGAGCAACACAAGATCTTAGCAACAAATCCAATCACACAGTTTCACAAGGAGGCAAGTTGCAGAGAAAACAAAAGAAATAATATTCAAGCTTATTTTCTCTCATTCGAGAACACACAATATATAGTGTTTTACAAGACTAATCCTTACCCAAATAATAGGAAGGAAACACTAAACAAAGGAGATTAAATCATCTCCATAAATCAAGGAGTGGAGGTAATAGCTCAACAACTCCAATGAGTTACGGGAGACAAACAATATCCCACAAACTAATTAAAAATAATTATAATGTATGCTCTCAAATGAGCTTATTTAAAGTGCAAAATAACTAGTTCACAAAGACAAGTGTGAACGTGTTTACACCAATAGACAAATAGATGTGGTAAACCATTATGCGTGTGGGCTAGAGGAAGGATAGATACAAGGAATTATCAAGCGTTTCATCGAATACAAGCATCGATGGTTACATGGGAGAAAGAACAAGAAAAAAGCTGAAGATGGAGAAGGTGTTGCAGGGCCAAGCTGAAGTTAGGTGGCCATGGTAGGACAGTTTTAAGCTCGGATCGATCCAAGTTGCGGGTTAGCCGAGTCAAACCCTTGCAACCACTTTACTATTTTTATGGGAGCATGTTCCCTTGAACTTAATGATATTCTATTTTTAGTAATTTTTGGTTAAGGCCCAGTTGTAATGGCTCAGCCTAAAAACTTATAAATAGTTAAGTGCATGAAGGTTTTAGAGATAGATTTTTGGGAAGTTACTCTTCAAGCTTGGAAAATTGCTTTGAATATTTTGAAGCCTTTCAATTACATTCAGAGTGATATTTTTCCATGAAGAATATGATTTATTGTGTTAATGGTTGATCAATGTATGCTTTGTGGATGCACAATTCCTTAGTGTAAATGCTTAACTTGCCTTTGTTTTAGGATATCTTATTTCATTATGTGGGAAAGTGATATAATTGTTTTGAATATCATTGTGGAGAGATTATTTTACTTCTATTATAAAAGTCATATTATCATTAATCTGTCATAAGTGAAATAGATGTTTGACATGTGCATATTGTATATTGTCATACTTGGTTGATTTTGTTTTCAATCAGATTTTATCTATTTGTTATGTATACTTGGGGTCTTACAAGGAGATGCATACTATTTTGATTGTATGTTTGTTATTTACAATGTCTAAATAATACTAGGTAAGTTAGATTGGGATGATTGTTTATCCTTTCTGAGTTACCCCTTTCGGCATAAAGATCATCTAATTATCTATTTTACTCTTGGTGTATCTCCGCATGTTTCTTTCTTGGTTATTTCTAACCCATAAACTTTGTAAAGTGAGTAGATTAGAATCCTCTATAGTGTTTTAGCCATGCACATCAATCTTAAAATCTGGTGCCCCCAAGTTCCAAAGGAATTTGGCCTTCTCTGGAGGTTCATCCCAAGGCGACAAGGTCCCACACCTTGGGGATGTTCCCATGTTGTACATGATCTTTTCATAGTTTAACACGTACATGATCTATGTTACAATAGTTTTTGCACGCCTAGTGGGATAGAGTTGGTACTTCTCTTCACACTTGCATGAATCAAAGTACTGATGACTCCATTTCTATGGATTTCAAGTCTCAGTGAAATCACTTATGTGAATAATTCAGACATGAGCTTCTTTTAAGCAAGGAAAATATCAGCATATGGAATTATCTCTGTCTTCACCAAGGATAAAAAAGAAGCAACAGATTCAACATCATCCTATATAGGTCATTCAACCCCACTTGGCAAAAGGTTTCCTCCACCAAGGAACAATCGACCCTTGGTCGCCATGACAGCCAATGCCCGTCCTCCTTTCAACACTAGCAGCCCATTGCTATTAGCCCAAAGGGATGCTATTCCCATAACTTCCCCGAAATTTTTTCTATTTTATAATGGAGAAAATAATGTAACTCCTCCGGAGCACATTTTGGATATAACTAGCATCTGCACAAAAAGACATACATAGCATTATGGAGGACAATGTAGCAGTCAGAATCCTCGCTATTTCTTTTAAGGGTAAAGCGCTTGATGGTTTCGGAGTTTGGGTGTTGGTTCTATAACTACTTGGAATGAGTTGGGTGAAAAATTTTGTAAGCAGTTTGCAGACAAAAGTGATCACCTATCACTTATGGAACAACTCACGACCATAAGAAGAGATCCTCAAGAATACATGAGCGATTTCAATTTCTGTTTTGACAAGACTTGGAATAGAATCCCAACTCTCGTAAGGATGTCTCCTAGTAATGCATTCTTGTATTACTTGCAGGCCTTGAACAACGACATAGCAGTTATGATTCAATCCATGGGGGAACTATTGTTCCTGGTGTTTAAGAAATTGCTATAAGAGCTAAAAATTCCTTAATTCAGAAGGTGAAATTGAGCCTAGGCCTCCCATGCCTTTGTTTTCTGAAATTACAGGGAAACAACCAGTCATTGCTCATGTTCCAACAAATTCCAATCAATCAACTGTGACTGTGTCTATTCCTTCAAATGATCTAGCTGAGGTCAAATCATTATTGCAAACCTTCGGGAATGAACTCGTAGCAATCAAAAGGCAAAAGTCTCAATATGCTCACCCATTTCAATCCCAATACCAAATAGGTCATCATCCTTTTCAAGGAAGCAATCAGCCCCAAAACTAGGCTACAAACCAAGTTGCAAATATTAAGCCTTTGAACTTTCAGAACCCTCTTCTGTCAGTTCATCCAGAGCCATAATACCTATCCCAAATAATCTTGTCCAAGATTATGAATGGGGCTACCCTTGTTATCAGCCTCATAACCAAAATATTTATCCAAATGGATTTTTGAGTCAAGATCTTATGGTCCAAAGTATATCTACCCCACTTGAGTCATCAATCGGATCAGCTGCATAAGAAAATGAAGATCAACCTTTTGATGAAACCACGTTACTAAATTTGCAAATAAATGATTTTTACGGTTTGAATACCGATGCCTCCTCTCAGAACGGAACATATGCGTTCTAAAAAGAGAGCAATGAAATCTCAACCTTCCAAATTTGATCAAGCATCCACTTCGCAACCTCAAACACAAGAAGCAGTTGATAAGGATGCAGGGAAGAAATGGCTGAAAACATCCGACAATCAAGTTACAAGGAAAGAAGGGTCTTCGGTATCACAAGACCCAACAAGAATTTTACAAAAGAGGACTCTACCGCCAAAAAAGGTATTATCAAAGTAGGGCAATTCCATTCATCATTGTAGAACAAATGAAGAAGACCAACCTGAGCATCACTATGTGGGACGCACTCTCAATTCCTTCTCAAAGGAATTTGCTGCGGGAGGATTTGAATAGTTTTGGTACAACTGATGGATCTTCGGGTTGTGGAGCAGCAATAGTAACATGTCTGTGTTAACCGAAGGGAAAGACATTCCTAATGCCAAGAAACCACCACCAATCTATATATCTATGATCATTGGCGATCATTTGGTACATAATTGCATGATCGATTCGGAGCCGTGGTTTCGTTATGCCTAAGCGGCATCGCAAATGTATTAGGAATACCATATACCCCAATCTCAAGGAGTTGTCGAGTTAGATGGTACAATAGTTTAGATTTTTGGAGTTATTAAAGGACTCTAGCTTACCATTCATGCATGTCCTAGCTTGTCGTTCACACATGACATATCTATTATCAACCCTCCTCCTCTCTTTGCCATTTTCCTATCACAAGATTTCACTGCTAAGATGGGTGGTTACTTGTCATCAGACTGGTCACATATGATTCTTAGAACTTGGTATGAGACAAAGGTGACTATAAGAGAAGAGCTGATTTTATGTAATCATGTGGAGCCTTACACCGTTAAACCTATAGATGGGAATTATGCCATTTGTGACCCAGAAGAGGAAGATGTTGATCATGAACCAACTACTCTCATAGAGGAAGTTCCTGATATAGTGCTTGATGAGGTAAGTATAGATCATCAATATGATCCCTACGTTGATTTATTGGCAGATGAAGAATCTGGTCTACTATTTTTGGAGGAAACTGGATTGGGTACATATTGCATCCATGAAGAAGGTACAATCGTACCTCAATTGGTTAAAACATCAAACAATTTTGAGGGATTGTGGCAATTGTTCTTTGATGGTTCGAGAAGTAAAAATGGATCTGGTGCGGGAGTTATGTTGATTTCTCTAGAAGGGGATAAATACTTCTCATCTTTTTAGTTGCAATTTAGTTGCACCAATAATGTCACCGAATATGAGGCCCTCATACAAGGGATCCAACTAGCCCATAAGAGAGGCATCAAGGATTTGAATTTCTTTGGAGACAGTGAGTTGGTTTTGCATCGTGACAACCTATAGTGCATCAAAAAATTATCTCTTAAGATCATATAAGAATCAAGTTTGGGACCTAATAGAATATTTGAAGCTTTTGGAATTCATGCAGTTCCTAGAAAACAAAACCAGGGATGTTGATAGACTTGCTACAATTTTCTCACAATGTATGACATACTTGTAGACCTCATGAAGGAAGGGAAGAAAATGGTCAAAATGATGGTCCGTCCCAGATTCCAGATAATTTGATTAGTTTAAAGTGTTTGATAGTGACAAACAAATTATTCTTTTCCTGCAAGAAGAGGAAGAATTTGCTGCCAAACACCTAGATAAACTGCAAAACTCGTATAACAATCAAATTATACAATTGAAGGGAAAAGAAATTACCAAAAGGTTTAGTCACTCTTGAATCTATCTTCAATTCAAATGACCAAGCCAAACGACAAAGCACAAACATGGTGGTCAAAGAAGAGGATTTTGAGGAAGTTGAGGTGGCAAGTGAAAAACTTTTAAAGATTGGTAAGGTATGTACTACCGAAGAGAAGAAAGATTTCATCAAACATGTCAAGAATATCACGACATTTTTGTATGGAGCTACAAATACTGCGCATGGTTTTGATCTAGGTCTAGCACAACATACCATTAAACTAGATCCTAATTCCAAACCAGTTCATCAGAAACAAAGGCCAATTAATCCCACAATTGAGTCACTAATGTGAAAATAGGTAACCAAACTCATCAAGACATGTATAATTTTTCCCATCAAGCATTCCTCATGGGTAGCCAATCTGGTGCCCATAAGGAAGAAGAACAGAGAGATTCGGTTGTGCGTAGATTTCAAGAGATTTGAATCATGCCTCGTTGAAAGACCATTATCCTCTTCCATCGATAGAGAGCAAATATCTCAAACAAGGGCGGGGAGCTCAAATATTTTCTTTGATCGATGGATATTCAAGTTACAATCAAATTCTAGTCTAAGAATCCAACCAATTTGAAACAACTTTCACTACCAAGTGGGGCATGTATGCTTACACCAAAATGCCATTCATATTATCCAATGTCGGGAATAATTTCCAAAGAGCCATGGGCATGGAATTTAAGGGACTAATCAACAATATCATCTTGGTTTACCTTGATTATATAATCTGTATATTCTAAGCATGCAAAGGATCACATCATGCATCTAAGGAAGGTTTTCCGAAGATGTGGAAAATTTGGGGTTTGACTTAACCCCAAGAAATATATTTTTGTAGTGCAATAGGGAAATTGTTGGGACATGTTTCAACGGAAGGACTGTTGTCAATCGATTTAGCTAGGATTCATTCGATTATGTCTTTATCTCTCCCAAGTCACAAGAAGGGTCTCTAGAGTTTTCTTGGGAACCATAAATTTTGTGCGAGAGATTCATCCCTCAATTCGCAACATTGGCTAAACCGATGACAACCATGATGAAGAAAAATATTCTGTTCTCATGGCAAAGGAATGGAGGGAGAGATTCGAGGCTATCAAAATGGCCATTTCCCAAGCTCCCATGCTCGTGAACCTCATGTTCGATAAAGATTTTATTATTTATGCTTTTGCAGGTCAAGAGAGCATTTTAGGGATCCTCACCCAACAAAATGATGATCTGATGGAGCAACCAATTGCCTTATTTAGTCAATCCCTCAAAGACTATGAGCTCAAATATTCATTTGTTGAGAAACAAGTCTTTGCAGTTATTCAAGCTCTAAATAAATTTAAGCACATGTTGTCCAAAAATAAAATTCACTTAATGGTTTCTCATCCTCAAGCGTCCAAGGTCTTTTTCTTTGACAAAGAAATGAACGTGTAGTGTGCTGGATGGATCACGAAGGTGATGAAGTATGACGTACACATCAAATTCACTAAACTTGTCAGAGGTAAGGATTTATGTAAGCAGCTTGCTTTCAGTAGACATAGAGATCCATGATAATGAAGTTATTACACTCTTAAACACCGACAAAGGTGATGATCAAGTTGATTGGTTGTCAAAATGCAAAATTTCCTTCTCTCGGGGCATATCCTTCAAACATGGATAAAGTCCAAAGACATACTTTCCGTCTCAAGTATATTATGTATGTCTTGGTGGGTAATATTTTTTTCTAAAAGGATTTGAATGGTGTTCTTCTTCACTGCATAAAACCGGAGCAGATGAATAAAATATTAGAAGAATTCCACAATGGTCTATCTGGGGGACATTACTCTGCGCAAATGACTGCTACCAAAATTATGCAGGATGGTTACTATTGGCTAGATTTGTTCAAAGATGCCCATCTCTAGGTGAGGAAATGTAAGGAATGTGCCCTTTTCACTAGCAAACAGAAGTTGGCAACTTTTCCACTGCACCCAATTCAAGTGGATCAACCTTTTAGTTCAATGGGGTTTGGATTTATTGGGATGATAAATCCTCCATCTAGTGACAGAACATAAATGGGTTCTTACTACAATGGACTACTTTACTCGATGGACATAGGCGATAGCATTGAAAGAAAGCAATGAGAAGGTAGTCCTCGATTTCTTGGAAAATATAATGACAAGGTTCGGTGTTCCATTTACAATTATTTCTGACAATGCAATGGCTTTTCTCGGTTTGAAGTTAAGTGAATGGGTTGTTAAGAATGGGGTCTACCTCAAGACTTCATCCAATTACTATCCACAAGGGAACAGGTTGGCTGAGTCTAGCAACAAGAACCTCATAAGAATTATCAAACACATGATGGAGACTAATAGGAGGACTTGGCATACACAACTTAAGATTTCCTTATGGGAAGATCGAATCACACCTAAAAGATACATTAGAAATTCACCTTTTATGCTTGTATATGGAAGGGAAGCAAAGCTCCCGCTCTCCTTGGAATTACCTTCCTTGGAGTTGGCTCATCAGCTTGAGGTTATGGAGAATAAATCCTTGATGGTGAGATTTGCTGAACTCGTGGAGTTGTAAGAAGTGTGAAATAAGGCTATGAGAACTTTGGGACGACATCGGCTCGAGTTAAGAAATCCTTTTACAAGAAAGCTTCTAATAGACATTTTTAGGAGGTAGACTTAGTTCTCAAATGGGATGAAGATAGATCCAAACCAAGAAGACATGCCAAAGTTGTCACTCTCTAGAGTGGGCCATACATCATCACAAGTTGTAAAGAGGTGAATTCATTTCTTCTATCCAAGCTCAATGGAGAAGAATTATTCCTTCACGTGAATGGGATACATCTCAAAGCTTGCTTTTGAGATTGTTTCACCCCCTATACAAAGTGAACATTTTGTAATTTCCTCCAAGTGCTTTGCACATTATTTGTTTTTATTTTTCTATTTTTTTGTGTTCTCTAAATGTAGTTTTCGCCAGACTCTTTTTCCCAATGGTTTGTATAAGGCTTCTAGCCCTAAAACTTAGCAGGAAAGCATTCCCTGGAGGTCATAAAAAATGTTATTCTTTAAATCTTACTTTGAAGTGAAGATGTTAAAATCAACTAACAAATTTTCTTTTGACATACAACGCTTGGAATTGTTTGAGAATTTGATTAAGGAACTTTGAAAGTCCGAAAGTCTAAAATTTTGGACTTTCGGACATTCGAATTCAAGTCTCTTTTGGTAAATTGTGATTTTTAACTTGGAGTTCTGAAGTCTAAAACTTTAAAGTTGTGAAATTTCGGAACTTCGGACTTTCTAGTTTTGGAAGTCCATGTTGATATTTTGAGAAAATTCTTCCATGAGTTCTCGAAGTCAAAAATCCCGAAGTTCCAATTTTGGAACTTCGAACTTTTGGGTTTCAGAAGTCTCCCACCTATTTTTGATATTTTCACTTTTAGACTTCCGAAGTCTGAAACTCTAAAGTTCTACAATTTCAGAACTTCAGAGTTTCAGGTTCAGAGTCTTCCGTTACCTTTTCACAATTGTTGTCTCTCGAGTTACAAGTCCAAAACTCCGAAGTCCCAAAATTTTGGAACTTTGAAATTTCATGGTTTCGAGACTTCGAGGTTCTATGAGAATTTAATTCCCACCAACCTTCGCATGTGTTAGATTCCAAGCATTAATTTTAGGTTTTTCTATATAAAATCAAGATTTTACCTTTTCGTTTTCACCTAATTTTTTCTCGAAATCTAATTTTTACTGCGCTCTTTGTACTTTCAAGGCATCATTTTCAAGGTGACTTTGTTTAGGTTATTTCCTTTTGGTTATGATCTTTTCAGTTTTTTTTCTTCCTCGTTTATTTTCGTTTGTTCTTCTTTATTCTGCTTTTGAAATGGAACCCTTGGCGGTCACCATGTCTTCCTTGAAGGTGTTTCCCGATCTCCACGATTGCAAAATCAAACATCTGCAAGCATCCATCTCGAGACTTCATCATAGTTTTCGAGATCCTACCAAGTATTTTTCTTGCTTTATGTTCCTTTAGCAAAGTTTGCAGGTTTACGGTTCTTCTTTTAGAGTTTTGGAAGTTCTTATTTGAAGTTCTTGTTTGAGGTTTGCTTATTTCAAAGTTTTGGAAGTTTGTGGTCCGCTCTTTTGGAGGTTTCTGCTTTGAAGTTCGGAGGTTGATGTTTTAGGAGTTTCGAGGTTTTCCATTTCAAACTTTTAGACATCTGTTGTTTTGGGTTTTCGGAGGTTTCGCACTTCGGAGTTAGAGTCTTTTAAGAATTTCAGACTTTGGCATTTCGGGACTTTTGCGGTATTTGTTACAAAGTTCCAAAGGCTTTTTCGATTCTAAAACCCGAATTTAATGTCAACTTCTTTAGGAAAGGGAAAAGAGAAAATGAAGTATACATTCCTAGGAGTTGCTCCTCACTCTTGTCTATCTTCAGACCTAGGAAATATAGGAGATACTGATCTCAGACAGGTTGATTTTCTTGATTTCTAGGCAAGGGTAAAGGCTCCTAACAAGAAATCTTGGATGCAAGCTATCTATGATAGTGGACTTGTTCTTGCTTCCAGTTTCCATGCATCAATGCATTGCCCCGAATTTGTCTTGGCTGCAATAGCCCACTTCGATGAAGACTCGGGTCGGTAAAGGATGTTGACGACAAGGTGGTAATTTGATTTGATGTTGATTTCTTTGAAGACTTGTTCAAACTTCTAGACGTTGAAAACTACACCACGATTTCACCAGAGGTAGTTGTTGAACACTGGGATAAAGAAACCGAGTTATGTACAAGGGTCATAATGAAGAGCTACTTGGCCAATAGTTTCATCAAGTTACCAAAGACCCTATATCGATCAAACTTCATCCAAGAAGTAAACGATATTATCATGTTATTGAGTAGAGTTTCAGGTCTCACCTCTGCGAAATAATTTTAGGAATGGTTGTTCTTATATATTTTCACCTTTAAAAAAATAAGGAATTCATATGATGAGGGCAACATATCAGTAGCTCCATCTGTTTCTAATTAGGCAAGGTTTTGTCTTCGAAGAAATTCTACATGACCTACTTCTTGGTTTACGTTGCAGCTGCTATGGAAGACTTCATTAGGTTGAACACTAAAGGTGTTAGGAGTGCTTCACAAATTTATGATTTTTATCCTCAGCTTACAATGGATGAGGGTAACAGACACTTTTGTAGGGTCAATGATGCCTTCTTCCTTGTTATCCTTTATCGTTTTGATAAGGATTTATATAACCGAAGGATTTCAGATGAAGCTTTCAAGGAAGTATGTGAGTGGGGAGTTATTTACCTCAAGTTTACTACATTCACATACATCTGGATCCCTGGTTTTTTAGGTGCTCCTAGTAAGCTTCCAAAATGCCCTACAGACAAATGGGTTTTGTTGGAGTTGGTTCGACAATTTCTGGACTACCATAAAATCCAGAACAAATTACACAAGTCGTGAGTCCATTTCCCCATTTCAATTGGCAGATATACTTGTGCAAGTATTTACAAGGCAAATAATGTATATGCAAAATGTCGAAGTGACCTTGCAACATTTCATCCTCGAACCAATTTCAATTCTCGGGAAAATTTAGTGAAACAGTTTATCCAGCCTCTCTTGTCCCCAGGTAAGAAGACATTTGGATTCATTGTCGAGATGAGTTCATTATTCGGAAACGGGAATATGAAAGGTTAACCCGGATGAGGCTCGACAGGTTTGGGATCGCAGATATTCCAAAGGAAATGGAAGATTAAAGGGAAGTATTGGATGCAGTTTACAAGGATAACAATGTCGCCAATCAACCATTTCCATGGATTGATTGGTATGTAGAAGAATGTTGTAATACTAAGGAGAGGGTGGGGCCCATTTTACAGAGGACATATAATTGGTTGGCTACCTTGGGAATTTCACCCAAAGATTTAGATCAACCTATAGAACAAGCCCAATCAACAATGAGTCTTCAAACACCTACTAAAGGGAAAAGGTCTATCCAAAGGTCCCATATAGCTCCAAAGAAGATTGCATTTGTTGTTGGAAGTTCCTCTCTCTCCAAGGATCATTCTTCCAAGGTTGTGTCTCCAGTGTAATCAGCATCAGAACTAGTTGAAGTCACTGATTCTTCAATCTTACCATAGAATCTGCCATCCTCTCCTTCCTTACCATCATCACTTCTTTCCACTTCTACACTCATTTCTTCTTTTCCATCTCCGTCCATGGCCCAGGTCTTTTCATCTCTTCCTGTTATTTCAGTAGGGGAGATGATTGGGTCTCCAATTTCCACTTCACTTCCTCTACAACTTTCATTTCCTCCCATCTCATCAGCTAGCCTCTTTTTATCCACCCTTGGGGCTATTCTCACTTCCACTCCTATCATTACCACTTCCATTCCAGTGCCAACTAATGTTACCAATGTCATTGTATTATCTAGTGCTACAAGTACCGAATAGATTGTTCCACTTCCATCAACATTTGCTATACCGTAATGGCTATTTCGCTTGACTCCCAAAATAGAAGAAGAAAGTACCTCTAGTGGATGTTATAGATCTAAGTGTGTTAGAACCTACTCTAAGGAGATAGGCCAAGTGGCCAAAGATCATCTCCAGCCTATCAATGAACCAATCAAGAGAAAGGGTTGTGGAGATTGCTACTCCCGTTGACGGAAAAACCAAACCGAATACCAAATTTCTAGATTTTCACAAGGAAAATTAACACATGAAGGAGCCAGAATAAATGTACGGACAATTCTCGGAATTGTTTTGGAAAAGTATGAAAAGATAAGGCTTTTAAGGATGAGCTCAAAACAAAGGTTGAGTAGCTCACTGCCTTGTTGAGGAAAATAACACATCCTACTCCATCCATTGATATTTCAACTACTCGGGCTCTAATGATTTCTTCCAATTTGAATGATATTTCCTATCACGAGATTGAGAAGATTGGACAAGAAGGAAGATAAGTAAATTGATGGATAGATTGCATACTTCAAGAAGCTAATCCTTTGATTAAAGAGGCTATTGAGATATATAATGATTTACGACCGAAAGAGCCTTTATTTGTAAAATGGATGAATCCTTCTCTGAAGATAATTATAACTTGAATTTGAATTTGACCACATGGAGTGAAATCAGAGAAGAGGATCCAAATCTAATTCTTTAAGAAGACATAATCGATGATGTTTCTAAGTTTTTTGAATATCAAAAGGCTATGGAATTGAAATCCCAAGAGTTACAGGATTTAATAAAGAAATTGGATGACAAGCGTGTGGAAATCATGGATGCTCTGAATGACATCTCAGAAGAGTTTGATAATGTTAATTGCAAGTTCTTCAATGAAAACATTGATGCTCTTCTGGAAGATCAAATTAAGTCAAATTTCAAGGATTTGGTGAAAGGGACGATGAGGTGACTAGGACTTTCAATAGTGACTCCATTGACAGGTTGGTTTCATGCCAAAATTTCACAAGTCAATTGAAGAAAGTGGTAGGTAAACTTAAATAATTCCAACCAAGGTAGCAAGAGAGATTGAGACAACATATGTGGTAAACCATTACGCGTGTGGGCCAGAGGAAGGATAAATACAAGGAATTATCAAGTGTTTCATCGAATACAAGCATCAAATGGCTGCATGGGAGAAAGAACAAGAGAAAACTGAAGATGGAGAAGGTGTTGCAGGCCAAGCTGAAGTTAGGCGGCCATGGTAGGACAGTTCCAAGCTCTGGATCGGTCTAAGTTGTAGGGTTGACCAAGTCAAACCCTTGCAATCACCTTGCTATTTTTATGGGAGCATGTTCCCTTGAACTTAATGATATTCTATTTTTAGTAATTTGTTGGCTAAAGCCCAACTACAATGGCTCAGCTTAAAAACTTATAAATAGTTAAGTGCATGAAGGTTTTAGAGAGATAGATTTTTGGGAAGTTACTCTTCAAGCTTGGAAGAGTGCTTTGAATATTTTGAAGCCTTTCAATTACATTTAGAGTGATATTTTTCCGTGAAGAATCTGATTTATTGTGTTAATGGTTGATCAATGTATGCTTTGTGGATGCACAATTTCTTAGTGTAAACCTTTAACTTGCCTTTATTTTAGGATATCTTGTTTCATTTTGTGGGAAAGTGATATAATTGTTTTGAATATCAGTTGTGGAGAGATTATTTTCCTTCTGTTATAAAAGTTGTATTATCATTAATTGTCATAAGTGAAAGAGATGTTTGACATGTGCATATTCTATATCGTCATAGTGGTTGCTTGTGTTTTCAATTAGAGTTGATCTATAAGTTATGTATACTTGGGGTCTTACTGAGGAGATGCATACTATTTTGACTATGGTTCGTTATTTACCCCGTCTAAATAGTACTATGTGAGTTAGATTGTGATGATTGTTTTATCATTTTTGAGTTGCCCCTTTCGGCATAAAGATCATCTGATTATCTAGTTTTACTCTTGGTGTATCCCCGCATATTTCTTTATTTTGTTATTTCTAACCCTGAACCTCGTAAAGTGAGTAGATTATAATCCTCTAAAGTGTTTTAGCGTTGCACATCGATCTTAAAATGAGTGCCCCCAAGTTCCAAAGGAGGATGACCTTCTCGGGAGGTTCATCCTAAGGCGACAAGGTCCCACACCTTGGGGATGTTCCCATGTTGCACGGGATCTTGTCATAGTTTAACGGGTGAACGATCTGCGTGACAACAAAAACTTAAGCAAAATAAATAGAGGAAATTTGATCACTTTTTTCTAGAGAGATTATGGGAGCTAGTAAACAAGATTAACCATCCTTTCAGATGAGGATGCTCTCCTAATTTATAGCTTCACAGTTCATGTCTTCATCTACACCCCACATAACTTTTCATATTCCTATTACAAGTGAATTTTCACATAACCTTAGGAAACACAAAACAAGTCCCCTTTTTATAATTGAAAAAGGGACTTTTAAATTGTACAAGTATTTCATAGTCACTTTAATGAATACAACAAAAAATCATGATTGTTTACAACGAATAATTCGAAAGGAGGTAGAGAAGAGGAGAAATAATGATGAGAGAAGATAAAGAATGCTCCAAAGAATGGATCTCGATGAAGTTCAGATATGGTGGCGTTGAAGATGACCTCTTGACCCATGATGACCCTCCAAAATAATGCACTGACGAAGAACTCTGATGAAGACCTTTGACCACTTTTTCTCTTTTGAAAACTCTTGAAATAATGAACCTTTGCAATGTTGCTTGAACACACCGAGATGGAAAGTGACGAGGATCAATGAGTAGACCATTGAGAAACATGAAGGATGACTCACCTCACTAAGAGAATCCTTTCAATCCTTGATACACTATCACATCTTCATGACCAACCATTCACATGGGAGAAATTGAATGCACTTTGTTTACACAATCATGATCTTGACTCGCCACTACATGAGCACTAATGATGAGTGAAGTATGAGACAATAATTTTGAGTCCAGAGTGAGGAAAGGAGAATGAGACCAAAATCAATTTCATCCACCAATTGATCATGCATTCCATGAGAAATGAATTGAAATGGTCTTCGAAACAAATTGGCCTTTTTCTCATTTTGACACTTTAGGCTCACCGCATCGGTGCATGTGGGAATTTGCTTGAAATTTGAGCAAGAGACCTCTGTGAGTACCAGGACCATTTGAGAATGTGTGAAGGACTGAAATGTGACCACTTTTAGCTCATTTCACCCATTTACTATTTTTAGAATATCCATCATTATTGCCCCATTCTAGCCAATTTTGTCAGTTTTGTCAATCTTGCCAATTTTCGAGTGTCTCGATCATGGGGAAATGAAATGAGTATGAATGCACATTTTTCTCAAACGTACTATTAATAGTAGGTACTACCATAAAGACTTACTAAAAATAGAAAGTGGTCTTCTCAATGTCATATTTGAACGAAACCACTTGCAAAAGTTTCTATATTTCATTTCAAGGCTTTGCTCCAATTTTCGAGAGATTCCAATCGCTGGGTTTTTGTAGATATGAGGAAAGGTGATTTTTTGTTGAAAACTTCATCTGGGTATAAAAAAATAAATGAGGGCATGCAAATAATCTTCTTAAAGTTGTTCTCACAAGGAATCCATGGTTAAAATTTGGTGGAAAACAGAGTTCGGGAACATGAGTTATGAGCAAAACAAGATTTGGAAGTTTAGGGCACAAAAGGGGGTTTTTGTGTTTGAATGTCATAACCAGCTTCAAAAGATGCTTTAATGGCTGCCAAGGAGGTTGCTTTATGTTTTTAAGTTGTGAGTGGTGGTGAGCATGAGTGAATGTATTTATGAAGCGTAAACTAGGAGGAGAGAGAAAAGTAGACAAAAAGCACTGGGGTTGCGGATGGATCACATGAGGAAACTAGGCAAGGGCCGGACATGGGCGCATTTTGTGTTCCAAATTGTCCTAAGGGAACGGATAGATGGGGTAGAAAAATGTGCCCTCACCTAAGAGTGACAAGTGGCAGAAGGTGGTTTGATGAGGCGGAGAGGAGAAGGGGTTGAAAAATGGCTTGCAGAGCCTTCCCGAGGTCATGTGGTGAACCAAGGGCTAAGATGGGCATGAGGCACATTTTTGTGTCCAAATTGTCTCAAAGGGACATGATGACAGATGGGGCAGAAAAATGGGCCCTCACCCTAGCTTGACAAGTGTCATTTTGTGATTGCACGATGAGAAGGGCTAGAATGAGGTGAGAAGGGATTTAACTTATGTTACAAAGCCTTTTTAGGGTCATATAAAGGACCGGATGGCTAAAACAAGATGGGCACAATTTTTTGTCCCAACTGTCCCAAAGGGATGGGACAGATGGGACTCAAAAATACACTTTCACCAGAGGTGGCACGTGTCCTCTTCAAAAAAATTCTAACTACGAGAGCATACCTTGAAGATGAAGTTTCCAGAACTCCGGAGGACATTTTGGCACTTCTTGATATGATTTTAATTCCAAATAGCTTTTTGAGAAGAATGGGATGGGTCTCATGATCTACTTCTTCTGGCAACTCCTGAAAAATAACCCTTTTTCTTGGGACCACAGGGCATGCCTACCAAAAATGGGTTGTGGAGATAAGCACCTTGGTCTTGTGAAAATCAAAAGCACCATCACTTAGAGCATTGAATCATCTTCTCGATGTTCGAGCACTATTTTGAACTGCAAGCTCCTTCATCTTCAAAAACTTGTTTTCACTGAACTTGTCCATAAACCTTCAAATCTTCCCTAAACTTGCTTATGCAATATGATCTTAGCTCGTCAATTCCACTTCCCGATGAATTTGGGCCTTCAACTCTACTTTGGGGGTGCACACACCACCTCGTAAATTCTAGAAATAGTCATTTCTAAGTCTACTCGAACAATTTATCTTGAGAAGTACTATATCGAAAAAACTTCATGAGCTTTCTTTCATATATCAAACACTTGGGCAAGGGTATTACAACACATATGAGCACTTGGAGGATGGGGATAGACATGACACAGAGGGGGAACTGATCCGGAGGAGTGCTCGAGAGGGTTTACAAGCAAAAATTTGACACTAGGGTAAAATTGTCATGTTTTCAACTTGAATTTTGCCCTTGCAAAACACATGACAAAAGAGACAATGCATTTGCAAAAGGAGAAACTTCTATGAGGACTTATAAAAAGTTGAAAAAGATAGGATCATGGAAGGTATTGTACAAGTTTTCAACTAATGTATATGAGATTGCATTACTAGAAGGATTAGATATATCCCATATTCAATGTGGCCAAATTATATGAATATCATGAGGGATATGGTGATGAGCAAAGTGAAGGAGAGTTAGCATTACAAATTCTTGATTGGCGATAACAAGTGCCAAAAATGGAGAAGGAAGAGATAGAGGCCATTTCAAACTCTAAAGTGGCGAAGAGAACATGATGAAAATAATACCAAGAGCATATGATAAAGTGTACGAATCACACATTGTAGGTTTTGTAGAGATTGATCATTATGGGCCTACTCTTGAAGATGTTGGTTTGTGCGAAACTCATACTTTTTTTTCTTATTTGGGAAGTCGATGTAGAAGCATCTAAGGCGAACAAACAATCTTGCTTCAAACAAAAAGAAGCCAACCCTTTGAATAAGCCTCTCTTAGAGTGCACAAGAATAAACCCACAAAATTGAAATTTCTTTTGTTTTGCAATTTTTGGGTTAGGCACAACGTGCATTGCACAAGCAAATAGATTGCCGTGATTTGCACAGACAATGTGCAAAATAATGGAGGACTCTAAGGACCCGATGATAGACTTAAGGATTGAAGTGGATGCAAGTGTAAGAACCTAAACAAGTTCGATGGAGAAAACAAAAAGTCAATGTGCAAGAAAAAAACAATAGCCTCAATAAACTAGAGGGCTAAAAATGATTTGCACGCAAGGCAAGGATGAAGGGAGCAATATGAAGCATGATTCATAAGCATCAAGGTGGCTGGAGATGGAAGAGCCAAATTGAATGTCCATCGTGGTGAGTGTGCAAGGACTAAGAGGTTACACAGAAGCAATGCTCAAGCATAGAAGCTTCAAATGATTGTGAAGCCCAAAGATCTTGGATTGAATCCAAAGGCCTTGAAATGCCTTAGACTCCATGACCATTGGAGACATGTATCGGTTTCTATCAGGTGCATGGATTCAAAACAACATATAGCATTCCTTGAGGCCTTTATGGAGGCATAAAAGCAAGCAATCAAGCAAATTAGGAGCTTGGGAAAAGATTCGAATCTCAATTTGAAAGTGTGTTTAGCCGGGAGATATTGCTGGATAAGTCTAGAAGGTAGAGACTACGATCTACAAAGCAGAGAAAAGTCTAGAGAGGAGAAATTAGGGAGAATATTCTAGATCTAATTGAGTGAGAGATAGAGAGGAGAGAGGTAGCAGAAGTCTAATAGATTCCATCAATTGTAGAGAGAAGAGCTTCTTGTTGCAGCTGCATGTTTTATACCAGTTTGGGCACACTGTAATCCTTTGCTATTATAATATAAGATTTCCACTATGTTTGTGTACTTTGTGTTTGTGGGTGTTCATAGCTGTTGGGTTAGGGTTCTCCTTGAATGGAAACCCTGTCCCTATGACTGTGTCTATCCTCCTTTTTGTTACTAACATTGATTAGAGGGGATTGTGTTCTTTATGAGTCCCGTCACCTTATAAATACCATCAATGTGAATGTGATTAAACAAAGTACAAAATTTTTGCAAACAAAGTGACATATTCCTTGTTGAAGATTTATTTCCACAATAAAATTCATCTAATCATCAAAAAAGCGTGAATGAAAAAAAAGTGTGCATTGACAATAATTATGATACAAACAAGGTTTATAAGGCATTACATGCACTAAACGCTTTGCCAATCTAAAAGTAGACTTCCTCGATTTGCTATGTTTGAATCCTCCTCTTCGATACTAACATTACTTCACATAGAAGTGCTCTTGTACTTGGGTGTCAGAGAGACAAATTCAAATTCAACTACCGAAGTAGATCGACATGCATGAGATTGCTAACTTCAGGAAAAACAAAACAAAAGCAAAAAAATTCCCAGAATGACTATACTTCCTATGGGGTATCTTATCATATGGCTTTTGTACATATCTCTCAAGGGTTTAATTGATAATGTTTATCCCCTTCTTGTTTGATGGCATTGCTTCCATGTTTTATATTTTTAGATACTTCATTTTTAGCTGGAGTTCCTTTCGCACCCCTGGTCAGCTATTGCAATTGTTTCTATGTTTAAGTTCCATTGACCTACTTTGGTCATACGTTGACACTAATATAAACTTCTCTTTATACAGTCACACTAGAAAAGTAATATCGCAGAAAGGTCACCATCCTCGGTATTTTTATTTGATGAAAATCACAATTATTAAATATAAGCGACAAAAAATAAGGGGATTATGCTAGCTCGGAGAATGAAATAGTAATAACTTGTAATGTGCTGTAACATGAAACCCTAAGAAAATATTGAGAAAGAACTGGAACTTACAAATATAAATCATGGTAAGTACAGTTCTCTCCATGAATGCACCGAGTTCCACAGATATTGAAGAGAGGACGAAAGATGTAGCATTTTATAAAAATAAACATGAGAGAAAACAATGATTGAGCATTATAACATGTTTTTATATACAAAATAAATTTTCATGTACATGAACGTCTGCTAAAGTACACTGAGAAGGGTTTTCCATTAACTTTTCAGAATTAAATACAATAGTGAGTGATGCACATGCTTTAGCTCAACTTCAGACTTATGAACACATGATTATGCCTTACGCTTCCCCCTTTCCTTTCCGCTTCCGTGTTTTACTAAGCTTTTCAGTAAGAAGTAGTAATAACTCTTCATTATCATGAACTGATGGACCACCTTCTTTTTCATATGTACCAGAGATGCCAGTTAACCAGCCCAATGCTTCAACTGCTGCATCATTTTCTGCCAGCTGCTTTGTTTTGCATACCGTACCAATAAACTGCATTCCCTGAATTCCACTAGAGCTCTGACCTGGTTAGCCCCCAAATGCTTTGTTTTATATTTTGGAGGACTATGGCCAGCCCGCATCATTAAGGTCTGCAGTAAAGATTTGGGATTTTGTCCTTTTTCATATGGATCTTCACGGCCTGACTTGGATTTTTTAATTTCACTACCAAAGACAAATTTTCCATCACATTGATCTCCTGACACTATCTCTTGAACAGCTAGCAATAAATGCTGCCCACCTGTATGGATATCCAAATTTGGATTCTCAAGCTGCAAATAATAAGAAATCAATCTTATTAGTCACTCTCTCCTGCAGCCATCTCAGGCATATTTGATGGCAAACATACAGAGTACAGAAGCTAGCTAAGAAAATTTAAAGACGAGTACTTACTTTTCTGTGAACAAGTTTATCAAGCTCGTCCTTGAGTTTCAAATAAGTTTTGGCTAAATCAGGCAGCATAAAGAACTCCAAATAGCCTTCTAACATTTTCAAATGACCATCCTGGAGAATGAATACAAGTCAGGGGCCTCCCAAGCACAATCTTGTAAGATTCAATTATACATTATCCAATAAACCTTCAATTAATTTGCAGTTTTTCCATAGGTATCAGATAGCCAATTATTGATGATCTCACCACAACTCCACGAGAAAGGGAACCGCCAAATAGTAGTAGAATCGAATCTGAGACTCCTGTTGAATCACGTATAAACACAGTATTTACTTTAATTTTGTCACCGAATACCAACCAGGGGTAGGGGATTTGCTGTTCTCGGGCATTGATAGAATTCTGAAACCAGACATTGCATCCAACCAGTTAATAAGACATGCTACTTAATGGCGGTAAATAAGGTGATCTAATTCCATGAAATTCTTCAGGTAGCCATGATGTTATAAATTCTAAGTATCATACTTGCATAAGGATAAAGCACTATTTAAGTCTTCTATCAACCATAATTATCATAAACATGAAATTAATGAAGTAGGATATCAGGCAAAAACTTACAGCATAAAGCATAACTTGCCCATCATCCATGGTTTTCATTGCCATTGACCTCTCCGTGTGCTGTGTATACACCAATCACGAGTTTTAGAAGCCATATAGCCGTACAACATATGACATGAAAACATAAACCAAGAAGGGACAGTCAAACTTTTCATTCCTTGAAAATTCCATGTTGATGTATCATCTCATATTCATTTTAAAATAATTTATCTTTCATCATCTTTAACCATGTTTTCTAAATTGGTTGACTCATGCAGCTTTCTTGTTTCTTTCATACTCTTTAACTATGTTTTCTAAATGGTTGACACATGCGGCTTTCTTGTTCTTAAAAATACCCACTTGTTCACTGTCATGTACATGGTGCTTTCGAAAAAGAATCCTTCAAAGAGAATATGGACACTGGGTGGGAATCACAACTTGTATATGGTCCCATAGACAGCCTAGGCCCTAAAAGGGATTACAGACTCAAAAAAGGGACTCTTGTTCCCAGGATAGGCCACCAATATGACATCATGGCACACGGTTATCAGTAGGCTATCACCTAAACGAGCTATTGATCCTCCTAAAAGGCATTTCATTTTTAGTGATTCAATCTTGTTTTTGTTCTTAGAAGCACCAAGCCCCAGATGAATATCTAAGCAAAATCTTTTCATTTTTATGGAGGTTATTAGTGTTGTAGATATCATGCTTGCTGATTTTAAAATGGCATTTTCCTATAGAGGAATAACACATTTCCTCATATCGTTGTATAAAAACAGTGCAATCAAGTAAGAGAGAACCATATCACTTAGGCGTAGACCTGATCCTCCCCAAATTCGCTTAATTTTTAATGATCCAGTCAATTTTTTTGGTACTTAGAAGCACTAAGGATAGATGGAGATCCTAACAAAAGAAATTTGTGTTTTATGGACCTTATCGTTCTTATAAATATGCTTTCTATGACTTTAAAATGGCATTTCCAATGGACAAATAGCACATTACTACATATTAAAGAAAAAACAGTCCAATCAAGTAACAGAAGCATAGCCTCATAGACCTAAATGATGGGTTTTAATCCTTTCATTGTATAATAGTTAGATAGATGGCCAGGGATAATAGTGTAGGCCCAGTATGTCATAGTTGTTAATAAGGCCACGCTAACAAAGAGGGCTCCAAGGCATAGAGTAATCTTTGAACCAGGCGATATATGGTTGAGGAGTAAAGTCATTTGCAAGGAAATGTCATGTCCTGGGGCTAGAGACAATGTTAGTTATAAAGCATGGCACCGATCACTGGAGGAGAGACTTTGTGAAAGGCTTGGCTGCACTTGTTATTACCATCTCTCATATGGCAATACTGAATAGCTGTCCAATACTCTTACATTTACCCTAGTTCTTGAGTATGCATTGCATCCATGATATTCATGTAGCTGTTATTGTTGTGGAGCTGTCTTTTAGGTAAGGAAGAACCGATCTGTATGCAATATTGTTTTCCAGTTATGAATCACCTCCTTCCCAAAACCCATATACAACTTCCAACTAAGAGCCATTAACAACTAATCAATTAACAACAACATTATTAAATCTCTATGATTCTAATTTACTTGGATCCACACTAAGTTTAGTGGAATCCCAGAATTTTGCCCATTGAGAAACGCACAATTCACCCACTGCAAAATTAAGTTAATAGATTTCTCTACTAAGGTATCTTACCACAACAGAAACAATGCCAGGAAACAGGCCGGCACATATAACTGCTCGGACCAATGATTGATTATGAGACAACTGATTGCAGGTACTAGCATCTGCATCTACCAAACCAGCATCTTTCAGCAGAAAACTGAATTGTTTTCGAAGAGAATTTATGGCCTGCATTGTTTGAGGTGACAGAAAATTCCTCCAACAATATTCATAAGATGATCCAACTCTTTCAGCATCTTTCCAGCCTTCATATGCACGTACAAGAGCCATATGGTCACTATAATCCTTTGCAGAAAATCGCAATCTTGCCGCATCGGCCACCTGAGAAATAATTCCAGAACTGTGAACATTGATTTCCATGTTCTCTACCAGGTTTCAAACAAAACATTGGTCAAGGTTGAAGGAAGTTCGGTGAAAAACATGAGGAGAGTATGGTACTTAATTCAAAAGTCACAACTATAGTCTATAGTCATGATAAAATCATAATCACCGTTTAAAAAGAGCTGCCAAAACATTATGCTAAAATCAAATTAAAGTCTCTCTGACCTATAAAATCTCAAGTGAATGAAATCAATTTGCAACACACTTATTTTTTGTTGTACTACTGACCAAGAAATATAAATAAAAAACCACACCTGCCAGTATTCAAATAGAGACACAATACAAATTTTAAGACTCAATAAATTGTGATCAGGGACACAAGAAACTTGAAGCAGGAATAAATCTTGCAAACAAAAGTATTATATAGTTACCAAAAACTACATTGCAACATACTCCGCATACAATACACAAATTCTCGTCTCATTTTTAAATCTACAAAATATTCACTGACAAAAGCATTCTATCATTGCCTGGAATTGAGGATAGAGAAAAAACATAGAATTGATTCCTCACAAAATCACCAGTTCATTAAAGGCAACATTCCTTTTTAAAATTTGAAAATAAGGAGAAAAATGACGTATATTTTGGATATGAAGGTAGTTTATTGTTGGTGAGCTAGTACACCTCCTTGGTTAATGCTTCCTTATCTATGATGCAACTTCATGTGATTGAATGTATTTCTATCAAGGAATAACAAATCAAGTCCCAAAGATTACCTTCTATGGTTAGAAGCTTTAGAAAAGGTTTATTCTTTCACAAACTCGATTAAAATTCACTTACTGTAGTTTCCTATAGATCTTTGTAATAATTTATTTCCTCTGGTTCACTGTGCCTATCTCAAGGTCATAGAGGAGAAAATTGGATCTCGTTCAATTCAAGAATAAGGTCGTGCTATGCTATATTTCATACTTAAAAATATTTAGATCTCTTTCAAGAGAAGTTTTCCATATTGTTAACAAAGGATCATCACACAACATAGATTCCATTTCATTAACTAATTCAAGTCCTATATCCTGTACTTATAATTTATTTTGAACTCCTTCGAGACAAGTTTTCCATATTGTTAACTAAGGATCATCACACAACATACATTTCCATTTCATTAACTAATTCAAGTTCCAAAATTGTATGCCAAAAATGGGTTGTCATACATCAATATGAACACCATAATCCTCAGAATTTAGTAGGATGCAAGATATATTTTAAGATTGCTAGAATGGAACCATTCCATTTTCATTCATGAGCCAACACTCCTATAATATCCCCAATGAAATTCATACATCTACTTTGTGTACAATAGCATTGTGACCAGTAACTTGGCCTTATGTGAGAAAAACCAGTAACTACATTACAAGGAGCATTGGACATTGTTGCATAGGATTTTTAGGTATACACTACAAAGTTAGTACAATTTCAAGTGCTGGGTACATACATTTGTACCACATTAAGAGCATCTCGGAGTAGCTAATAGTATACTTTGGAGTAACTAACACATGAACAACTATACGTTTCTAATTAAAGATAACAAGACATGTTCTCTTTCTAATCCAAATTTTATTGAATGGAAAATCTAACATGTAATTAAAGAATAATATATACATTTCTTTGACTAATATTAAGAATATCAAAATCATCCAAACCAAAGCCACAAGCATAATAATGCTGTAGATAAAGCATCAGACAAACATAGACACCAGATTTATTTTACATGGGGAAACCCAAGTTGGGGAAAACCCATGCCCTATCTGGGAAGGCTTTAATATTCATTTTATTTTATTCAAAGAATATTTAGAATGCACCCCAAGGATGTCTCAAGTGATCCAGCACACTGTAGAATTTCTGAACAGGTTTCAAAGTAGAAAAAGTATTGCAAGCTTTGACACTGAATATGTTTTGCGGTGATTTCCAAAACCTCCTATTCAAACAAGGGAATGACTCTTAGATATACAAATCATGCTACGTTTTCATGCTCATACAAGTCCAAATATTTAGTTTGTAATCAGGTTTAGTGAAGATTTTTTTAACCCACAATCCCATTAAAGTCCTTAGCAAATGCCACTCTTGGAAAACTGCCTGGAATGGGGTATATGTTCTGAATATATTCATGATGGGAACATACAGCCTTTTGCATTTATTGCTTTTCCCATTTCCACCTCATAAATTTAGTTCACTTATATCCATAAATGACAGCAATTAATTTATACAAATAGGTAAAAATGACATTTTTTCTGTCCCTTTCAAGGGCTTTAACCCAAACAACAGACTGCATTTAAAGGCTCTAAAATTTTCTTCTAATTCTTGCTTGTCCAAAATAAGAATAAAACTCACTGTTTCAATGCACAGATTTCAATAGTCTAGCAAAATGGCATGCTTCATTTTCTCCATTGCTAATGCATATACCACATACAATTTATTTATAGTCATCTAGTCTGAGAAGGAATGTGTAGCTAAAGGCTTAACCATAGAGATTTGTATAGGTTTAAGATATAACTATTTCTCACAATACCGCATTAAGCCTGTTTTTTAGTGTTCTCACTTAGCTCTAGCTAACGACATCAATAAAATCATAGATAATGGCATCAATATAATCATAGATAATGGCATCAATACAGCTATATCGACTTCTCCTAGAGTTTGTATAAAACAAATTCCATAACCAAACCAGATGTGTGAGTGAACTAGAATTACATGCCCATGAAATTAGCACAAAGCATTTACAACCCATATCGATTGCCAAATCTTTCCCATTATACTCGAGGAATAATGAAAGGGATAAGAGAATTACTCACTCGGCTAAAATTAATATAATGGTGTAACCACATTCCATTTAAGCATTTTTCAAACACTTTGTGTGCACCCTCCCTTCAGGCATTTTTTCAAACCTTGGTGTGCATCCTCCATTTGGTTTTTTTTGGCACACTTTGTAATGTCCCTTTTTCAAATTAATGCCAAATGAAGACTTCTTGCCATTCTCTTCCCATGGCCAAGAAGGATAAGTGAACAAGGGAAGTAATTGAACTCATTTCAGTTTTCTTTTATTATTTTTAATGTTTTTATTTGGTGTTTCACTCCTTAAGGCAGGTCGGTTGGGGTTATGAGACCCCAACAAGAGATTAGAAGATAAAGTGAAGCTTAAAGAGGTCGGTCTTCACCTATTTGGCCTTTGGCGCCAACCAAGGGATATAAAAAGGATTGTATGACCTCATTTGCAAATCATCTTTGGCGCATATACACTTATACTTGGTTTGTTGGGCTGATTGCTCAATACCTTTCCACTTGAGGACAACAACCCTCTTGTGTGGCATCCAAGGAGGACGAAACCCTTCCTTGTGGTTTGGTGGAGAACGGAAACTCTCCATAGTGGTGAATTGAAGACATCTACTGAAGATTCTTTTGCTGATTGGGATCTAGGGCATCAAGAAGAAGACCTACAAGAGCTTTGATATATTTTTGGAGCCCCTCTCCTAGGGAGCGACTAGGGTTTGGTTGTGATTTGGTGCCTTCTAGGGCACATAACTCATATATTCTTTGATATTCTGACTTATCATAATTTATAAGGTTGGAATCCATAATTTGGTTATTTTTGAGGAGTTTATCTATCGTTTTCAGCCCTTGTTTGTGGCTGCCCTGCTGCTGTCATAAATTTAATTACAACAGGGTATCATCTTTGGTTTTCTCCATTTCTTTGATGCAAATTGGATGGATATTTGTTGCCGTACTTGAAATAATTATTTAGAAGTATTTTTCAGCTGTTGTGCATGGTTATATGGTGAATTTAATGTCCCTATACAGTCGCTGCTAGGGTTTCAAGGAATATTAAAGCTGCTGTTATAAAAATCAGAATTTACTTCACTTGGGGTTTGTGTGATTTCCTTGATTTACAGTTTCAGCCCTAGAAAGGAGATTACACACTTTGCCAACAATGCCAAATGCAAATTAAAGAATAGTTTTCTCTCTTACGCATTTTGTCAAAGATATAACTATTTCTCGTAATAATGCATTAAGCCGCTTACTTTACTGTTCTCACCCCGCTCTAGATAATGATGCCAATATAATCATTGATAATGGTGTCAATACAACGATATCGACTTCACCTAGAGTTTGTATTAAAAAAATTCAATAACCAAACCAGATGTGTGAGTGAAAGAGAAATACATGCTCATGAAATTAGAACAAAGCATTTACAACCCATATTGATTGCCAAATCTTTCCCATTATACTAGAGGAACGATGTAAACAAAAAAGAATTGCTCAATTGGCCAACATAAATGTATTGGAGTAACCACACTCCACTTAAGCATTTTTCAGACACTTTGTGTGCTCCCTCCATTCAAGCATTTTTTCAAGCACTTTGTGTGTGTCCGCCATTTGGGTTTTTTTTTTGCACACTTTGCAAACAATGCCATATGCAACTTAAAGAATAGTTCTCTCTTAAGCATTTTGATAAATACCTTTTTGACAATGCCATAATAGCCTTCTTCTCTATGCCAATGGTAACATTTCTAATACGATCTCTCGAGACCACAAGTACAAATACAAAATAAGCACCAAGTCAAAACCTCAATTAATGACCATATATTTAGAAATTGCCAAAAATAGGCAGTAAATCATGAGAAGCAAAATGCCAATTAATCAGCAATTTTCACCAAGAAATCATTTTCATTTCTTGGCAAAGATCGCCGATTAATCGGTACCAACTTGCCAGGAATGGGAAAAAAATCTCAGGTATTTATAAAAGCCCTTCATAAAAAAAAGAACACTTTTTCATGTTTATTTTATGTAGCGTTTAACCCTGTGTTTTTCCCCACGAAGAACTCGGCGAGTTTTTGGCCAATTTTGAATCTATGTTTCAGTCATTAACATTGTAGATACAATTGTTAATCAACAAGCAAGCTGCAGACTGGTGAACATCCTGCCTTTTCTTATTGTTGTTAATCCAGGTTACACTTTTTCCACCAAGTAATCCATTCATTTTGATTTAGTTTTGATTTAGTGATACCTACCACTTTTCAATACATACTCTATTTTCAAAGCTCAAGTGTGACATTCATTTCTTGTGTCATCTAACAATATTTTACATTTTACTTGAGTTCATTTTATGAATTTAAATGTTTTTTAAAGTAGTGATGAAGTCGTCGTGTAATACCAATAAATTGTCTAGTATTGAGTTTTGAGTCAAATTTTTGCGCTGCCAATTAACTGCCGAGTAAGAGTTTTTGAGCTATGCCCATAATGATATAAACTGAAAATCAAAAGATTAATATTAAGAAAATTGAATGGAAAAATTGGGTAGTACATAAATTTAGATTTGAAAAGAGGATCCCTTACTTCTCTTTACAACATCATAGCTTCCTCACGAAGACTAGTGAGAATCTTCAACAAGCCCTTCCTCCTATTAATGGTTCCCATAGGGTTTCCACTTTTAGCAACGATGCTCTCATATTAGATGGTATTCATAGATACAATGGGGTGGTGTTAGCATATGGATTTGCACGAATGCAAATGACATGCAACAGTGTGGGAATGAAGTCCCTCCTCAATGAAGGCGAGGCTGCCTTTATTGAAAACCAAAACTATATTTACATCTGTACATTCAAAATTGTATGTGGGGGATGGGGTTTGGAACATCAATGGAAAGAAAAGTGAATGAAGGAGATGGAATGGAATGAACTGAAGGAACATGCAAGAGTTAGGTAAAAACAGAGCCTAATATTGCATGAAGAGGAAAGATGAATAACTAACACAAATAAAACGGAGTTTGAGTTAGCCAAACAAGAACGTGTAAAAGGGAACACACATGAGCAAGTAGATAATCAGAGCTTGATCACTGTGAACTAGAACAACCGATTAATAATGTTGACAATAAGATCAAAGATAATATTTGCATGCAAGATTCAAAACACCTAACATCTAATGAACATAAGAACATCAAATGTTACAAGAGACAATGAATGAGACACAAAGTTTGTATTCCATTAACTCCAAAATGTTTTTCACAAAAGAACACAAAGTTTCTTCCTGAAACAAAGCTTGCACAAAAGTATTTTCTTCTCCTCTCTCAAAGTCACCCTTTACAAATGAGCCCCTCACTTCCTTTTATAACCCAAAAGTTGGTTACAAAGTAGTTAGGGTTTTACATGATCATTAAATAAGGCACTTAAGTGACCTTTGACTTTTTCAACAACCTTATTAAAGACAACCCAAAAATAGAAATTACTTAAAATAACCATTGTTTCCCAAATAACAACACCTTTTAAAATATACAATAATAACTAGTGCCTTATCCATTGAAATGGGGTCCGCCTATCTCAAGCATATGAGAAATGGACTCTCCCACTTCATTAGATACCAAGAAAATCAATTCCCTGCACCGCCGGTGAAATTAAGATCTACCGCTTTTGCCAGTTGAAAGGATCTAAACCTTCCCAAAGTTTCAAACATCTTTTCTTCTTCTGGAGGTTCACTAGGTCGAAGAATAGCCTCACAAAATACTTGCAATTCAAGAATTCTACTGGCATATCATTTAAATTATTTTGGATTGAGCATTGTCAAATAAGTTCTTCAATTTGATGCACCGCTCCATGGAAACTGACGAGAAATTGTTGGCGGGAGTGTACATGTCTTTAAACAATTGTGAAAATTGTTCTTCCACCTGCTCCGATGAACACCTTTTATTATGCTCATTTACGACATTACAAGGAATCTCACCATGAATTCTGAATCAAGGAGAGTGAAGTAAAGGCTTCATTGCATATGCTGTCATAATGGATCATAAAATCCTCGAGAAGCGTTTTCTTGATTTTAGATGCAGACACCAAAGAAAACGTGTCCCCCGATGTTCAAATTCGAGAATTCCTTCAATAGCTAAAACTGAAGATTCCATACTTGTCATTTCCTGTAAATTGGGCAATATCTCATCCAAATTTGATATAGCAGAAACAAAAGTTTCTTTGAAAGAAAGAATTGGATCCAGATACGCACTGATATCTTCATGAAGCTTAACCGCGGTCTTGATCGTCCCTGGCCTAAAACGAGAATCTCTGAAAGCCAAGTTTTAGTGACATGGCCCAATGTGTTTATTTCCTTTGACAAATTGAGAGTCTCTTCATCTGGGGCAGCCACTGCATCAGGTACTGGGAAGGTGGATGATATGGGATTTATCAAATGTTGAACATATTCCACCAATTGATTCTTTTCGGCCTTGAGCCGAGAGTTTTGAGACTTGTATTTCTCAAGTCTTTTTAGCACGATATCAATTGAGTCTTGAGCCATCGCCATGTCACTTTCTAATGTAGATCTTCCAAGTCCCAGTTTGGAAACTTCATAGTCGGTAGGCGTCATAGCATCGCGCTCTTTATCCACTTGTGGAATGGCAAGGTTTGCAAATTTGTTTCCATCATTATCCACCATTATTCATGAAAACACCTTAGGCTTTTTAGGAATGGCGTCATTCGAAAGTTTGAATAGGGCATCAAAATCAATGTCAATTGGCTTGACAACTCTCTTCCTTTTCTTTACTTCGAATCAACCTAGGAAGTAGTATCATTCACTATTTCAGCATATAGAATCCAGGAACTCGAATCAATATTCTCATTATTTCCGACATCATGAGATCCTTCTTGAATCCTATCTACAACCTCAATTTGAGGAGACACAAACTCAATATCCACTTCCTGATTATTCGGGAGATTTTGGGAAATCCCTTCATGAACTACATGCTCTGAAGTGTTTGATATTTGAATTACCTGCACCTGAGTGGATGCTTGTTTGAAGCATGGCTGAGGATCATTTGCTGCTAGCTTCGAGCACTATTAACAATGTGGGTAGAAGAATCTCTACTCGAGGTAGAAAATCCAGACACACGCTCTTTTCCTTCTTCGGGGTTAGGATCTTTAGATCTTTCACCTTGTGACACGTTGCTTGGCGAAGTGGATTTTGGCAACCACTCCTTTCTCGCTTGTTGTGTATGATTGGATGGTAATGAGGTTGATCGAGAAGAGACTTTGGTCGAATGGAGACCCCCTCGTATTGGCAATTTTTGTGATCCTGAAACGTGATCTGGAATTGATTGCAATTTGGCAAGTTCCCTGTCATACCAAGATATGCTTCTTTCAATAATTGGTTGGTTCTTGCCATCAAGAGAAAATTCATCTCTCTTGGTCCAGTCGATTCGAGGCAATGGGGTAAAGGCAACAACATCATATGAGGGATCGACAACATCCTCATCATCATCTATGAATGAATCGGGAGGACTCTTGATGCGGAAGGCCTTGATCTGAGCAAGTGTTAGGCGAGAGTACTCCGTCTTCTTACCTCATGTTCATCCGAACAAGCAGCCTAGAAATCTTCCATGGTAGGATTATGTTGGTACTTCGCTCCCAGAATCTTTTGCATATATCCATTGATATCAAACTGGGCTCTCTTCACATATGGATGGATGGTTATGAGAGCGAACTCTTTTTCCATGAGTTGTGCACTGAATAGATTTGGGCATTGGTATTCCCCGATTTGGATCGGGAAATGAATTCCTGGACGGTGCTTGTCACTAAGAAGGCAGTGAACTTGGAATAATTGTCGTGCCAGCTCCATTAACGCCCATCTGTCACTGACGTACTTGGGAAGTTTCCACGGGGTCCCAGCAAAACCACTCACACGAATGTAGGAAAAAGATGAAAATTGTATAAACCAGGTTCCCCATTGGGAAATGACACTCATGGCTTCTTTAGAAAACCTTTCTTCAGTATTCCGATTCAGTTCCGATCACGCGGAAGGTGAATGCATCGTTGACTCTTCTAAAATGGTGAGAACTATTTTTGAAACTAAGCTGAGGGTAATGGCGAAAAACACTGTTCGACGACCCCATGACCCTCTCGTTTCAAGTCCCGAAAATAGCTTTCTTCATGCTACTGCATAGGTCAGATATGAAGTCATGTAGAAGCATCCAGTCATCTTAACTTCTATCAATTGCTTGTGAATGGTGTTACTGATGATGGTGGCCCAATCCACAAACTCTTTCTTGGCTAGGATGATACAGATAAACTGGTACATCCATGGGTGGAAAATCCTTGCAGAAGGTAGACCGAAAACTCAACTTAGGAGAGTGATCATGTCTCTGATTTCTTCCACGAACTCAACATAGTACAGTTCTTTGGGGAGCTTGTCAATTCGAGGTCTCTTGGTTACTAACCATTGTTGTTGACCATTTTGCTCCATCTCAGGGGTTCTTCATCCCAAAACTCTTGCGCTGATTGGCGAGTGATATCTGCATTCTCGGGAAAGTCGGGTATTCCGAGCAACTCCTCAATGTGTTCAGGTGTGATTAAGAGGAAAGGCTCGTGATTATCTTTGAAAATTCCTCGTCTCTCAGGGTCATAATGCTCCGCGCAAGCAATAACCAACTCCGGACACTGCACCGAGACAGGGAATGCTGCTGCTTGGGGTAGGCCACTATGGTAAAGTCTATCTGAGAAAATGGTTTTGCCTTCAGTTTTCACTCGCTCGCAAAACTGTTGCACATTGATGTGACCCAGATTCGTATCAGTGATGTTGTCATATGCTGACTTAATGGAGCTGGGAGGGATAATTCCTTGGAATTCATATTTCAGGGCGGATTTGTTAGATTTCTCCACTGGCTTCCTCGATCTCCCCATAGATTTGGATTTTTCGGCCATTATGAATTTAACAGAAAAGTGACTCAGGCACGCCAAACAACGCAAACGGGGCCGGGTCTCAGTCTCCGAAACCCCATCGATGCAAGAAAAATATTTCTGTTAATATTATTATTATTATTATTTTAAAAATAATAATAATAATTGATCCCGAATTACAATTTTCTTCTCTTTAAAAATACAAATATATCGAGACTAAGCTCGAGCTCCAAATCTAGCGATGACAATGATAAATATATTTTAATTAAAATCTCTCGATTTTAATATTTCACGCGGATCAATTTAATCTTTTTTTTAATTCGCCTTTGCATGCGTGGGGTTTGAAAACAATTTGCTCCCAAGGCATTAGAAAAACTGATCCTCTCCTTCCTGGGCGCGTGGAATTTGATTTGGTTGCTGTTCCTTTTCTTTATCCTCTGTGTGGAGTTCTTGATTTTATTTCTTTGCCCTTTCAAAACACGCGTGGATTGCTGTGTTTTAATTTTGCTGTGCGTGGAAGCTTTTTGAATGGGAATTTTTATTTTTGCTTTCCCACGTGCTGTCCTCCTTGGCTGGCGCGGCCTGCTCCAAATGCGTGGAAAATTGTTTGGAGATGTGTGGGAGTTTTCTTATGCCTGGCGCCTCTTTTTAATTTTCTTGTTTGTAAAAACTGTTCCTTTTTGCTGGTGTGTGGGATGCTGCTGCTTTTTACTTGGCACCTGCGTGGGAATTTGATTTGTTTTTATTTCTTTGTCTTCTAGTGCATTTTGGACTGTATCTCTTTTCTTTCTTCCAAGGCGTGGAAATTTTCTTCTTCTCACTTGGCACGGGTGCGTGAAAATTGTGCAGCTCCACCTCTCCTTCCTCTGCCCAATGCGCAGCCTCTTCCTTCAGATGCGTGGAGTAAAAACAGTTTCTGTTCTTTGTTGATGTTTGGGTATTTTAACAATGCATTAAAATTGTTTTATTCTGCCCATGCATGTGTGGGATCCCTTCAAATGGGTGCGTGGAAAAATGCTCCAAAATCTATAATCAATTTGGCACTCCTCCTTTTCACTCACAAGGCGTCTCCTCCTTGGCTGTTCCTTCTGCTGTCCAGACAAAAATGCGTGGTCTTCTACTTGAAAAACAATTTTGTTTTGCTTTAAAAACTGTTCCACTTCTTTTGGCGCGTGGAAAACTGTCTACCTATCCCTGGGCTGGGCGCATGGACAAAACTGTCCTTTCTGCGTTGAAACTTTTTGTAAACAGCTGTGTTGGAAATTGTTGTTTGGCTCACGTGCCTGCTTCTTTCTCTTTCTTTATTTAAAAACTTGTTCTCCAACTGTGTTTGGACTGTTTTTAATCTTTAAAAACTGTTCTTTCCTTTTCCCTCTAGGCGCATGGAAAATTTTGCTTGGGCTGTGCGTAGAAAACTGTTCTTTTCTCCTTCCTCTGCCCAATGTGTATGGATTTTCCTTTTGACTGTGCGAACTATTATTTCCTTGGATGCGTGTGTCGTATTGTGGGATATGACAAAATATTATGTCCTTCAGAGGAAATAAGAAGCAAAGCTTCGCACGACTTTTTCCATGGGTTTGATGGAGGAAGTTATGGGGATTAATCCAACTTCCTCTCTTCCCGGGTAGTGGGGTTAAGTGCCAGGGGGAAATGGGGAAAGCAACGGACAATTGCCAACGGGAATGGCAAAGTGGGTTGGCAATCCCCGTTCAATTTCCCCATGTGGGAAATTGGGGAATTTCCTGCCCGTTAGCCAATCCATGATTTGGTAATTGGTGGAGAAAATCCCACGTGCGGGAAAATTGAAGAAGATTGCCAGAAAGGGAAATCCGGGTTCGGGAAGCCAAATTGGCTTCCCGGTAGTTGAAATGTAAGCTTACTTCCCCGGCAATTTAAAATTTGTCGAATGAACTTTTAATTTATATTTATTTAATTAAATACTTCTTAAGTTATTTAAAAATCAATTTTATCAAACAAGAAGCAATTAATTAATTAAATATTAATTAATTAATTTTAATGTATTTTAACGCGATTTAAAGCTCAAGGGAAGAGTTCTTTCCCGAAAAGGACGAAACGAAGACCGAAACGATCACAAAAATGAGACGATCGCAATGAGGGCAATGAACCACGCAAAGTAACACTTTTCAAATTTTTCATTTTTATTATTTTTTAAACAATTTTGCGAAGTCAAAATTGGTTGATAACAGCTGGCTCTAATTGGGGACAAGGACTTCACAGATGCAGCAACGGACCTAGACCAAAATAGTCATGAACATGATCTCAAAACGATGGGGCACAAAAATGGGGCGACACAAGAGAGGAGACCGAAAAACAGGGAAACAAACCAAAATCCTAATTACCTATGTACATACGGGGAACAACCCGTTTTCAATTTCGATAATGCTTTAAGGAAGCTTGATTAAGATTGCGGAAATCCACGCAAATCCTAATTTCTCCATTTTTCTTGTGAACCGGTACAATATTAGCTATCCAAGTCGAATGTCGAATAGAAAACACTATTCCTGCATCTAGCATCTTTTGAACTTCATGAAATATTGTCCCTGCAATCTTGGGATTATATTGTCTTTGCTTTTGCCTGAATGGAACTGCACCAGGCTTTAAGGGTATGGCATGCTCCATTTCCCAGGTTGGAAAGACTTCAAGTCTTCATATGAATAAGCCAAAACGTCAGAATATTTGGTAAGTAGACTTATGAATTTCCTGTGCTCCTCAGGTGAGCAACACTTGCCAATATTGATTAGGCGAGGTTTATCCTTGGTACCGATATTAACTTGCTCATAGTCAGCAGAATTCGCAGGTCCTGCCTGCTCTTTCTCTTTGATAAACCTGTCATGTTTGTCAAAAAGTTCTTCAAGTGAAACCAATCCTTTGGGAATTTTATTTCCTTTGAGTTGAATGATGCCATCACCAAGATCTTCGTTCTCAACTCCTTCCTGAATGGGTGAGGTAGTTGATTCGCGAAATGCCGAATCACTTCCTTCAAAGTACAATTGTTCAAAATTTTCTTTCTTTTCCAAGAAGGCAATAATTTGTTGATCATCATTAATACTTGCCAATTTTTGCATTGTCAGGAACACTTGGCCTAAAAACCATTTCAATGGTGTATTTGACTTGATCAAATTCTGAATGAGGAATCATTAATGAAGTTGAGACTGCTAGAGAATCCGCTTTGTCATTCTTTTTATGAGGGACAGATTTTATGGAAAAAGCATCAAAGACTTCTATTGCGTCCCACACTTTATTTCTGTAGTGTCTCAAACGATCATTCTTTACTTGGAACTGATTTCTTACCTGTTTCACGATCAATTCTGCATCTCCAAAGACTTCCAAATTTTTGATCCCTTTCTCCTCTGCAACTTAGAGGCCAAGGATTAATGCCTCGTACTCTGTAGTGTTATTAGTATTTGAAAATTCAAGTTTGTAGGAAAAAGGAAATATTTTACCATTTGGAGATATGAGCACCACTCCTACACCAGAGCCCATCGAGCAACAACTTCCATCGAACTCAAGAGTCTAGATCTCATTGGAATCTTGGCAAGTGATCTCAGGGGTATGAACTTCTGTAGTCATCATATAATTACCCATACTTGAGCCTTGGAAAAGGATCTGTGCGCGAGGATCTTCGGTTTTAGTTACCGTGAACTTTGCCTGAGCTTCCGGCATAAGCTTTTTCATTTCTCCATTGATAGGAATCATAGCATGAGACCAGTCCATTTGAATCTCACCACCCAAATCTCTACAAAATTTCCTGCTCAAAAACATTCCATACGAGGCGGGAATATCAACAACTAAAATAGTTACCTTAACTCACTTTTGAGGGAATTGGGCTAAAACCATTTGGGCGTCTTTAATCTGCCCAATTAGAGGAACTTGCTTGGTTTCCATGGAGTAACATGATCCGAATGTTCTCGTACAAGTCAAACCAAGAGCATGTGCTACTTTTGACAAAGATCACATTATCTCGAAGCTCCGAATCTATAATGCAATTACTTAATTTGCATCCATTGATCAAAAAGGACACAAAGAAAGGTTCAATCTTTTCATTTGAAGGTGTAGTGGCCACCACAATATTTTGAGTTTTCCCATCTTTGGGAGTTTTTAAAATTCCTTTGGAGGAATGAACAGTAGAGTCGCCTTTGATAAACTGGACCAATTTCTCGAGCTGATCCTTGTTGGACTTCAAGTACTTTGCCTGTGACATGGAAATTTTTGTTTTATTGATATGATCAATGATATCAAATTTAGGCAAAGTAACCGTACTTGAAGTCTCAGATATAAGTTCTTTCAAACTTGATGATGGCACACTTTTGACCTTTGCCTCGGGCTTGGTTGATACGGATGTGGAAGAAGAAGCTTTCTTCGTAGTTGGTTTACTAACTGATTGATCTAACAAAGGCCCTCCTTTCTTTAAGATAGTTTTGACCTTTGAAACCTCAGTCACCTTGGACTCTTTAGGAGCCTCATTTGTCTTAGATTCTTTGGGAGTTTCCTTGGAAACCTCTTTATCTCCCGCCTTAGTGGTATCCTGCTCCTTTTTCTGAGAGCGTGTGAAAACGGCGAAAGATTGACTATTCATATCTTCTATAATTTCTTTGTATTCATCTTCTTCCTCTGAACGATACTCAAAGAAATGATTATTACTTTCCCCCTTAGGATCTTCAACTTCAAGTTCAGATGTCTCAGAATCCGGCTCTTCCTCATCAACCTCGACGACTTCAATCTCATCATCGCTTTCTTCAATGACATCACATTTGGAATTAGTTGCGGGAGCTGCTTCAATAGCAAGCCTCGTTGGAGCACCTGTAATCCTGGCTTTGTTGGGAATGTATCCTTTTCTCGGGATGTCTTTGTAAGGAGCAGGTTTACTACTTTGAGCAACTTGCTTTTTCAAACCCAACGACATCATTAGCCAACTTAGTGAGTATAGTTTCCGAAGCGTTGGGGTTTCTTGACTCTTTCCTTTGAGGGAATTTTTCTTGAATTTTCTGCCATGATTAAGTCATCTTCAATTTCTATGGCCAAAGATTGAGCAAGTTCCAAAGTAGCCACCCTAGCCCTTCTCAGTTGATAGCACACTTTTGGTTGTTGTGCGTTAATAAAGAAACATTTTTGTCCATCAAGGTTTGGATGAATCCCGCGGGAACTTTGTTCACCATTTTGTTGAATTTAGCCACGAAATTCCTCATGGGTTTTGTTGGCTCTTTCTTCGCTTGAGATAGTTGGGCAAGAAGAGCATGTTCATCTTCTGCCGTCTTGAATCGATTTTCAAACTTAGTTTTCATATCATTCCAATTTGTGATACATCCATTGGGCAGATGATGAAACCAATCTACAGCAACATCATGCAATGTTTCGACGAAGAGACAAATAGCAACATCTTCATATTCTACCAACAAAACAGCACATGCAGTGAAAAAAGGAGAAATATGGTCATCTGAGTCATGTCTTCCCATCTCCGTCGAACTTGGGAAGAATCTTTCTTGATCCTCGTGGGAGTTCATGTCGAGCAGGTAAGGCCAATGGGCCTATGGCATTTCCCCATGGTACATTGGCTGCCATTTGAGGAAAGGTGGTATGCGAAGGTAAAACAACGTGAGCAAGGACGATTGCTTGGGTAGTGATTCCTTCCTTGCTTGCTCTTTCAGGACTTGATGCAAGGCTTGCAGATCTACGAGGTGTGTTCTTCTTTGGAGGAGATAACTTGAAACCAAATTTTCCTTGAAAGTCAAAAGTGGGGTCAGATCGACCTTTAGCTTTTTCTCCTCGCGTAAACCTCTTTCCTTCCAGTTTGGAATCTTTATGGTGAAGGGATCACTGGCGTGTTTTGACCGGCTCTAGCCTTTTCTCTTTGCTCTCTTTCTTGAGCTATTTGCGCTTGAATAACTCTAGCAACTCTCGCGGCTTTCTCTTCTTCGTTATCTAGTACTGATGCGGCAAGATGAAAATGATGGTTACTTGTGTGCTTTTCCCAAATAGCTTGCCTCAAATCTGATGATATGTCTTCTTGAGTATCTGCAAAAACAAGATTTGGTTGCAAGATAGGTGGGTTACCTGTAATAGTCATACAAGTTTTTATCTTGGTGGAAGAGGATTGCGTCGGTGAACAATGATCAACACGTGTCCAGGAGGTCTTCTGGCCACAAGTGCGGGTGCTCTTCTCCTAAGATCTTCGATGTAGATTTCTCTGTCAATGGCTCTATCAATAGCCACAAATTCTTGCAAGCTTTCACGGTTTTCCCAAGCTACTTGCTTCAAGGTTGGCAGCAATGTCTCCATGGAAATCTTCGTCGGGCACAAGATTTGGTTGAAGAACTGAGCTTGTGCGAGATGGGATAGTCATAGAGATTTAACCATTCATTCAGTTAACGATTCCTAAATCCCAATGCACCATGGAAACCGCGAGAAGTTGTTGGCGGGAGTGTACATGTCTTTAAACAATTGTGAAAATTGTTCTTCCACCTGCTCCGATGAACACCTTTTATTATGCTCATTTACGACATTACAAGGAATCTCAACCATGAATTCCTAAATCAAGGAGAGTGAAGTAAAGGCTTCATTGCACATGCTGTCATAATGGATCATAGAATCCTCGAGAAGCGTTTTTCTTGATTTTAGATGCAGACACCAAAGAAAACGTGTCCCCGATGTTCAAATTCGAGTATTTCTTCAATAGCTAAAACTGAAGATTCCATACTTGTCATTTCTTGTAAACTGGGCAATATCTCATCCAAATTTGATATAGCAAAAACAAAAGTTTCTTTGAAAGAAAGAATTGGATCCAGATACGCATTGATATCTTCATGAAGCTTAACCGTGGTCTTGATCGTCCCCTGGCCTAAAACGAGAATCTCTTAAAGCCAAGTTTTAGTGACATGGCCCAATGTGTTTATTTCCTTTGACAAATTGAGAGTCTCTTCATCTGGGGCAGCCATTGCATCAGGTACTGGGAAGGTGGATGATATGGGATTTATCAAATGTTGAACATATTCCACCAATTGATTCTTTTCGGCCTTGAGTCGAGAGTTTTGAGACTTGTATTTCTCAAGTCTTTTTAGCACGATATCAATTGAGTCTCGAGCCATCGCCATGTCACTTTCTAATGTAGATCTTCTAAGTCCCAGTCTGGAAACTTCATAGTCGGTAGGCGTCATAGCATCGCACTCTTTATCCACTTGTGGAATGGCAAGGTTTGCAAATTTGTTTCCATCATTATCCACCATTATTCGAGAAAGCACCTTAGGCTTTTTAGGAATGGCGTCATTCGAAAGTTTGAAAAGGGCATCAAAATCAATGTCAATTGGCTTGACAACTCTCTTCCTTTTCTTTACTTGAACCAACTCAGGAAGGAGTATCATTCACTATTTCAGCATACAAAATCCTGGAACTCGAATCAATATTCTCATTATTTCCGACATCATGAGATCCTTCTTGAATCCTATCTACAACCTCGATTTGAGGAGGCACAAACTCAATATCCACTTCCTGATTATTCGGGAGATTTTGGAAATCCCTTCATGAACTACATGCTCAAGTGTTTGATATTTGAATTACACTGCACTGAGTGGATGCTTGTTTGAAGCATGGTGAGGATCATTTGCTTTGCTAGCTTGAGCACTATTAACAATGTGGGTAGAAGAATCTCTACTCGAGGTAGAAAATCCAAACACACGCTCTTTTCCTTCTTCGGAAGTTTCCATGGGGTCCCAAAGAAAACCACTCATGCGAATGTAGGAAAAAGATGAAAATTGTATAAACCAGGTTCCCCATTGGGAAATGACACTCATGGCTTCTTTAGAAAACCTTTCTTCAGTATTTCGATTCAGGTTCCGGATCACACGGAAGGTGAATGCATCGTTGACTCTTCTAAAATGGTGAGAACTATTTTGAAACTAAGTTGAGGGTAATAGTGAAAAACACTGTTCGATGACCCCATGACCCCTCTCGTTTCAAGTCCCGAAAATAGCTTTCTTCGTGCTACTGCATAGGTCAGATATGAAGTCATGTAGAAGCATCCAGTCATCTTAACTTCTATCAATTGCTTGTGAATGGTGTTACTGATGATGGTGGCCCAATCCACAAACTCTTTCTTGGCTAGGATGATATAGATAAACTGGTACATCCATGGGTGGAAAATCCTTGCAGAAGGTAGACCGAAAACTCAACTTAGGAGAGTGATCATGTCTCCGATTTCTTCCACGAACTCAACGTAGTACAGTTCTTTGGGAGCCTATCAATTCGAGGTCTCTTGGTTACTAACCAATTGTTGTTGACCATTTTGCTCCATCTCAGGGGTTCTTCATCCCAGAACTCTTGCGCTGATTGGCGAGTGATATCCGCATTCTCGAGAAAGTCGGGTATTCCGAGCAACTCCTCAATGTGTTCAGGTGTGATTAAGAGGAAAGGCTCGCGATTATCTTTGAAAATTCCTCATCTCTCAGGGTCATAATGCTCCGTGCAAGCAATAACCAACTCCGGACACTGCACCGAGATAGGGAATGCTGCTTGCTTGGGGTAGGCCACTATGGTAAAGTCTATCTGAGAAAATGGTTTTGCCTTCAGTTTTCACTCGCTCACAAAACTCTTGCACGTTGATGTGACCCAATTCATATCAGTGATGTTGTCATATGCTGACTTAATGGAGCCGGGAGGGATAATTCCTTGGAATTCATATTTCAGGGCGGATTTGTTAGATTTCTCCACTGGCTTCCTCGATCTCCCCATGCAGATTTGAATTTTTGGCCATTATGAATTTAACAGAAAAGTGACTCAGGCACGCCAAACAACGCAAACGGGGCCGGGTCTCGATCTCAAAACCCCATCGACGAAGAAAATATTTCGTGTTAATATTATTATTATTATTATTATTTTAAAAGTAATAATAATAATTGATCCCGAATTACAATTTTCTTCTCTTTAAAAATACAAATATATCGAGACTAAGCTCGAGCTCCAAATCTAGCAACGACAATGATAAATATATTTTAATTAAAATCTCTTGATTTTAATATTTCACGCGGATCAATTTAATCTTTTTTTTTTTTTTAATTCGCCTTTTCATGCGTGGGGTTTGAAAACAGTTTGCTCCCGGGCGTTAGAAAAACTAATCCTCTCCTTCCCAGGCGCATGGAATTTGATTTGGTTGCTGTTCCTTTTCTTTATCCTCTGCGTGGAGTTCTTGATTTTATTTCTTTGCCCTTTCAAAACACGCGTGGATTTCTGTGTTTTAATTTTGTTGTGCGTGGAAGCTTTTTGAATGGGAATTTTTATTTTTGCTTTCCCACGTGCTGTCCTCCTTGGCTGGCGCGGCCTGCTCCAAATGCATGGAAAATTGTTTGGAGATGCGTGGGAGTTTTTCTTATGCCTGGTGCCTCTTTTTAATTTTCTTGTTTGTAAAAACTGTTCCTTTTGCTGGTGTGTGGGATGCTGCTGCTTTTTACCTGGCGCCTGGGTGGGAATTTGATTTGTTTTTATTTTTGTCTTCTACTGCGTTTTGGACTGTATTTCTTTTCTTTCTTCCAAGGCGTGGAGATTTTCTGCTTCTCACTTGGCACGGGTGCGTGAAAACTGTGCAGCTCCACCTCTCCTTCCTCTGCCCAATGCGTACCTCTTCCTTCGACGCGTGGAGTAAAAATAGTTTTTGTTCTGTGTTGATGTTTGGGTATTTTAACAATGCATTAAAATTGTTTTATTCTGTCCATGCATGTGTGGGATCCCTTCAAATGGGTGCGTGGAAAAATGCTCCAAAATTTATGATCAATTTGGCACTCCTTTTCACTCACAAGGCGTCTCCTCCTTGGTTGTTCCTTCTGCTGTCCAGACAAATGCGTGGTCTTCTACTTGAAAAACAATTTTGTTTTGCTTTAAAAACTGTTCCACTTCTTTTGAAGCGTGGAAAATTGTCTACCTATCCCTGGGCTGGGCGCATGGACAAAACTGTCCTTTTTGCGTTGAATCTTTTCGTAAACAACTGTGTCGGAAATTGTTGTTTGGCTCACGTGCCTGCTTCTTTCTCTATCTTTATTTAAAAACTTGTTCTCCAACTATGTTTGGACTGTTTTTAATCTTTAATAACTGTTCTTTCCTTTTGCCTCTAGGCGCATGGAAAATTTTGCTTGGGCTGTGCGTAGAAAACTATTCTTTATTCCTTCCTCTCCCAAATGCGTATGGATTTTCCTTTTGACTGTGCAAACTATTATTTCCTTGGATGCGTGTGTCGTATTGTGGGATATGACAAAATATTATGTCCTTCAGAGGAAATAAGAAGCAAAGCTTCGCACGACTTTTTCCAACGGGTTTGACGGAGGAAGTTATGGGGATTAATCCAACTTCCTCTCTTCCCGGGTAGTGGGGTTAAGTGCAAGGGGAAATGGGGAAAGCAACGACAATTGCCAACGGGAATGGCAAAGTGGGTTGGCAATCCCCGTTCAATTTCCCCATGTGGGAAATTGGGAAATTTCCTGCCCGTTAGCCAATCCATGATTTGGTAATTGGTGGAGAAAATCCCACGTGCGGGAAAATTGAAGAAGATTGCCAGGAAAGGGAAATCCGGGTTCGGGAAGCCAAATTGGCTTTCGGCAGTTGGAAGCGTAAGCTTACTTCCCCGGCAATTTAAAATTTGTCGAATGAACTTTTAATTTATATTTATTTAATTAAATACTTCTCAAGTTATTTAAAAATCAATTTTATCAAACAAGAAGCAATTAATTAATTAATTTTAATGTATTTTAACGCGATTTAAAGCCTGGCGGGAAGAGTTCTTGCCCGAAAAGGACGAAATGAAGACCGAAACGATCACAAAAATGAGATGATCGCAATGAGGGCAATGAACCACGCAAAGTAACACTTTTCAAATTTTTCAAATTTTTCATTTTTATTATTTTTAAACAATTTTGTGAAGTCAAAATTGGCTGATAACAGTGGCTTGCCTAATTTGTGGTTGTGTTTTGCCTATAGAGTTCTTAATAGGCTCTAACGAGCACTCCACGTACATGTGGCTTTGGTATATCTTATTTGTAGTTTGCTACTTTCCCTGCCTCATCATCCTTTGTTCGCATTGATGATGAATCATATCTTGATTTACATCGTAAGATTTCACCGAGATACCATACTTCGAGGGATTTCATGACCTATAATGGAATCATTATCATTGAATTACAACACCCTTCGAATTGCTAGCATTTGTGAATGAGGCAATCGGTGTAACTTGGTAACATTGGACCATCTCTCATGTTTTGGGACTTCACATTTGAGATGGACCTCCGAGAAAGGTCGGTTCCTCTTCCGAATCTAATGCTAAAACTATTAATACTAGAAATACGATTACCCAATCCTATCCTATAGTTCCAAGGGATCGGGAAAGGAAAATGCATAAAAATGAAGAAATCCTACATTACAAAGGTGATAGCACCAAGAAAAGGGAGTGAAATATTCTATTGAGGGAGAAATATAAAGGAAAATACAATTGAAAGAGGCCATAACAGATTTGACATAGTCCCAAAACATGCATTTACCACCAAATCCCCATGAAACACAACATAAACCTGCAAATGAAAAGGCATGCACAAAATAGAACAATAATGGAGAGGCAAGGAAATGCAATAAAAAATGAGAAAGGTTGAGAAAACACCACAATACACAATTTTTATTGCTTCAAACGTTGCACAATCCATTATATCTGCAAAATAGAGGCACAAATACATTCTACAAGCCCATGTGAAGGCTTACAACTCAATGGAATTGAGAAACCAAAATGCAAGAGTTTCCCTAAGTCCCAAAATATCTCTCCCCAAAATGAGAAGTGTTTACAATATATAGAAGTGATGGGAAAAGAGAGAAAGAGTGAAACTCGGATTTTTGCTCTCACCCATGGGCATCCTTACAAATCATTCCCCCACGCACTTTAGCTTTTGAAAGAAGAAATGGGGTGTCATACTTCATTAATTGCGGTGGTTGGGCCTAGAACTGCATTTTCATGCTGGAGACGTTTTCCAATTTTTAGCACATTTAACCTCAATAAAATTGAGAAATATGATTCCCATTGCATAGAGGATGTCCAGACCTTTCCAACGATGTAAAATTTCTGAAAAACGGAGCAACGGGTCGAAAGTTATGGCCATTTTGAGTTTTGTGCGAAAAACTGTTGTTTTTTCCTTTGTTGCGCGGATTTTCCAGTTTTCTGCGGCATTCCGCGGACTTTGTTGTGCGGCACTTTTTCTGCGTCATTCCGGGGACTTTGTTCTGCGGCACTTTTTCCTGCGACACTTTTCCTTGCGGCATTCTGCGACCTTTGTTCTGTGGCACTTTTTTCTGCAGCGTTCGCGGACTTTGTTCTACAGCATTCCGCAAACTTTGTTTTACGACACTTTTTCCTACGACATTCCGTGGACTTTGTTCTATGGCACTTTTTCTTGCGGCATTCCGTGGACCTTGATCTACGAAACTTTTTCTACGGCATTCTCGGGCTTTGTTCTCGCAGCACTTTGCGAACTTTGTTCTGCGACACTTTTTTTTGCAGCATTCCACGGACTTTTTCTACAACACCTTTTTAGCGGATTTGACATTTGAATTCCACCAAAGTGCCCGGTCCATTTCTCAAGGTATCCCTTTTCACCAGGGGTAAAAATGGATAATAGGAACTGTCAAACACCTTCTCGTAATGTTGTGGAGAAAGAGTTATGCCTTCAAGAGTTAGATTTGGAGGATTTTGTTGTGAAGAAGAGCTTAATTGAGGGGAATAGTCCTACCGCGACATACGGGAGGCAACTTCTCTAGTTGGGTGAGTTAAACCACCTTCATATTCTTGAGAAGCTATCTTATTTCCCTATTTCTAATATATACACTTGCTTCTCCGTGAGTGGTGTATTATGTTCTTGTTGGTAGGTCTGTAATGTCCCCTTTTTAAAATTAAAAATAATTAGTAATATTTTAAGTTGGGCCAGCCAATCATTCATTTGGGGACAACTTAATTATATAATTATTAAAATAAATGATATTTTTAAATACTAAAGCGTGTGTAAGACTCCTTAGCCCATTTTCACTGTTTTTTGGTCGGCTAAAAGGGATAAAAGGAGGAAAAACTAATAATTTAATTTTAAATGCATAGTAATATCTATTATAAACACTTAATTAAATTATTATTAAAAGTGGTGTTGTATATATCTCCCCACAGGTAGATATAGACAACGTAAGGATATGGAAATCAAAGAAGCTCAAAGCTCGATGTTTGTTGCGCGAGGTGCAAGTAAGAGGCGCACCACAAAGGATGTCGACACGAAAAAAGGCGCGCCAAAGCACAAGTAAGAGGCGCACCACAAAGGATGTCGACACGAAAAAAGGCGCGCTAAAGCGCAAGTAAGAGGCGCACCGCAGAGAGTGTCGACATGAAGGAATTTGCACCTTTGGCGCACGGAAACAGTTGTCGACACAAACATAGACGCGCCTTTGGCGCACGGAAACAGTTGTCGACACAAACATATTTGCGCCTTTGGCGCACGGAAACAGTTGTCGACACAAACATATTTGCGCCTGTGGCGCACGGAAACAGTTGTCGACACAAACATATTTGCACCTTTGGCGCACGAAAAGCATTGTCGACACAAACATATTTGCGCTTTGTGGCGCACGGAAATAGTTGTCGACACAAACATAGACGCGCCTTTGCGCACCTTCGAGGCGGCGCAACATTCTCGAGTCTTTGGCGGGAAGCGAGACTCACAGCAGATATTCGAGATGGCCATAACTTTTGGTACCGGGAGCTCGGATTCACGCAAGGTTGGACATTCTTGTTTTGGCCCCTCCCTTCTTCTCTTTGGCAGGTAGAGTTGTGGAGCTCAAACCTCCCATCTGAAACTGTAATGCACCTTTGCCTCTGGGCATTTTTTGCAGTGTATTGTATCAACCTTCAGAGCAAATAAATGCATGACTGTGGATGTTTCTCAACCCTCTATGTGTTTCATTTGCATCCTCCTGATCTTTCACTGTGAATATGTTTATCTGTGCATGATTTTGCATTGCATTTCTGTGGTCTGTGTTTAATTGGCAAAACGTATGTTCTTCATTCCTCGGTGCATCACCTCCTTAGCTTAGGTTTGTTTTTATGCATTTCTCTCTCCCTGTCTCCTTGGTAGTTAGATTAGGTTTTAGTAGACTCTCTGCGTTTTATTGGTGCATCTGAACAGAGGAATAGGAGCCGGCCTTCATCCGGAGAGCTTTTCCGATTTCGAAGGTCCCACACTTGGGAAAAGCTCCATGTTGTGTAATCGCACCGAGATTCTCAACCCATCGAGTTGCGAGTCCCGTGGGTCTTTGTGATTCGACATCAACGCTTTTGTCCCACCGGTCGTGCCAAAATCTGTGATGCAAAATCACAGCACCCTGACTTATCGAGCTTCTAGGTTGATGTTCGGCATCCAGTGTGATTGCACAACATGGAAACCTCTCTCCAAGCATGGGACTTGTAAAGCGAGAGAGGAATCTCCGAGAGAAGGCTGGTTCCTGCTCCTAAACTACACCTTACAAGCTATTCCAGGTGCGAGCAAGCTAATCTAATCCTAATCTAACCATGCCAGAGGAGAGAGAGAGAGAGAGAAAGGAAAGAACAAAAGCCTACACTAAAACGGTGATACACCGAGAGGAGGATGTTGAACATCTATCAAAACTGCCATGGGACAAAGAGAGGTGAGCCATTGGGAAGGATGGACGAAGCATCACAAACCCAAGGATAGATTTCACACGAAAAATGTCCCAAAACTCCATGAACACGGACTCAGAACTGCAGTGAACATTCAAATGCACGGACACTGCCGTGAAGAAGAGAGGTAAGAAGAAGATAAGCAAAAACGAGAGAGGATGGACGGATGCATCACAGACACGTTTTGTTGCTCCGAGAGGTTTGCCTGAGAACATCATTCCATTAATGGTAAAAGGCGGGAGACGCCATTACGAGAGAAGGGAGGAGGTTCGAACTCCATTTTCAACCCTAGAGAAGAAAAAAAGGAGGGGCTTCTTAAAAGAGAGACATTACAAGTGGTTCATTCTTTCTCTCTGCCTCCCCTTCTTTTCTTCTCTAGGGTTGAAAATGGAGTTCGGACCTCCTCCCTTTCTCTGTAATGGCGTTCCTGCCTTTTACCATTAATGGAATGATGTTCTGTGCAAACCTCTGGAGCAACAAAACGTGTTCTGTGATGCATCTGTCCATCCTCTCTCGTTTTTGCTTATCTTCTTCTTGCCTCTCTTCATTGCGGCAGTGTCTCGTGCATGTTTGAATGTTCATTGCAGGGTTCGAGCTGTGTTCATGGAGTTTTGGGACATTTTCTGTGTGAAATCTATCCTTGGGTTTGTGATGCTTCTGTCCATCCTTCCCAATGGCTCACCTCTCTTTGTCCCATGGTAGTTTTGATAGATGTTCAACATCCTCCTTCTCTGGTGTATCACCGTTTTAGTGTAGGCTTTGTTCTTTCCTTTCTCTCTCTCTCTCTCTGTCTCCTTGGCATGGTTAGATTAGGATTAGATTAGCTTGCCTGCACTGGAATAGCTTGTGGCGGTAGTAGTTTAGGAGCAGGAACCACCTTCTCTGGAGATTCCTCTCTCGGTTTACAAGTCCCATGCTTGAGAGAGGTTTCCATGTTGTGCGATCACACTGATGCTTGAACATCAACCTAGAAGCCTGATGTGCGTCGTCAGGTGCTTTGTGATTTTGCATCAACAAGTGGTACTTGGGAAAATAAGTTAGCCACAAAGTAACTTTATCTCGGAAACCTAGACAGCTGCATACGGGTACTATACGCCGATCAAAGAAATTTTTAAAAATCTTGGGTATGGTACGTTTTATATATATATATATATATATATTTTATATATACATGTATATAAATATATAAATATGTATATAAATTATAAATTTAAAGAAGCGTTTGCATACTTATTGAAATTTATTATTTCTCTATCACATGATTATTTATCTTAGTGAGCGTGATAAGATTCAAGGAGTTTTGATTGTTCATGGTGACCTTCCTTGATCCACTCGACGATAGTATTGTCTAACATATTTCCCAAAACATCATAACTAAGCGGGAAAAATATGGATCCAAGTGGCGGTGGGGACGATTAGTGCGAGCACGGGAGAATACTTGCCGAGTTTTGGAAATTATCTAGTATTTTTAATTACTAATCTGTCTACACGCGATCAAAGCTCATGATTCTTTCGAAGATTGCAAGAAGTTGCTTGGTCCAAAAGGTGCAAAATGGATTTTATGAAAATAAAAAAATATTGCCATCAATGCGTAGAGCTCGAGAAAATATACACTTTTAGAGAAAACGACACTTGAAACGAGTCACGGAATGAAAGTTATGGCACATGCAAGTTTTTGCTTTGCTACATCTTCCCTGACCCTTTCCAAAAATGACAATTTTTTTCTGTCCTTGTGATTTTTCCACCAAAAATCCAAAAAGGAAAGAATTGCCAAAAAAGGAAAGAAATGTTGTCTTTGGCAGGTTTTTTTGGCGGCAGTGCAGGCTGGTAATGTGCCCACAGGACATGGTACATCCGGGTACAATTTTGCCGTACCAGCACGTGCCACTCGTCCTCGTGGGTATGTTTCCGACCATACCCACAACGAATCCGTGCCCTGCATCAAAGAGTGCACGTTTAGGCTGATACGGGACCCTCAGGGCGTTCCGTGCTATCTAGTCGGAAACTTATGTTATAAATGGGGTTCTCTAATTTAAGTAATGTCAACGATAAATTAGAAATTAAAAGGTGGGAAAAGGTATAAAAGGAATTAGAGAGAGTCATTTGATCATCATGTGAATTTGATACTTCTCTTTGGAAATTGGAGCATTGAGCTCTTATTTTTAACCTTTGAAGATGAAAACCCTTATTGGATCCTGTTGGGGACGAAAACCCTCAATAGTCACAACACTTGGGGACAAAAATCCTCAACAGTCACAACACTTGGGAACGAAAACCCTCACTTGTATTGGTGTCTTCATCCAAGATTCATAAGTGAGTTTAAAATTCAAAATTTCGAACGACGAGTGTTTCCATCCATCTTTAGGACACTAATTCCGGTAGGGAGTGCTTTTTTGGGGCTGCCACATTCATTTCCAACTTGATCTACCCATTTGGAGATTTCATGATCACTTTTCAATGAGTTTTTGTGATTGGAAAAAATTGATTCTAATTTTGTTTGATAGATGCCATTTTTTAGGTCATTTTGAGCTATCGTTTGCATTTTTATCTCCAAGTATTTATGAAGATATGGAATTTCGAAGTTTCAATTTTGTTTGAGAAATAATTAATTCCAGCAGTCTATAATTTATTGTTGAAGCATTTATTTTGCATGATTTCATCAAGGGTTTCATGTTGTTGATGTATTTTTGAAGATTTGTGTGTGGAAAAAGCTAAAATCTGAATTTTACCTAGGTTGCTTAGGGTTTTCTGGACCTAAAACAGGTCGCTGCCCTAATTCTTGCATAAAATCATATAACTATGTAATATCCCCTTGTGGGATATTAATAATATATTATTAATTACTTGCAAAAACAAACAACTTAGAAGATAAACCCTTCTAGGTTTACCTCAACTAACCCTAGTGTCAGCTACAATACAACCCAAATGGGGTTGGAGTGAGCCAAGGTGAGGGTTTAGATGGGCAATCCAGTCGGTATTTATACTCCTTTTTCCAATATACTTTTGCAGAAGTAAAATAATAAATAAAACTACTGAAAATCAACTAAAACTTTGAAAATCCATAACTTCCAAAATATTAACTCTTTTGAATTGAAACCAAGTGCAACAGAAAGGGAAAATTATGAGCTTCTATCCATAATAAAAACTAAATTTTTTCATGCATTAGAAACCCCTCGAAACAGCCCCCAAAATCCTAAACCCAGTCGCTAGGGTTAGGGTAAAATCTGCAACACAATTCCAACACTTTTCCCTTCACTTTAAGAGTCAATAAATGCAGTTCCAGATCTGCAATTAATAAATCTAAACAACAGATTTATAAATACTTCAAAATCACTCCAAAACACTCTTAGCATATGCCCAAACAAGTCGACTTCATTAGGTAAAAACCAACAGCATGTAATAAAAGATATTCATCATAAATCACACTTCAAACCCTCAAAGCAAGCTTATATCTTCTCCCAAAAATGGCGCCTTACATATATAGAGAGAAATGATTGCAAAACTTATTACTTCAAGCTTATATGGGCACACACACTTCACAAATGGTGGTGTTAATAAACACCTTTTATTTTTGATCATAAGTGGGCATACATCCCTTCTTCAAGCATGAAGATAAGTTTCATAAACCGTCAACATGCCAAAAAAGAGTAACCACATCTTCTTTTATAGCTTTTGCTTGCACATCCTCCAAAGTTCTTCTCCATCTTTGGTGCCATCATCTAGGAGGAAATCTCATTTAAAAATGTGCCTGAAAGTCACCAACAAATATTAAATGCATAGGGATATTAAAAAGATGCTCATATGGGTCGACCCATGCTTAGGAATAATCACTTTATCTCCAATATTAATTATTAAATGCTTCCAGGAAAATGCGACTTGCCTAGTCACTTGATTTACCTTTAAAAACATGCTTTTATTATCTCAAGGTGAAGTCGAACTTCCCCTTTTATTTCGATTTGCACAATTTATAAAATTTCATTTTAAAATTACATGTGCAAATCGATTTTACCTTCTTTTTAATTTTTTTATAAAAAGGGGACATTACAAACTATTATAAAAATTAAGTTTCCTACATGTGGTCATCATTTCCAAAGCAATATTCCACTTACATTAGGGTTTTGGGGAAATCCAAATTCCTCAAACTTGAGCCCGATAGGGACATTACAAGGTCTTTCACCCCCACTTACAAGTTTTCATATCTCCCATCAACCACCCCACTTCCTCCACCCTCCTGCCATCTTGTTGATCATGTTGCTTTAACATCCACTTTTTGTAGTACCTCATTGACCACTTCCCCCTCCCTTATAATCCTCTAATATTTACCACCACATGATCCACTTTGATGCTTTCAATGCCCTCAATTCGGAGGCCTGCCTTTCCCAACAGATGGTTGATTTATTTTATCTTTCTACTATCATGATTAGGTACAAGTTATTATCTCATGTCCCATGTGAAACAAAAGACAATCGATTTATATTATCATTATGGTTAGGTATAAGTTACTACCTCATGTCTCATGGAGGCACCCCTTGACTTTTTTCCCCATATAATTCATTATTCCAAATCAACCTATCTTCAGTGGTTCATTCTCTAGGAATGTTGGTAAGATGAAGAATGCAAATGTATGTATTAATTGATTTGTTCCATACTTAATTATGACCCTCCCTTTATATCTTCACGGGTAGAGATTATCATTGTCTCCTTTGACAAATGTGAGTTTCTTGTGTCTAGGTCACAAGAATTCCTCAACCCCTTCCACAATTCCCCTAGGAACTTTCAACATATGCTCCCGACGAAAACTATCTTCTCAAACATTAACCCCCAAACACGGATCTCCTATGCCGAGATATCCATTTAATGTTTTCGCTCAGCTTGATGTTCAAGTCTCGTCTCTTTTTCTCTAATAAATAGGTCAAATATATTTATGAAAGTAAAAATGTACAATGGCAGACCATCAATAAACATTTTAAGAATTAAAATGGGAAAAGAGATGTTCTAGAATACATCATTTTTGCAAGGCAGCTCAACTCAAGTTACCAAAATCAAGAACGAAGAACTTAATCATCCAACTAATGCTAATGATATTTATACTTAGTATACCATTATTATTATAAATAATATTTTCCATATTTAGATTAACCAAAGTAATATAAAAACCTAGAACATAAAGATCTCACATTGTTAGATGTGAAGTGTTATACTCATAGTTATGGGCCAACAAAATAGGTAGACGATCTTGGAACAATTAAAGGTACGGGTTCATGGATCCGATACGCCAACAGGGAGAATTTTTGTAATGTCCCCTTTTTCATTCTAGCACCAATCGAAGACTTCTTGCCATTTGCTCTCCCATGGCCAAGAAGGAATTGCACGAGTGTAATGTCCTATTTTTCGAATTAGCCCAAAATAGAAGACTTCATGCCTTTCTTTTCGAAGGCAAGAAATGGATGAACAAGGGAAGACTTTGGGTTTTCTTCATTCATATTTATGATTTTTATCTTTGTATTTACCATTCTAGGGTGGTCACTGGGTTTGGTGAATTTTAAAAGCAAATTAAAAGACCCAAATAAGCTTTATAGGGGTCGGCCTTGCCTTTTCGGCCTTTGGCGCCAAGGTTGGGGTATTTAAGGAATGTTATGACGTTATTTGTGGACATCTGCTTTTGGCAAATTTATTCTAAAGTTATCTTTGGGCTGATTGATATTATTTCTCTCCACTACTGGGCAAAAATCCATTTGTGTGGCTCTTTCCAAGAAGGACGAAAATCCTTCTTGTGGTTCGTTGGAGGACGAAAACCATCCACCCTTGTTTGAAGTGAAGTCATATTGAAGACCATTTTGCAGATTTGGGCATTTAAGGATAAAGAAAGTCATCTACAATCATTTGCATGCATTGATAAGCCTCTCCTAGTTGGAGCGACTTGTATTAGGGTGTGATTTGGTGCCTTCTAGGGCACATAACTTCTATTTTCTTCCATATTCAAATTTGATATAATTTGTAAGGATGGAATCCATAGTTTTGTGATTTTTGGAGTTCATCTAAGGTTTTCAGCCCTTATATGTGGCTGCCTTGATGTTGTTCCAAATTAAATTACATCGATGTGTTATCTCCAAGTGTTTTAAAAGCTGGTCAAACCGTAACTTAACCGGCCAGTTCGATCGGTTCAATGCTTTTGGGGGCAAACCGGTAATAAAACCGGACTGGTGGACTGGTTTGGTACCGAATTGGCCAGTTCTCATAAGGAACTAGCCGGTTCGGTACCAAACCGGTCCAAGCGATCTAGTTCTACTCTAAACCGGCCGAGCCGGAAAAGCGCTATACTACGGCACTAACCTTGAAAAAAACAATTTTTTAATTAAATGTACAGCTATTTAGTTGATCTAAACCCTAATTTATTGCCATTTTTCTATAAACACCTTTCTTACATGCTATATAGTATATACATGAACAAACTTTGCATATTTTGTGTGTAATTGTTGGAATCATGGTTTCTAATATTTCAAATATATTGTTTTCATTAAAAATGTAATTTTTATGTGTTTTTTAGTAAACCGGTTCATAATGTTTGGACTGGTCCGATTTTGTTTCTGGTCCATCCCAACCTCGACCGGTTTCGAGTTCGATTCACGATTTTTAAAACATTGGTTATCTCCATTTATGTGTTGCAAATTGAATGGATAAATATTGTCGTGCATGAAATAATTATTTACAAGTGTTTTCAGCTATTGTGCATGGTTTTATGGTGCAATTAAACCCCTTTTCAGTTCACTGCTAGGGTTTATATTATCGTGGGAACTGTTATAAAAATCAGATTATATTTCATTTGTGGTTTGGTGTATTTTCAGATTTGATCCTTGGGGTTTGTGGCCAAACCCATATCTTCGGTTTTTGTCCCAAAAAGGGACATTACAGTGGTATCAAAGCTTTAATCTTCCCAGCCTGAGGGTTTGAAGATCAAAAATGGTGGGTAGAATTTTCAATGATGCTAGGTTCAAAAGACTTGCCCTAGGGCAAGAAAGATTGACCAACACAATGGCCCGGGTGATCCATACCGTTCAAGGTTCCAATGGTGGAAGGATCTCTTCACAGGAACTCATTAAGTCTCTGTCATCCAAAGGAAGCAACATCAGTACATGATATGAAGAGTATAGAACTCTTCTGGAGAAGATCCGTGTTGCCCTACCTTTTGCAGAGTTCGTGAAGTTAGAGACAAAGAGTTGGAATTGGCACGGGGTCAAAACCCCAAGCAACAAGGGGTCAACCCTCCCTAGGGACCCCACACTCATGAGTATGGACGCCATGCATAAAGAAGAGCTTGGTGGTAGAGGGTTCTTAAGTCCTCATGACAAATTTTGGAGCCTCAACAGTCACACACATGCCGGGGAAAAATCAGATTTGCACCTTGGAGTAAAGGGAGCCTTGAAGGATGAAGATTCAACCCTACTCCCATTATTGTTCCGGAAAGTCAACATGATGAGGTAATTATTGATCATTGTTTGGCTAATATTAATAGTATTTCAGCATGTGTGGAATCTAGGATTGAAAGGGAGGATGATGAACAAGTAGGGGAAGTAAAATGGATGGTTGGAACCCATTTATCAAGAGGACAAGGTAACAATCAGCTTGCTGGTCTGTTTATAACAGCAATCAATAAAGAGCCAAAGGATGAAAGTTTGATGCATGAGCCTAGAGAGGAAGGGGAGATCATGGAGCATGAGTCCCAAGGTAAAAGTCCTCAATATTTAATGATATTTCATTGGTTTCTAATGAGTGCATATGGCAAAATGTTGAAAGAAAATCAGATCTACAAGAGGTTCTTAAGGCTAAGGTTCAGGATGACCCTTTGGAGAGGCATGCCCTTCAAAAGGAGACCTCACATGTTACTCATGAGGGTTTTCAGCCTGCTGGAATTTACATAACAGCAACAAAGGAAGCCCCTATCCATCTTCTGAGCACTCCAAAGATTGAATCAAAGAAAGAGGAATCCTATTTGCATGAACAACTTGCTGGAATTTTCAGAACAACAGTCAATAAGAGGCAAGTGGGTGGTGTATATGACTCCGGTAAGAACCATGAAGATGTTCTCAATGCGAGTATCATGAAATATCCCTTTTAGGATATCACTTAAAACTCACAAATTTATAAAAATCCAACAAACTGTAATTCTGATTTTTCAGGACAGCAAGGTACAAAAATAAAGAATTTTTTTATCTTCATAAATATTCACTTCCAACAATACCCGAAGTTTCAAAGGAAGTGGAAAAATATGGAGAACAATGCACAATAGAGAAATAATTTTTATTGCAAAGATCTGATTTGATTTAATTTATTTTAGGGTAGAAAATGAGAGAAAAATACAACTGACTGTAATTTTCAGAATAACAATGGAAGAATGATGGAAATGAATTCTAGGGCATCCTCATGATGATAACAATCTCCAGCTTGAAATATCTGGAAAAGAGCCACTAAAACCCCTCCAAAACGCTGCCTGAAAACCCTAGGTAAGTCGCCCCACTTGTGGGAGTCACACAACTGCCCCAAACTGAAAATAAACGGATACCCAGATGATGGTTGGTTGTCCTCTCCTCTATACCTAAACCTCTGATCAAAACGGCCAATATATCTTTGATCTTTGCTCTATGTCTGCAAGTCTGAATCCAAATTTGAATGGTGCAAACAAGAAGCTAGGGATATGGGCTGGAAACCCTCACCGAAGAATGCTCTACCAGCTAGGGATGGATCTCTCACCATCGAAGCTAGGGTTCCTATAGAATTTGACCTCCACAAGAAAAATGGTTGCAAATAGCAATAGCTCCAAAAGTTTGAATGTCTGAATGAATGCCCAAATGACCACAAGGGGAAAATATATAAATTTTTCCTCCAACAAACCCTAATCGCCCCCTTTGGGTATTTTCTCATGTGAAATAATATAACTTAAGTTACTTTATTGTGCACATGCCAAAAAAGTACACTTAAGTCACCCCAAAAAGAAATAGAACAAATGTTACCACCTAGTCGCCCAACACTAAAGTCAACGACAAAATATAACATAAAGTGAAGGTGGTAACCAGAAATCCATGCCCTATAGCCTCCAATGTCTCTAGCCCTTTGGGTATGACCAAGGATGAGACTGAAATAAACTGGTAGGCCTCGGAGTGCGGGAATGGGGACTTTACAGTCCTCCCTTTCCGAAATTTGTTTGCCCACAAGCAAATGCAAACCAAGATGCTGTAAAATTTGCTCTCCCTCCCAAGTGGCATCCTCAAGTGGCAAGTCCTTCCACCGCACTAGATACTCTGTAATCACCCTACTTCTGAGCTTCCTTTGTCTCACCTCAATGATAGATTTTAGTTCTAAGACCAACTTCCCCTCATCGTCCAAGGGTGGCAAATTTGTAGAAGGCACAATATGTTGTCCAAGTGCCTTTTTGAGGCACGAAACATGAAAGACATTGTGGATCCTGCTTGTGCTCTAGGAGCTCCAACTCATATGCAACTACCCCAACCCTCTGTACTATCCTGTATGGCCCATAGAACCACGGTTTCAACTTCTCAACACTGCTCTTCTTAAGCGAGGATTGCCTATAGGGCTGATTTTGTGTTTTCGCAAATTTTCCTTAAGGACCTTGAATATCCTGGTTCTCCTATAGCCAATCAAGAGCTTTGGGAGCTCAACTATTTGATAACACCAGGTCCATGAATGATGAAGCATCATACTCGTAAAATGCCCGAAAGGGAGTCATGCCAATACTCATCTGGTAGGTGGTATTGTAACAATACTCACCCATGTGTAGCTATCTAACCCATGCGCGATGATGCCTGCTTTACATAGCTACACAAAGAGCCCTCTATCCACTCAATGACTATCTCTGCTTCCCATCTGTGCTCAGGATGATAGCTAGTACTAGGAGTCAACTCTGCACTGCAAGTCCGAAAAATCTCCCGCAAAACGTGCTCATGGAAATCTTATCCCTATCACTCGACAATGTTTTTGGGCAAGCCATGAAGCCTAAAAACTCCAAGCACTATGTTGGTTTCCCCAATACCAACAATATAGAAGTCATCGGTAATTGTATAGTTACCCATAGCGATGCTCAGCCGTGGGACTCTCCGTGTACATCTCATGGACTCACCATTGGCAATAACGATGTTGAAGCCCTCGAAGTCCTTTGTCTGTAGACCCCATCTCTCCACCAAAGTGGCATCAATAAAGTTGTGGGTGGCCCACTATCAATGAGCACTACCTCACACTAACCTTGCAAGACTCCTCGAACCCGAATGCCTTGTGCACAGGGGTACTAAAAATGTGGCTATGGTCTCATTGGGAAAAGTCTCCTCCATAGTCTCAACATCTGCACTATCCAAAGCATCATTGTCATCATGCTCATGAGGCTCTACTACCTCCTCTCCCTCATCATCATTGTCCTCAAAGACCTCAATGTATTGTGCCTTTCTTGTCCCTGAGCAATTATGTCCTCGTGCCCATGGCTTACGACACTCATAACATAGTTTCTTCCTCAATTCCTCCCTGATCTTTGGTGAAATGCTTGGCTTCTTAGCCGAGTCCTGTCTCCCGTCATCCTGTCTAGGCGGAGGCATCCTCTGCTGAACTCTGGGTGGAAATCTAGACTTGTGAGTAGACAACTCAAGTCTCTGGCTCTCCTAATGGCCTCATGTAATGATGGAGGCTCAAATGCCTTCACAAAACCAGCCAAGGCATCCGTCAATCCTGCTATGAATAATGAAGTCAATCTCATCTCGGAAATGTCAGAACCATCACTGAGAGTCTCTGAAAATCTGCAATATAAACATCCAAGGAACCTGTCTGTCTCAAGTGAGTCAACTCCTTGAAGAATCTATCAAGATCTCTCCTATCAAACTTGTCCTCCAGTCATTTGTGTGAACTTTGCATATTTAGTAATGTGCATGTGCCCTGTGTCACTAGACCATGATGCCACCAATCATGTGCATCTCCCTCAAGATGTAGGATTGCAAATTTAATTACATCCTCCTCACACATGGGATTCAAATCAAAATAAGTCTTCAACTTCGTAATGTCCCCTTTTGGGATATTATCCAAATATGCAATTTAATTTATTGAATCGACTCTAGAAGGACTAAACCCTCCTAGTTCGACCTCAAATAATTCAATGTTAGCTTCAATACAACCCAAATGGGGTTCGAGTGAGCCAGGGTGGCGGATTAAATGGGAGAACCGAGTTAGGAAATTAATCTCTTCAAATCTAAAATTAATTACGGTAGTAATTAATTAATTAAATACACTACTGCTGCTGAAAACTTAAAAAATTAACTTGCTCCAAACTCAATATTTTCCAATCAAACCAATGCCAAAATAATCTTCATACTTTTAGCCTTCCAACAAGCTATTGGACATAATTTTTTAATAAGTAGAAGGAATGCAAATCATCCCACGAAATCTGAAACTCGTAGATGAAACTCGCACAATAATTAAATATTGCTCGCAGACGATCAAACTTGGAAAATTCATAACTTGCTCAATACTACATCTTTTGTCATGAAATAAAGTGAAGACTAGTCTATAATTCAAGAGCTTTCCAAAGAGATAAAAATCTAAATTTTTAGACCATCGAAAACTCTCCAAAACAACCCCCAAAATCCCCAAACTAGTCGCTAGGGGTTAGAGTGAATGGCATAAATTATTATCAGCTCTTTCTATGCTTCAAAAACCCTCCAAATAACAGTCATACACTTGGAAAATTATGCCAACATAGATCAGATTATATTTTAACTTGTTCACCCTCAAAACATGTCAAACATGACCCAACACAAGTCGCCATAGCTGGAATTAATTGCAGCATTAAAAATCAGATCATAGAACACTCTAAAACTCTTCAACATTCATCAACAACATGCATATTTCACTCTAAATAAATGTGTCAATCTTCTAATGGAGAAATAATGCACAAAACACATATCAACACTAGAGAACTCAATGAATGGAACAAGAGAGTCTTCAATATCTTCAACAAAGGCTTCAAATGAAGCTTACAAATGAAAGAGAGAGAAAGCTAGGGCATACATCCCATTACTCCAAGCATGGAGTGAAATCAATAATTCATCAACATAACCCTCACAATGATCCCAAGCTCTCCTTTTATAAACAAGGAGGCACAAAATTCGAAATCCCTAGGAGAGGGAAATCATTAAATAAAAATAGTTTATCCTCCTTAGGTGTGGTGTCCCCTTTCTAAGGGTGATTTTAATATTAAAAGTCACCCAAAAGTTATTTAATTAATTCCCTTTTTAATTTTGCATTGTGGGAATTAAATTAAATAGAATACATAATTAAATAATTATTGTTTTATAATGTCAAATAATAAAAATCACTCTCCAAGAAATAATATTTAATTATTTAATATAATTTTCCCCTTGCAACATCCCAAAGCCCACGGGGAAAGATAGGCTAAGGGTCTTCAAAAATGGGGACATTACAACTTTTGGACCCATGACCATGTGGTAGACTTCTTAGAGCCGTCAAAGTGTGGGATAGAAATTTTTTCCAAACACCTTTGTAATTCAAGCACCTGCGAATGATGGTCTCTCTTGGGCCTACTACCAATCTTCGTTCTACAATAATCCGAAAATGGCATGTTCTCCTAAAACCCTCACTCAAAGACTGATATTTCTCCCAACAAGACTCCTCATCAAACATTTTTTCCAACTGCCCCACCTGTGACACTTCAGGATCTTTCAAGAAAGAGGGGCTCTTGAAGTCCCAAAGTCTTGGTAAAAAGCGGGGAGATCGCTGCGTTGAATTGCTTGCTCTCACCCTTTTCCTTATTATCCCCATATCTACTTTGATTCAAATTCTGAGTGAGCTGGCTCAAATATAGGTTAGTGGTTTCTTGTTGTTTCACCATATGGATGAATAATTTTTTCGTTACCTCTTCATTGAGCTCCTCCTCGTCAGCCATATTTTGCCCTTCTTTCCGGGGTGTATTCGTCACTGGAATAAACCTTCATACACAACCAAACAAGCTAGAGGAAAGTCAACTTTGATACCACTGAAATATCCCTTTTTGGATATCACGTAAAACTTGCAAATTTATAAAAATCCAACAAATTGTAATTCTGATTTTTCAGGACAGCAAGGTACAAAAATAAAGAAATATTTATATCTTCATAAATATTCACTTCCAACAATACCCGAAGTTTCAAAGGAAGTGGAAAAATATGGAGAATAATGCACAATAGAGAAATAATTTTTATTGCAAAGATCTGATTTTATTTAATTTATTTTAGGGCAGAAAATGAGAGAAAAATACAGTTGACTGTAATTTCCAGAATAACAATGGAAGAATGATGGAAATGAATTCTAGGGCATCCTCATGATGATAATAATCTCCATAAAAGAGCAACTAAAATCCCACTAAAACACTGCTTGAAAACCCTAAGTAAGTCGCCCCACTTGTGGGAGTCACACAGCTGCCACAACCTGAAAATAAACGGATACGCAGATAATAGTTGGTTGTCCTCTCCTCCATACCTAAACCTCTAATCAAAACGCGACCAATATATCTCTGCTCTATGTCCGCAAGTTTGAATGGTGCAAACAAGCAACTAGCGATATGGGCTAGAAACCCTCACCAAAGAATGCTCTACCAACTAGGGATGGATCTCTCACCACCAAAGCTAGGGTTCTTGTAGAATTTGACCTCCACAAGCAAAATGGTTGCAAATAACAATAGCTCCAAAAGTCTGAATGTTTGAATGAATGCCCAAATGACCACAAGGGGAAAATATATAACTTTTTCCTCCAACAAACCCTAATCGCCCCCTTTGGGTATTTTCTCATGTGAAATAATATAACTTAATTTAGTTTATTGTGCACATGCCAAAAAAAATACACTTAAGTCACCCCAACGAAGAAATAGAATAAATGTTACCACCTAGTCGCCTAACACTAAATTCAACAACAAAATATAACATAAAGTGAAGGTGGTAACCAAAAATCCATACCCAATAGCCTCCAACATCGCTAGCCCCTCGGTATGACCAAGGATGAGATTGAAATAAACCGCTAGGTCTCGGGTGTAGGAATGGGTGCATTACATATCAACAAAATATTGTTGAAGCCAAGGCGGAAAGAGCTTCATTTGTTGAATCTAAGGTGAAGAAGAAGGCTGATCCTAATTCAGAAATTCTGAGTCACATGGTCAGAAGTGTGGAGGATATCCCAACCATCCCTCATCCGGCAAGGATTGGAGAACATGTTGAGGGCAGCCCAAGGTATGATCAGATTTCATATTTGTTAACTTTCCCTATGTCGCTGCAATATGTTTCTTGTCTTGAGCAGCGTGTTGAAATCAATATGAAGAACTTGTGGGATAGCTTTTGGCACTTAGATCTTTCCTTGCAAGGTTATGTGGGCATAAAAGTTTGGGTTCCGGTTGACCTCTTGTATTGTAAGGAGGAAGTCTTTGATATTGTTACTCCATGCACATGGTTAGAAAGAAATTTGATGGAGAATTGTTCTAAAATCATTATGTTTTCTGACAAAGTTGTGAAGGATTCTACCCTCCATGGACAAAGACTCACGATCTTGGTTGATAATGGAGCTACTTACAGTTTCATTGATGAGAGCTTGAGGGCAAAGGTGGAAGACTTCAAAGGCTTCACGGTCAAGGCAACAAATGGCTACTCCATGCCATGCACAAGGCATCCCCAACTCCCTTTCACATTGGGGGAACATGTGGTACGTAATGATTTTTATTTGATTAGCATGGCTCGTATCTATCTTGTGCTTAGGGTCCAATAGTTACATTCATTGGGAAAGTTCACTCTCCACTACCAAAGTATGAAGTTGAGCCTCATGGATGAAGGCAAGAAGGTGATATTTCAAGGTATGATCAAGTACTTGGTAGAAGATGTTTTGTCCAAGGAATCATATCTTTGTTCTTTATTTAAGATAACTGCTGATTGGAAGCCTTTAATTACAGCTGAGTATAAGTTTGCTAATGTTGTTTTTGAGGAAGAAATTGTGGATGAAAGGTACAAACTAATGGGTGTGATCTTTCTTTACAAGAGTGGAGTCTATTTAGTTTTCAAATCAAAGGTGAAGAACGAGATATTGAAGGTTGTAATATCCCACTTCCGGGATCAATAGAAAATATGCAAATCAACAACTCTTCAACACTCCACTCAACTGTAAATAGCTAAACCTAGTCAACACCACTTGAGTAGTATGTCCATTTAGATCATTGGAACATGTACTCTTCCCTTCCAGTCATTCAGTATTTTACCTCAAACAAACACATTCAGATCGCTGCCCTAGATGGCTCAAAACATCATGAAAATAACAGCTAAGATCAAAGAAATAGTGCCATACAGTCCGCTGATCTGTGGAGGTTCAAAACATACCTTCAAACATTCAATACCTTCCCCAATGAAGTCTCTGATCCAAGGGAAAACACAGCAGCTTTATTCACACCAAATCCAGATCACAATCATGTCAAATACTATCACCGTATTGCTCTGAAAGAGATCGCTGCAACAGGGATCAGTTCGCTGAATATTTAGAGCCCCAAACATGCATTCAACTATTCAAAACTCATTCCTAGATGGCGCTGCTGTTAGGAGGGAGATAGATCTATCAATTAACAAACATGAACTTCCAACAGAGATCGCTGGTCAAGGGAATAACAGCAAACAACTAGATAAAGTTCAGATTTCCATACCAAATCTGCCTTTATCATTTATGCATTTGAACTATAATTCGCTGCCATGAAGGGACTCAAACATCATGCAAAAACCAAGTCGCCAAGTATGGGAATGAGCAGCCACAAAGAGGAATACTTACTAAGAGAAATCGCTGTCAGTTTGCACACAGATTTACTCTAAAAAACCAGTCACCAAACAAAGGATGCAAATTGCTAGGGTTTAGCAAGATACATTAAATAGTTCGCTGATCATATAAAGCCCAAAATACACATTCAAATGCTTAATAACTTCCCAATGAAGTAGCTGGGTGTAGGAACAACAAAACCAGATTATTATCTAACACCAAACTTGCCTTGAATCAGTCGCTGTAGAAAGAAGATAATATCATGCAACCAGCTGATCGATTCACGTCAAATAATGCTCTAAAAACAGTCCACACATATCATAGGAAAGTCGCCTAAACTGGAATGCAACACATACCAACAAGTCGACTTGCAAAGCACTCACATACCAGCTGCTACAGTGACGCTACAGTGAAAAGGGCAGATTTCAATAGTAAACTTCATCTAACAATTGTCCAAAGCCAAAGACATGGATCTCACAAATAAATACTTCAAATAAATCTCAAATCAGCTCGATCCAACCTCCCACGCAAGAGAGAGAGAACATCAAAGGGCATGCATCCCAACTCCAAGCATGGAGTATCAAAATAAGTTCATCATAACATAATCATAATAATGGTCCTAGCACTCCTTTTATAAGTAAGGAGGCACAAAATTCGAAAACCCTAGGAGAAGGAAAATATTAAATAAAAGCAGTTTGTCTTCCCTAGGTGTGGCGTCCCCTTTGCAAAGGGTGATTTTATAAATTAAAAGCCACCTAAATATTTATTTAATTAATTCCCCATTTAATTTTTATATTTTGGGAATTAAATTAAATAATCAAATAATTAAATAATCAAATAATTATTATTTTTTTATTATGGGCAAATAGTTTTTTGAAAGGGACTATACCCTTGTACAAAAGTGCTCAACAACAAGATTTTATCCCAGAAAAGCCCAACAACAGAAAAAATCTGTCGAGGATAGAACCAGCAAAAGCAAACCAGCTGCTACAAAAACAGCTAATAAACAACAACAAAACAGCAACACAGCTGCCTATCAACTGCGTATTAGACCTTTTGCCTAAATGTATCAATGAAAGCACCCAAAAGACAAGAATCAAACCTTGTCCGATATGGTGGGGGATTTAGATTTGGCATTTCCCTTCTTTTTCCTATCCACCACAGTCCATTCCTGATTTCCCACATCCACTACAATCGGAGGAACTGCAATGGGTTTGATGGGGATGTGACCCATAGGAAGGGGGTTGAAATATCCTTAATCACTGAGTCAGAAACCTGTAAAGAATAGTCTGGAGGCTTCTCTGTATTGGTCTGTGAATCAACCATGATGGGTGAGTTAACTTGCAAAGGAGCACTAGATTCCTTAACCGGATCTGAATCAATTGTAAGATGTTCGGGTAGAGAATCCTTCCACCATGTAGTTTTGGTCTTACGTTTGGAATGTTCACAATCATCTGTAACATGACCAGTTTGGAAGCAACGCCGACATCTGAAGGCAAGTCCCTCATAGTCTATCCTCTGCACCCAGAGCTGTCACCAATCAGAGATTGATTTCTCACTGCAGTAAGAGTTTGGAGGTATTGAGATTAACCAGATTCGTGCATAAGTAGTATGTGCTTGAATGGAGGTCTTATCATCAACTAGCCGCACTTGAGCCTAGAGTATCACCTATAGCAATGAGACAAGATCTATTCCAAAGCTGCAGTGGGAGTCTGGTAAATGAACCCAAATCGGGTAGGTATCAAAAGACTCCTTTAACAGGTCGAAAGACGGATACCATGGTTTGGACATAAGCCCGTGTTCCCCCAAACCCAATGTTGGCTAAAAATTAAATCCCTATCTTCAGAGGTTTCAAAGACAAAGCAATGAAGTAAGCTTTAGCACAAGGGTAAAGCTCAATCTTACCTTGTATTTTTTCTCTCCATCTCTGGGTTATCCAGTCATGAAGCTGAGAAAGCTTAGGCCAAAATTTGTGAAATCTGCATATGAGACCCAGGTGGGAGAGATTTTCCTCCTCCTTAAGAACCTTTAGAAGTAGATCCTCCTCGATTTTCAGCGTCGGGACCTCTTGGGAGGGTTTCAAGAGCTCATTTCTGGTATTCTCCTTCTGTTTGGAGACCACTGAAGCATATGATCTGGACCTATTGTCATTGTTTTGTTTGTCCTGGTTCTGGCTGACCCCTGTTCCTCTCCCTCCATCACCAGAGCCACACATAGTCCCTTGCAACCTGCAGTTGCTAGTGTTGAGTTTTGAAGGAGATGATGATTCTTTGTCTGAACCATCTTTACCTGCCCCATAAGAGAGCACCCCTGTTTTGTGACCAAATAGAGAAATTCCATGTCGGTTTTGCTGAAAAGGGGAGTCTTGGTTATCATTGAAAGCCATGCCAATCCATGAGATTGGTGCTTTATTTTCCTCTTCATTTTTGCATCCACCGCCCTCAGAAACCCTGGTTTCCCAAAGCCACCGCCAATGATAGGGACCTCAACACGAAAGGGTGAATCCTTATCAGTCTTTGTGCCTCCTCCTTCCCTATTAGCGAGACCGGTGCGGATCACCGGGCGCGCGCGACTGTGGGAAGCCCACGTAGAAACCATGAAGGGCACGCGGGCGCGGCGCGCCTTGCGATCAGCGCGAGCGGGATCGGGCGCGGGTCCTTTTACTAATATTATTGCTCCGTGCAATAATATTTAATTATTTATTAAAAATGTTCCCCTTGCACATTAAAGCCCACGGGGGACGCATAGGCTAAGGGTCTTCGAGAAATGGGGACATTACGATTGTTCATGATGCCCCATTGGCTGGTCATTTAGGCTATCGCAAGACACACAAAAAGGTGAGAGCAAGGTCCTTTTGAAAGCGTCTTAAAGAGGAGGTGCTTCAATACAAATGGGAAAGTATTTCCATAGTCTTCACCACCAAGATGCCCATGATTCAAGGTACGATTTGTTTATATGTTGAGATTGATAGACTCCCAAAATATTCTCAATTTTGTACATTTCCAGCCAAGGATTATATCATAATAGCGCAACATAAGCATGGTGGAGTTATTTTATGGTTGAGTATTCATGCAAGGGAACCCCAACAAAGTATGTGGGTGTTTAGTGGTCACAAAAGGAGTGTACTTTGGAAACCCATAACTTCAGAATTTCATATTTAGTATTGTTGTCCTTCATATCAGCCATCACATGATTTCATTTGCATGCATACAAGTGGGTAGGCAAGTATTTTCAGACAAGGGATTGAGCATTTTCGATTGATAAATGTTGGGAGGAATTTTTCAGCCTTTGGAAAGGTGGTTTTAGTCATTGTCATGCTCAATTTCTATTTTCGCAAGAAGGTTTAAATTTTGCAGAAATTGTTCCGTTTTTAAGTTACTGATCTGGGTAAAATCAGATTATGAGTTGTTTTCAGGCTTGAACAACAACAAGAATGATCCTTTTGAAGTCATTAAACCATTGGAAAATAATAGTAGATGGTTCCAAACTTCTAGCTAAAGGCGACAAAAACTGCAGCCAAAATATTCCCAAATCTGGGAGAAAATCAAGTTCTTTATGACTATTACACTTTGTTTCCAGCCACCTACAATCTGAGTTTTGAGAGATAAATTCACAGTTACAGCTGTTTTTGGGACAGCATCATTCAAGTGTTGGGAATCCATCATTTGGATGGAAATTATGAGATAGCGACAAGCAAAGGAAGGGAGTTAGCTATCAAGTCCCTAAGGCACGATGAGGAAAGTATAAAAGTGTTGTTAAACACTCTTGTTTTCTTTGATATGTTTGCTTCATGTGCAGGTACATCAAAGAAGAAGCAGTGGAGATTCATTTGGGATCCGGGTACTTACAATTGCTTGAGGACAAGCAATTTCGAGAAGGGAGGACTGTAATGTCCCCTCTTTCAAATTAGCCCAAAATAGAAGACTTATCGCCTTTCTTCTTTCCAGAGGAAAGAAATTAATGAACAAGGAAAGACTTTAGGTTTTCTTCGTTTATATTTATGATTTTTATCTTTGTATTTATCATTCTAGGGTAGTCGGATGGGTTTGGTGAATTTTAAAAGCAAATTAAAAGACCCACATAAGCTTTATAGAGGTCGGCCTTTCCTTTTTGGCCTTTTGCACCAAGGTTGCGGTATTTAAGGAATGTTATGGGTTCATTTGTGGACATCTACTTTTGGAAAATTTATTCTAATGTGATATTTGGGTTGATTAGTTTTCGTTCTCTCCACTTTTGGGCGAAAAATCCAATTGTGTGGCTCTTTCCAAGAAGGACAAAAACCCTTTTTGTGGTTGGTTGGAGGACGGAAACCCTCCACCCTTGGTTAAAGTGAAATCATATTGAAGACCATTTTGCAGATTTGGGCATTGAATGATAAAGGAAGTCATCTGTGATCATTTGCTTGTATGTTTGGTGCCTAAACGTAATAACTTTATACAATCAATATACGATACACTATTATAAATTTATAGTTAACTGTAATCATTATATAATCTATCAAGTTATCATAATATAATATAAATACAATGTAATACAATATATTTCTTTGTATAAAATTTGAGAATCGTAAGTTTTCCAATATAGCTTTGTTGTAATTTTTTCTTCATGCAATAGCAATATTATTCTTAATTTCGTCATACAATTTTATTTCTCTAAGGCTTGTAAATCTAAGACAATTGTTTTTTGTTTTGTTTTGTAGAATGGCATCAGCATCCGGTTCAAGTTCAGTTGCTCTTAGTAAGCCTAACTCAAAAGACCCCTCTTGGAAGCATTGTGAACGAGCAGAAGGCAATTGTGTTGTATGCAATTATTGTGGAATGAAGATGAGTGGAGGTGTTTATCGCCTTAAGTTCCACATTGCACGGATACCAGGGAATGAAGTGGCATTGTGCAATCAAGCACCGCCTGAGGCTCAAAGAGAGTTGTCTGCTTTCCTTGCAGCTTATGCAGAGAAAAAAGATGAAAAGAAGAGGAAAGTTGATGCACTTGCAACCCTAGCAAATAGGAGGGCAGTGAGGGAAGATTTTGACATTGGGGCATCTTCTATTGCCCCAACTCCACGAGGTCAGACACTGGGACGAGGCTCATCCACTGATAGTAGTTCAACGATGTTTTTTGTTCCTCGAAGTAGTCCTGGTTCACAACCTTCACTCGAAGGTACCGCTTGAAACCTAAAATTTGAAACTCTGGCAGTCTATATTAGGTTTAATGCAAAAAATGACCAAATAAAGAAATGCACAACGAAGCAAGAATAGCTGCGAGAAAACTTTTGGTACTACAACAACATTCCTTTCAATGTGGCAAAAAGTCCATATTGGGAGAATTTGGTCACTGCATTGACTGTTGCCGGGAAGGGGTTCAAAGCTCCTACTCCCCATGATTTGAGTGGCCCATTGTTGGAGGATTCCGTCATACATACCAAAACTCTTGTAGAAGAGCAAAAAAGGTATGGCAAAAAAAAGGATGCACCATTTTGTTTAATGGGTGGACAGATGGAAAAAACCGCACATTGATTAACTTCTTAGTGGCATCAAGTGGGCAATTGGTCTTCTTGAAATCAATTGATGTCTCCCACCAAGTGAAAACTACAAGCACTTTGTGTGATATGTTAGATGAGGTGGTGAAGGAGGTGGGCGTGGAGAATGTCGTCCAAGTTGTGACAGACAATGCGGCGGCATATGTAGCAGCAGGGAGACTTCTTGAGAGGGAACCTACATTTTTAGACCCCTCAGATAGCCAATTTCTTGGATCTCTTATTGGAGGACATAAGAAAACTCTCATGGGTGAAAAATGTGGTTGAAGATGCAAGAAATATTACAAAGTTCATCTACAATCACACTTGGGTGCTAAACTTGATGAGAGAGCACACCAATGGAAAGGAGCTTGTGCGATCGGGGGTCACACGATTTGCCACAAACTTCATTACATTGAGCATTGCAGCCTCATTAACATCCCTTAAGCAAATGTTTGTGAGCACGCGATGGTTGGAGTCTCCCTATGCTAGGAAGACCGAAGGGAAAGGGTCGTGAAGACCGTTTTTGATGATATGTTTGCAAAGCAAATGGAAGAAATCATGAAGGTAACCTAAACTTGAATATTTGTTTATTTATCATTTGTTTGTTATTAATTTTTTATTAATTTTGATTTTAAATTTATATGTTATTTTGTTTTAGGTGTTAGAGCCTTTGGTTCGAGTTCTACGGATGGTGGATGGGGAGAAAAACCCAATGGGTTATTTGTATGAGGCTATGGATGTGGCCAAGGAGGCCATAGCTAAATATTATGGGCACAATCAGTGAAAATATGAACCCATTTGGCGCATAATTGATCGGAGATGGAACAAGACACTCCATCGACATATACATGCAGCGGCGTACTACCTAAACCCAAAGTTTTTCTATTCCCCATCATTTAAGGCTGATGAGGAGGTTATGGATGGCCTTAATACATGCATAAAGAGGATGGTATCTGACAAAGATATTAGAGATGCAATTGTTGACGAGCTGTAGATTTACAAGACTGCAGAGGGAGGTTCTTTTCTTCGGCTCTATGTGTGAAAAGAAGAAACACTTCTCAGCCAGGTAAAAACAAATTGAGTCATTTGTATTTAGTCTTGTTACACGTAGAACTAGATACTAGAAGTCTAAAATTCTTTTATTTATTCAAGCCTAGTTAACTTACAAAATTATAAATGTTTTATTTGCAGATTTGTGGTGGGAAGATTATGGTGCAAAAACCAAATCTTCAAAAGCTAGCCATCCGCATTTTGTGTCAACCATGCAGTGCTTCTGGATGCAAACATAATTGGAGCATGTTTGAAGCTGTTCACACAAAGAAGCGCAACAGTTGACAACACAATGCCTCAATGACCTTGTCTTCGTGTGATACAATCTTCGTCTTCGTGTGAGACAAGTGGAGGGGGCACAAAGTTATGATGCAATTGACTTGGCTGACATTGATCCATATGATGACTGGATTGCTTTGATGATGTGGAGCCTATGTTTACTACAGAGGAGATAACAACTTTGGAGAGGGAGACTGAAGAAGCAATACCATCAGAGACATTAGAAGTTGGTGATGATCCAGATGATATGTTTGTAGATGACAATGTTGGTGTTGCAGCGGAGGAATATTTACCTTCCACTTCCACGAGGAAGCCGCGAGTGCAATGTGACTTATTTTAGGCAAGCTTGATGAAATGTAATATTATTGATTTTTGATAGTGATACTTCAAAAGTCACATGTGACATGTCTCTATGAGCATTGTTTGCAAACTTTGTACTCTTTTTTGGTCAAAACTTGATCGAAAATATGCATATGGGCCTATGATATTCTATAGAGTCACTTCTTGCATCATTTAACAATGTTTTTACATTTAATTTAAGTTTATTTTATGAATTTAAATGTTTTTAAAAGTAACGATAAAGTTGCCGATTAATGCCAATAAATTGCCGATTCTGATTTCCGAGTCAAAATTTGGTCTACTGATTAATTGTCGATAACAATTTTTTGAACTATGCATGGCACTTTAGAGGGAGATAAGGGAGGCAATTTCACTTGCAGAGTTCATAGGAGTGAACAAAGGAAGAACAAGGCATGGACCTAGATCTTAGACACCACAGAAGGATCTTCAACATGCCGGGAGAAAGGAAGAGGAGAAGAGCTTCCAAATTGCAATGGCGGAGCAAGAAGAAGAAATCAAAAACAAGAACAAGAGAAGACCAATATGCAGTGTGAAGGTAAAGATTCTTCAACAATAAATGATGTTTTATTAATTTCCAATGATTGCATGTGGCGGCAAGATAGTGAAGGAAAATCAGATCTACAAGAGATTCATGAGGTTGAGATTTGGGATGACCCTTTTGAGAGGCATGCCCTTCAAAAGGAGGCCTCACCTGATACTCATGTTGGTTTTCAGTCTGCTGGAATTTACATATCAGCAACAAATGGTAAGCAATTTAATTTATTGCATCACCCTCACACTATGTATTTGCAAGGGTTTGATCATCATGAGAATTATTCTAACAAAGATGAGAGGATGAAGGGTACTAAAGGGAAAAATAATCTTTTCCAAGAAACCGCTATCCCTCTTCCGAGCATTCCAAAGATTGGATCAAGGAAAGAAGAATTCGATTGGCATAGTTATGATAATGAACAACTTGCTGGAATTTTCAGAACAACAGTCAATAAGAGGCAAGTTGATGATGTACGTGACTTCGACAAGAGCCATGAAGATGTTCCATGTGAGTATCAACAAAATATTGTTAGAGCCAAGGCGGGAAGAGCTTCACTTGTTGAATCTAAAGTGGAGGAGAAGGTTAATCCTAATTCAGAAATTTTGAGTCACAAGGTCGGGCAAGTATGGAAGATATTTCAGTCATTCCTCATCCGGCAAAAGAAAATGAACATGTTAAGGACAGCCTAAGGTATTGTTGTCCAAAATTACACCCCATGTAATTTTGAACAACTTATCAAAAGGACTTAACCATTTTTGTGCTCTAGAAAAAGCCACGAGACACTAGATCGAGTCTATCGTTGGGTGCATGAACTTAGTGTTTTGCGGGTTATCAAAACCCGCAGATAAAATGAATAAGCAATCAAGGACTTAGGCGGATTTTTATGGAAAGATGGTGTTGTGCGGCAAAGGATAAGGTTGGAGTTCACTCAAGCAAGGCTACTGATGGACTTAGAACAAACCGCTAGGTTCCGCCGAGTGTGGAAGAGAAAGTTAGAAACTAAGGATAAAAGCCGCAGAACACTTAGTGTTTTGCGGACTTCTCAAATAGAGGTCTCAGATGGAAGAAATTCGAAAAGCCATGGGACACAAAGATAAGCCACGGGTGAATTGAAAACGCATCGGACTCCAAACCAAAGAGCCACCACCCCAACCACCAAAATTTAATGAAGTATGGCACCGTTAGAAGTCGACAACATATGATAGACTCAAAGGTCGTGCAATGGTTATTGGATGAAGTTGGGGGCATCCATGTTTGTACTAAAAGCAAACTCTTCAAGATTTCATGGCGCCCACACTCATTCAATGTTGTTTAAGAGAAGTCATTCCAGCTCGGCGGTCCTTCCTTCTCTCCTCCTTCTCTTTCTTCATTCCACAAGTTGTATAAATACAAGTGCTTGTGCACTTTGTAGGGGTTCTTCTCCCTTTCCTTCCATAGCATATTTTTGAGCTCTTCTCTGTGAAACTCGAAACTTCATGTTGTCGACCTCTATAACTCGCGAATGGTGATTTCCTTGCCTCGGCTTTGTATGTAAGCTCTTGAAGATTGATTAATGCAAGTGTGGTTTAGCTCCTTCCTTCGAATACATAGTGTTTGATGTGAATATTTCACCCTTTTGCATATTTCATATTCTTCTATCTTTGGCATCCGAACTAAGTGCATTTCGACAATCCCAACCTCACGTTTTTGCATCTGCGTCATCTGGATTTGGGAAAGTTCCACCTTATTTTGGTGTTATCATCACCCTTTAGCTTAGGATTTACCTTTCTTGCATCTCTCTCTCCTGGTCCCTTGGGCTGTAGAGTAGGATTTAGCTATAATAGTTTTAGCATTAGAAATAGGTTGTGTCATGTGGATTTTCCAAAATCCGCATAACAAGGAAGTCGGCCTTCTCCGGAGGTCTGTCTCAAGTCACAAGTCCCACACTTGGAGATAGTCCCATGTTGCCTCAAAATCATGACTATTCTTGATTCGGGACAAGGTGTAATTTTGCGCTCCAACAGGTATGATAGTAATGATCATACTTCATATTTGTTAATTCCGCTATGCCGTTGCAATATATTTCTTATCTTGAGCAGCATGTTGAAATTGATGGGAAGATAAATGGTAAGCAAGCTAGGTGGTATTTTTATAATCAAGATTGTATGAATCAACTTGCTATAGTTTTATGGAACTCATGTTACTTTCAAGATTGCCACTTTTGGATGTATGCTAAGGGTATGGATAATTCATCCACTGAAAATGCAAATTCAGCTTCATGGAATATAAATTTAGCTTGCTACAAGGTATGCAATAATTCAGTTTTCATAAACCGAGGTGAAGTAATGTATCATGCCATTGTTTGGGATTGGTTCTCTAAAACATGCCTAGCAAGAATGCCTAATGAGACATGGATTCAATGGGAGTTTTGTGGTGTAAGTCATCCTTGTAACATGATTGAGAGGAGCTTGGAAAATGTGAATCATGAACCCCGAATCATTGTGGGAGTTGTCTCAAATCTTGTGGCTGTTATGACCAACATTCTATTTGCAGCCACCAAGTGGATTTCAATCATAAGGAAGGGGTGCTCTTCTTATAGTGACATTGACAAGGTAAGGGTAACTCTCACAAGTTGTTTGTTGGCTACTACAATTCTGAATTTGAGTAATGAAATGCAATGCTACAACCAAGATGAGATGTTTTTCCCAATCTCATTTGTTGGGTTGTGCATATCTTCTTGGGACAGCAATAGAGGGGCAGATTTAAAGACATTCTTTTTATTTGAAATGGTGTGTAAGAGGATTCACTCATTGAGAATAATTAAGGCCAATGTTCCAACATATTTGGTATTGTTTGGGACGAAATTCCGGGCAAAGTATGGTTGTTATGCTTACATACCAGCACTCATAAGTTTAGATCCGAGCCAAATTTTGAAGAGATAAGTTTGGGACAACTTGGAAACATCTTTTGGAGGCCAAGGTAATCATTATGACAGCTGTTGTATTTTTGTTTCATTCGCTGTCTGCAACAACTTCAGCTCCCTATCCATTTTTTTGACAACTAGAGATGAGTATCCAGCCATGAGGTTGAAGGGTTTGCAATCTACTATCATTGTTGATGTATTTTAATCTGTTATAATAGGAATCTTGCCACTATCCTTCTGATTTTGGGGAACAAAATACATGGTTACAATTGTGTTTGGGACAACCTGAATGAACTTTTGAACATCCATCACTTGAGGGGAGAATATGAGATGATTGCAAGCATTGAAAGAGAACTTGCCATCATATCCATGAGGCATGAAGAAGCAACGATGAGGGCAACTCTTGTTTTCATTAATAAGTTTGTTCCATGTGCAGGTACAAGTATTAAAAGAGAAGAACAGCTGAGTTTGTTTCTCACCCAATCATGTGGGGAGCATATGGGATTGCAGCTGAAAACAAAGAGTTTACAGTCCTTGTATGGGTGCCTAACACCTCTACATCAATCATATTACTGAAGCTTACATGGGTTTGTCATATTTGTATCATTTCTATATTGCTGGTCACAATATTTTCAGTCATGAACAGTTGTATCCATGGGCAATTTAAGAAGGTTTCCTTGCATGGTAATGATAGTGGCGAAGCTCCACTAGTGAAGACACTCCTCCTAGCCATCCTAGTGCTGAATTGGATGGAATCATGAGCAATTTATGGTTGTTATGACTTATTTTCAGCCTACATGCAAGCTGTGTTGAAAGATGTCCTCATGTTTTGGATAGAAGGCTTCATTGAGGGAGAGCATATAGATATGGGTGATGGAAGGAGTGGACACCATGATCATTGTGGGCGGAAGTTGTTTCCCTTGACAGCTATGGGGTTCAGTTGTTTTGGTATGATGGTATTTGGGCATATAAGCTTGTGTTGGCAAGAGCTCTTTCATTTGACAGGTACAGGATCTAGATTATTGGAGCAACCAAGTTTGCAATTGCTTGAAGGCAAGCAATTTTGGGAAGGGAGGATTGTAATGTCCCCTTTTTCATTCTAGCACCAATTGAAGACTTCTTGCCATTTACTCTTCCCGTGGCCAAGAAGGAATTGCACAAGGGAAGTCCTTGGGTTTTATTTATGTTTTCTTTCATTGTTATTAATGCTTTCTTTTTGTATTTTTCCTCCCTAAGGCAGGTCGGTTGGGCTAGGAGCTCATAAAGGCAAATTAAAAAGAGAAGCAAACACTTAAAGAGGTCGGTCTACACTCTTATGACTCTTGGCACCAACCAAAGGGTATAAGAGGAGTCTTGGTGGCTCATTTGCAAATCATCTTTTGGTGCATACACACTTCCTATTTTGGTTTTTGGGCTGATTGCTCAATACCTTTACACTTGAAAACAAAAACACTCTTGTGTGGTATCCAAGAGGACGAACATGGTATCCCCAGTTTCCCCACGAAATATGGGACTACCCATTTGAAAAAATTCGTTCTTTTTAAAATAACGGGTCTTTTCGTGTTTTTATTGCCAGAAGATGTTTGTATTACGTTAAGATATTCCTAGTGAATCATATGAGCCAATTTCGACAATTAACCGAGATGCTTGAAACTCATTTTATCCCTCCACCAAGTTTTGTCTCAAGGATAATTTTTATTTAATTATTTATTAAATAAATAATGCCCCGTTTGAAGTAAATTGTGCTCGGTTGAATCTTGTTGAAGTTTTGCATGCCAGTATTCACACATCTCAATAGGGTTTTCACCAGGAATGAATTTAGAGCTTTGTCTGTGACTTCTAGCAACGTTTTTCGTTTTTATTTATTTCTTTTGCGTTTTTCTAGTTTTCCCCGTGGTCTTTCTGTTTAATTCCCCTGGGTCCATTCTTTGTCCTGTATAGTCTGTTTAATTGCCTGGAACATCTGGAGATCATTTACGACCACTGCACCAGAAGGAATCAGCCTCAGAAAGCAAACTTCTGACCAAAAAAGATGAAGTCAAGCACAAAAAGCCTCTCCTAGGCAAGTCACACTTTTTGGAATAAATGGATCTAAGTTGTAATGGGAATTTTGGTAGTGGCAGCAGGTGGGAATTTCTTACCTGCCTTGCAAGGTACTTTTCCCATGAAGTCAAAGTCACTTAAGCTGCAATGGGAATTTTGGTAGTGGCAGGCAGGTGGGAATTTCTTACCTACCTTACAGGGTACTTTTTCCCATGAAGTCAAAATCACTTAAGCTGCAATGGGAATATTAGAGGCGGCGGAAGGCGGAAATTTTTACCTGCCTTGCAGGTAAAAATTCTCATTATAAAAGAAAATCACTTAAAGCACCAAATGGGAATTTCTTACCTGCCTTGCAAGGTAAAAATTTCATTATGAAAGTCAAACAACTTAAGTGAAAGAGGGATTTTTGGAGCTGCAGTGCAGGGTAGAAATTCCCATCAAAGTTGACTTCCTATTTTTGGAAATTACCCTTGCTAAAAAATGCGACCCACCTTGGGTGAATAACAATGCATTTAATAATATTTATTAATGGTTTATTCACCCAATTTTGGCGCCATAAATAGAAGGAAAGTCAATGCAAGTGGAAGAGCTAAAGAGAAGTCAAGGATGCATGCTAAAAATAAATAAAATAAATTTATTTAAAAGCAACCAGAACATGCATAATTGGGCGCCCAATTTGGGTGAATAAACATGATTGTTTATTAATTAAATTGCCAGAAATAGGAAGAGACAATTATTAAAAATAGCATGTTGGAGGTTATATAAGCATGGGACGCCATAAGGGAGAGACAGTTAATTATTTTTGATGAGGATTGCAGCCCAGATAGGTTCTGGCGCCAAACGAAAGAGAATTTTGCATTAAAGTTTATTTTCCAATGTCGGGAAGCTTCTAGTTTTGTCGCCAAAGGTTGGAATAGCCTAATTTTTGTCATTATGAGCATCTGCATGTTGGTATAAGTGCTCTAGAGAATTAAATAATATTTTTGCTTGTTTTGCATACAAACAAAGCCTCAAATTTTAGGGGCAGAAGACTTTATATGCAGATTTTGGTGATAAAAATCAAGAATTCATGCCTGGACTCTATCTTTGTCTCAATAAATTGCAGGTATTCATCACAGGTGCTCAAATCAATGATAGATACATTGAATATATCTTCGAATCTAAAGAAGTTTCTAGATCTGCACAAATGGATCCAATTGCAAGGGATTCTGGCATAATTAAAAAAAAGAGCTCGAGACAAAGATTGTTTCAGCCATGTCGAAGCATGATGAAAGAGAAAGATCAGCAGAAGCATGCATAGCTTCTAGATTTGCTAAAGTCAATGATACAGACATAGGTCCTGAACCTATCACCGATTTAATTGATAGATCTAGATCTCATAATTGCAAAGGCTTCCAACAAAAATTCATTCTCTTGTTTCTAACGCAACCCATGTAGAAGTCAGTGCATGGAAAATTCCTTCTAGGATCTTGTGCATGTGCTCCCAATTTTCCAATTGAAGCCTTCATTGAATTTATTTGTATTTGCATTCACCCAAAGTGCTTTCCAGAATTTAAAATTGCTCATATGCAATTAAAAATAAAAATGATGAGTTTTGTCTGAATTATTTACGAAAAACATTGCATTGGTGCATGTACTGGAGAAGAACTGCAAAAACTTCAAGGATAAGAGGGAAGACAAGTCAAAGGCAATACCCGCAAGCAAATCACAATCAGCTGCTTCCAGATCCAGTTTGGTGAGAATCAAAGGCAAAAGAGTCAACCGCATGCAGAATATGGAAAAAGAACAAGATTGGAAGTGTTGCAGCTTTCTTCTAATTTCTTTTCCTCTTTCTTCTTTTTTTTATTTTCTCCAACAAAGTAATTGAGTAATCAATTAAATTATAAAACTTAAGTGATTGGTTTAAAAACCGTTACTTGAAAAAGTCAATTTCTTAGAAATAGGTGGCAGACATGCAAAATAAAAGGTTTTATTTTCAGTTATAAATCATGTATGTCATGCAAAGAGGAATTCCAGGAGGAAGATTGTCAGTTGTTTCCCTTTCATAACCTTCGCATGCGGGAATTCATTTAAAGCTTCCTATTTGTAATTGTCTTTTATACACTATAAATAGAGGAAGAACCTACGGGTTAAATGATCGAATTTGTAATCAGCATTCTTGTGTTCCAGACTTTGAGCTGAAACCCTTGATATCTTTCTGCAAGCTAAGGAATAGAGAGGAGGTAGATTTCCGGAGAACTTTGTGTCAACGGTGCATTTTGTTTCTTATTTCTTTCTAGATCTATTCATAAACTTTGTTATTCTAGATCTGGATCTGAAACTATCCTTTGCTTTAAATTTTGTATTTCAAGATCTATTTGTTTTATCTATGTGCATGCGATCAACTCTGTGAACTATTGATTGGGTTGCACATCTTCCCTCCTTGCTTTCTATTGTTTTCCTCTTCTACAAATATTTCCTTTCTCTTACAGTTACTTACTTGCTGAAATGTCTAGCTATGGTTCATGAGCTACATAGTTAAAGTAATACCAACAGATAGATACTAGAAAATATAATTGACAAAATCTTACATGGGAGCCTCACCGGTAAATGAGGGAGATTTATCTCATGACCGCTAGGTTTTCAGCATATGCGAAAATCTAGCCAACAAAACCCTTACTTGTTGCATAGTGGAGAGCGAAAACTCTCCACATTGGCAAATTGAAAACATCTATTTAAGACTCTCTTGCTGATTTGGATCTAGGGCATCAAAAAGAGGGCCTACAAAGACTTTTGACATTGTTTGAAGCCCCTCCCCTATGGCTCGACTAGGGTATAAGTGGATTTGGGTGCTTTCAGGGCACAACTTATTCTTTGATATTTAGATTTATTATATTTTATAAGGCTAAAATCTTCAATTTGATTATTGTTGGAGTTTATCTATCAATTTCAGCCCTTATGCTGTGGCGGTTGTCATAAATTTAATTATAGTTGGGTATCATCTCTTCTTTTCTCCATTTCTTTGATGTAAATTGGATGGATAATTGTTGTTGTACTTAAGATAATTATTTAGAAGCATTTACGGTTGTTGTGCATGATTGTATGATGAGTTATAGTCCCTACACGGTTCGTTGCTTGGGGTTTCAGGAATATTAGAGTTATTATAAAAATCAGAATTTACTTCACTTGGGGTTTGTGTGATTTCCTTGATTTACAATGTCAGCCCTAGAAAGGGACATAACAATTTTGTTCTAGGGACTATGTATAGCTTAATGTACAATGCTACAATTTTTTATTAAATATTTACAATATACTAAATAAGAAAAATTAACTAAAATCACAAGGTTCATGTTTGTGCTCGATAAGGAAAAAAATTGAAACAAATTCGCTAGCTAATAAAATTTGGAAAAAAAAACGTTATTAAGTTTGAATAATTTAAGTCTAATAAAATTGTATATCAATAATTTTAAATTAATGACAAAAATCTAAAAAAATTGCAACTAAATACTAATAGTAGATAAAAGTTAAAAATTATAAATCCTAAAGCTAAATACTAATAGTAAATAATGTACCAATACTAAATTAATAAATATAAATTAATAATTTTTTTTTGGATAAAGGGTAAATTTGAGGATTTGTTGAGAAGGACCCACATCCTTCTTACAATATGGGAACCAACACAAGGAACCCGAGTGAAACAAAATCTGGTGTGCTAAACGTCAACAACGTATTACATTAAGGATTCCACTAACCAAGTAAAGCCAATATCTAGAATTCCGCAAATCAGTAGCGTATCAACAAGGAGTCCAAAGAAGCTGCATTTGCGGTGGAATGAAGCCAAACCAGGAATGTGGCAACAACGGCGAAGAGCCAAGAGCTGCCACTACAGCGAGGAATAGAGTGTTGCCACTGTAGTGAATTTAGAGATGCCGCAACCTACAACGAAACCACCTCTAGGGAGGAATGTGCCTTGGAGGGATTTAAAACCGTGTGACTTGACCGCACCACTCCCACCCCATCGACATATTAATTAATAATATTATTTAATATATTAAGTAAATAATAGACTAATACTAAATTATTACATACTAATGAAAAAATTAAATGATTAAATACTAACCTAAATTGATAACTAAATAATAAATTCTAACTATATATTAATAAAATAAGTCGATTAGTAACTCAAGACATCATAAATACTAAATTCTAACTACGTAGTTAAATAATTACTAACAAAAATTGCTAACTAGTTGTGTACTAATAAAGTTTAAAAAGTAAACAAATAAAATTAAATGTAAAGTTCAAACCACATATAATGTCCCCATTTTTGAAGACCCTTAGCCTATCTTTCCTCGTGAGCTTGGGATGTTACTGAGGAAAATTATATTAAATAATTAAATATTATTGCCTGGAGAGTGATTTTTATCATTTGACATTATAAAGCAATAATTATTTAATTATTTAATTATGTAATTTATTTAATTTAATTCCCACAATGCAAAATTAAAAGGGAATTAATTAAATAACTTTTGGGTGGCTTTTAATATTAAAATCACCCTTAGAAAGGGGACACCACACCTAAGGAGGATAAACTATTTTTATTTAATGATTTCCCTCTCCTAGGGATTTTGAATTTTGTGCCTCCTTGTTTATAAAAGGAGAGCTTGGGATCATTGTGAGGCTTATGTTGGATTGATCATTTGATTTTCACTCCATGCTTGGAGTAATGGGATGTATGCCCTAGCTCTCTCTCTTTCATTGTAAGTTTTATTTGAAGCCTTTGTTGAATATATTGAAGATTCTCTTGTTCCATTCCTCGAGTTCTCTAGTGTTGATGTGTATTTTGTGCATTATTTCTCCATTAAAAGATTGGCGCATTTATTAGAGTGAAATATGCATGTTGTTGATGAATGTTGAAGAGTTTTAGAGTGTTCTATGATCTTATTTTTAATGCTGCAGCTAATTCCGACTATTGCGAGTTGTGTTGGGTCATATTTTGGCATGTTTTGAGGGTGAACAAATTAAAATATAATCTGATCTATGTTGGCATAATTTTCCAAGTGTAGGACTGTTATTTGGAGGGTATTTGAAGCATAGAAAGAGTTGATAATAATTTATGCCATTCACTCTAACCCTAGTGACTGGTTTGGGGATTTTGGGGGTTGTTTGGAGAGTTTTCGGTGGTCTAAAAATTCAGATTAATCTCTTTTGAAAGCTCTTGAATTATAGATTAATCTGCACTTTATTTCATGGCAAAAGACCAAGTATTGAGCAAGTTATGAATTTTCAAAGTTTCAGTTGTTTGTGAGCAATATTTAATTATTATGTGTCAGGGTTTCATCTACACAGTTTCAGATTTCATGGGTTGATTTGCATGCCTTCTACTTATCCAAAAATTGTGTTCTATAGCTTGTTGGAAAGCTAAAAATATGAAGAATATTTTGGCATTGGTTTTATAGAAAAATATTGGGTGGTGAAGGAGTTATTAATTTTTGAAGTTTTCAGTAGTCTAGTGCATTTATTAAATAATTATTATTGTAATTACTTTCAGATTTGAAGAGATTAATTTCCTAACTGGTTCTCCCATCTAATTCACCACCTTGGCTCACTCCAACCCCATCTAGGTTGTATTGAAGCTAACATTGGATTATTTGAGGTCGAACTAGGAGGGTTTAGTCCTTTAGGAGTCGATTCAATAAATTAAATTGCATATTTGGATAATATCCCACAAGGGGATATTACACATAGGTTTTAGGCATCTGTAAGTTTCAAATTATTGGATGAAGATCCTCCTTTTGTATCCCTCACTCCTATTTTGCTTATTTTTCATAAGGTGCAATGAGAATGGCAAAAAGTGGAATATCAATATTCAGCCATGATCTAAGTGAAGCATACAATGTGTATTTTTTTCGAGTACATATTGGGTACACCTATTGTCTGCCGAAATTGTATGCCTGAATGGACCAAGTGGTTAGGGAGTGCCTCCAACGCGTGGGACCTCGGCTCCTTCGAAGCCAGCCTCTGGAGGCAACAGGCTATGATCCTATCTACCCTAATGTTATCCTCTACTCTAATCCTAAACTAACATTTTTGAAAGGAGAAAAGGATAAGGAGAAAGCTGAAACAATAGTGGTGATGCAGCAAAGAAGTTAGTGATCACTCCCACCTTGTTTTCTACAACATAGTGAAATGTAAAATCTGGGCAAGCACGCCCACACACTATATTCAAGATGGAACAAAAAGCAAGGGCACAAAACACAATGCCAAAGGATAGATATTGGCCACAATTAACCTTCTATTAATGTCTAAAAATAGACACAATCTATTACAAGAGAGAGAGAGGCACCGGGGCCTTGCAAAATCGAGATACGAGAGGTTGAGACACTTAGATATGTTTGGCACTCAAACATCAAAGTTGCCTCACATTCTCAAGGGGAGAAACCCTTTAAAATGAAAATACTTTTCAATTTATAGAAAAGAGAAGAAGAGGAGAAAAGAGAGGGGGAAGTTGAATTTCGGGAGACAAATCCCACCCAAAATGTGGTTGCAAACACTAAATTTACAAATCCAACTCTCAACTGTAAAATATTTGCGATAGGGATGTCAAATCTCAAACCTAATGCAAAAGGGTGGTGCTAGGTTAATGCAAAAACAATCAGCAGCAACATCCCCATTCAATCTCCAAATTTGTCTCGACATGCATATATAGGACAAACTACCTCTTGATGCTTTGATTGCAGTCTAGTAAAAAACAAAGAGGTTCAAGACTCAAGATATGTTCCATAGGATGGAATTTCCAAAGAGCTTTCCAATGAATCCATCCTTACATGATTTGGTGCCTTAGAACAAAAGATACGGTTAGAAAACCAACAAGACATTAAACACAAGGAAAATTTTGATTTTTCAACTATAGTCACCTCCATTTTTCCCCCATTAGGCCACGTGGCATCTTTTGATTGGTTTTTGTAATGTCCCTTTTTGGGGGAACTCAGGAAATGGCTCAAAGCTCACAAATCAGATTTATAGAGCTGCTGTTATAAACCCTGTAAACTTGCAAATTAACCCTTTTCTAGGGCAGCGACCTGTTTTGGGGTTTCAACCCCACCTTTGTGCCTTCAAAACCCTTTCAATCAGCTCCACTTAAGTTTCTAAAATTATGATATATCATCAACAATCATGTAATGCAAGAAAACTGATTTTTAATACCCTAGATTTGAAGATTCAACAAACCCTTGTCTACAACATTACATTAAAATTCACAACTCAACATTGGAAGCTCCAAAATTCATGACACTTAAGATATCGGCTTCATAAATTATGAAGAACACCCTAGTAATTCCAGATTTCCCAAATGCACATCACACACACCACATTTCCACTCCAAGGTAGGTTGCTTAGCTCTAAACAAATATAATATTGCACCAAAGAGACAACACATGCAAGAGAAAGATACTTTATTGCTTTTCAGATCAGCTTGCACACCAAAACCTCATGAAGGGTTTTCGTCCTTCACAAGTTTCCCAACCAAGGGTTTTCGTCCTTGGATGAGGTCCTCAACCCAAGGGGTTTCATCCTTGAGAGAGAGAGTAAAAGGGCTACACTAGCCAACTTTCACCAAGATAAGAATAATCACCAAAAACATGAATCATTAATGCCCAAGTGACCTCCTTAAATAGCCACAAGGAGTGCTTATGAACATAAGAAATGATGGCCGACCCCTTAAAGTAAGTGCTTTTAAATATTTAAATGGTATTTGGAGCCTACATGCTCATAATACCTTTATTACCTAACTACTTAAGTTCCTCTATTGGAGCGCTAGGCTTCCAATAGGATATATGAAAATAAATGAAAACTATCTAATCAACAATAAAGACATAATTAAGATCTTCCCTTTCTTTTCTCCTTAGACCCACGAGGAGAGAATGGGTTAAGGACTTCAAAATTCAGCCTCCAAAAAGGGACATAATAGTACCCCCTTCCCGAAATTGTTTGTCCCAAGCAATTGCATGTGTCCGGATCCTAATTAAGTCTCACTACTCCTTTGAAATACTTGCACATGAAGGAAACTCGTCTAAGAGAAAATGACTCCCCTTCTTCATCCACTCTTGCTTTGTGGATATGATGTCCGATTCTTCTACTTTGCTTGCCAAGGCCTCATAAATATTGTTCAAACATTGGTTGTTCCCAATTTCCCTCTTGTTGTCCCAAACACAGCTATAACCATGTATTTTGTTCCCTAAAATCAGAAGGATAGTGGTTGGGATCCTTCTTATAACAATTGAAAACACATCAACAATGATAGTAGATTGCAAACCCTTCATCCTCATGGCTGGATACTCCTCTCTCATTGTCAAAAGAATGGATAGAGAGCTGAAATTATTGCGGACAACGTATAAAACAAAGATATAACAGCTGTCATAATGATTACCTTGGCCTCCAAAAGATGCTTCCAAGCTGCCCCAAACTAATCTTTTCAAAATTTGGCTCGGATCATAACTCATGAGTGCTGGTATGTAAGTATAACAGCCATACCATGCCCGGAATTTCGTCCCAAATAATACCAAATATGTTGGAACATTGGCCTTAATTGTTCTTAATGAGTGAACCCTCTTACCCACCATTTCGCATAAAAAGAATGTCTTCAAATTTTCCCCTCTATTGCTTCCCCAAGAAGATATCCACAACCCAACAAATGAAATTGGGAAGAACACCTCATCTCGGTTGTAGCATTGCAAGTTCAGAAGTGAAGTGGCCAAAAAACATCTTGTGAGAGTTACCCTTACCTTGTCCATGTCGCTAGAAGAAGAACACCACTTCCTTGTGATCAAAATCCACTTGGTGTCTGCAAATAAAACGTGGAACCAACTGGAAATAATAGCCACAAGATCTAAAATAACTCCCATGATGATTTGGGGTTCATGACCCACATTTTCCAAACTCATCTTATTCATGTTAGAAGGATGATTTTCAACCCAAAGCTCTTCGGAATTCACTTTATAGTAATAAACATTCTTACAAAGTGTGAGTAACCTTCGTTGTGGAGGATTTTCTGATTGCAAGTGCCTTACTTGCTGCCCCAAAACAACTATCCTATGTTGTTCCTTCATGCAAACTCCTTCCATGATGTTACTTGCAAGCTGATTTTTGACATACTCAGTTGTGACAATATTTTTCCAATCAGCTGTTATGTGAGAAAGCAACCCATAATGTGAATTCCAAGCATTTTCCAATGTACTCCCTTCATCCTTTATACCTTGAATTCTGATTTCTTTGTCTTTTTCATAGAATTTCAGTTTTCTATCATGATAATTGAGGGTGAATTCCCCGAAAGATTGCAGCCATTGAACTCCAAGAACTACTTCATCATTAGCTAACTTAATCACAAAAAATTCATCACATACCTCATATTTTCCGAGGAGAAGTGATAGTTGTCCCATTCTCTTTGTGCAAGGTATGGTGGTGCCACTCTCTACAAGCCTAGTGACCCCTTGGTTATGAAGAAAACCCTTCACCCTGAATGGATAATAAGTAGGTGTACCACACATTAAAGTAAGGGTGCTGCCCTTCCACCATATTCTTTCTAGCTCTTCCATATTCATGGAACCATGGGTTAACCACATATGAAATGGAAAATCAGAACCATCATCATGCCTTTGATGCCCCAAACATATCATGATAAAATTTCCCTCCATATTGATTTTGAAATCAGATATTCTTCTTTTTGTAGAGCTCAACATAGCACCTATATTCCTCATGCGGAAACAATTTTGAATTTGAGTCCAAGAATCCATACAACAAGAGACACTTCTTACCTCATTATTTCGTGGAGTATGAGGTGCACAATGATGTCCAATCAGCGGTGATATAGGAGGACATAACAAGCATAAAATCTGATCACCTTTCCGAACTAACTGTGGTTGAGGGTAACATATCAGCGATGTCATATCAACAAGCAACAAATCTGAGATTGTCTCATACCATGAGCTACCTTTGAGCCTCTCTTGGCTCAGAATTTCTGAGTTAGGAACAACACTCAGAAAATAATCCAATGGTGCCCTTATATCATGCATAACATCATCCTCATAGGCCCTTAGTAAATCTGATTTGATTCCATCATGTGATTTTCCTGTGTGACCATTAGAATCCAATAAATTATCATAGAACAACAAAGGACTTTTACCTTTGTATGGATGATGAAAAAATAGGAATTGTTCTTTGTTGATATCTCCATTGATCGGCTCCTTGGTGGTGGCTAATTGGGACAGACCAGCAAGCTGAATATTATCAATTTTACCTTGAAATTTGAGCTCAACTCTAAATTTCTTCTTCTCAAAAAAACTCTTTTCTTTCCTTTGCCTCATGCTTCATGGTTACTTCTTTTTCCTTGTCAATAATGAAGAGTTCTTTGCCCTATACTCTTGTAAGTGTTGTTTCCCTTGAGCGGCTATCAATCTAGCAACCCTAGCTCTTCTTCGCCACTCACACTTTCTTTGAGTTTCCATTACATCCTCCGTGCTTGCATATATGAATTCCTTCTCTTGTCTAATTTCAACATTTGGTTCCTTCAAAAGCATATCCTTTTCTATCAAGGGTTCTTCATTGACAATTGTTAGTTTTATGCAACCATTAGATGCCAACAATTCATCATTAAGCACAAAAGGATTTTTACCTTGGGTGGCATGCTCCTTAACTTCCTTCATCCCGATGGAAGGACCTCTTCTCCCTAGGGCTGAAACATTCTTCTTCTTGGCATGTTGTACTTCTTCCTTTGGCGCTAGGGTTCTTTGCCGATAATGTCTTTCTTCCGTCCTCAATTTGATGAAATCCGTGAGAGACATTGCCTCTCGAAACTCATTCGGCATTGCTTGGTACTCTTCAAGCCATATGGTGTAGTCATGGCCTTGTCTAGGGCTCCCATGTGGAGTGACTGCCTCTTTGGTCACGAACTGGGGTTTGTAGGGCCTTGCAAAAGAATTTTCTCCTTCTTTGATTCACGAGGGTTGTAGGAAACCTCTTCCCCCTTGGCCGAACCACTACCCTACATGTTTTGGATGGCTAGGAAAGCCTATCCAATGCATCCACTATCCTTCTTAGGTCTTCATGATTATCTGCAATTTTTCCATGCTTCACAGTGGGAGGATGATGCTTTGATACCACTGTAATCTCCCTTTTTGGGGGGACTCAGAAAATGGCTCAAAGCTCACAAATCAGATTTATAGAGTTGTTATAAACCTATAAACTTGCAAATTAAACCCTTTTGTAGGGAAGCGACCTGTTTTGGGGTTTAAAACCCTTTCAATCAGCTCCACTTAAGTTTCTAAAATTATGATATATCATCAACAATCATGTAATGCAAGAAAATTGATTTTTAATACCCTAGATTTGGAGATATGAATTTCAACAAACCCTTGTCTGCAACATTACTTTAAAAATTCACAACTCAACATTGGAAGCTCCAAAATTCATGAAACTTAAGATATTGGCCTTATAAATTATGAAGAACAAGCTAGTAATTCCAAATTTGCCAAATGCACATCACACATACCACATTTCCACTCCAAGGTAGGTCGCTCCACTCTAAACAAATATAATATTGCACCAAAAACACCACACATGCAAGAGAAAGATACTTTATTGCTTTTCAGATCAGCTTGCACACCAAAAACCTCATGAAGGGTTTTTGTCCTTCACATGTTTCCCAACCAAGGATTTTCATCCTCGGAGGAGGTCCTTAACCCAAGTGGTTTCGTCCTTGAGAGAGAGTAAAACTGACTACATTAGCCAACTTTCACCAAGATAACAATAATCACCAAAAACATGAATCATTAATGCCCAAGCGACCTCCTTAAATAGCCACAAGGAGTGCTTATGAACATAAGAAATGATGGCCAACCCCTTAAAGTAAGTGCTTTTAAATATTTAAATGGTATTTGGAGCCTACATGCTCATAATACCTTTATTACCTAACTACTTAAGTTCCTCTATTGGAGCACTAGGCTTCCAATAGGATATATGAAAATAAATGAAAACAACTATCTAATCAACAATAAAGACATAATTTAGATCTTCCCCTTGCTTTTCTCCTTAGACCCACGGGAGAGAATGGGTTAAGGTCTTTGAAATTCAGCCTCCAAAAAGGGACATGACAGCTTTGTTTTCCACCCACCTAGTCACTTTTTCCACTCATAGACTTGTGTGGGCTTTTGAGATGATTGTGCACGTGAAAACTTCGATGGAGTGTTTGGTGGAGTTTTTGCTAGCTTGTGCATGTGATTTCTATGCCATGGTTTTCCGTGGGATTTCAAGATCCAAGAGTGCACATACAATTTGTATGCAAAAGTGGTCGGGAGTCCTGGAAGTCCACAAAGCACCGAAAATAGACTAAATCAGGATACAAAATTCAGCAAGCAATTTGCATGTAAATTTCTTGCTTGCTTCCGATTCTCGAAAGTCCAACTGTTGAAGGGTTCCTTGCATGTTTGATTTGTCCACATAGACCTTTGAGGAATTTTGAACTACTTGTGCATCTAAATTCTTCGCCAAAGACTTAGGTGCACTCTTGACTTGATCTTGCACATCTTGCACATGATTTCCCGCCAATGTCTCTCGGAGGGTTTTGACTTGTTTGTGGCACTTGATTTGTCCATGTAGACCTTCACGGACTTTTCGATTGCTTTTGCATGTCGAATTTTTGGCTTAGACCTCGGAAGGGTTTTGAGTTGCTCCTATACATGATTTCCCCACAACACTTTTGGAATTTTTTTTTCTTGCACACACAAAATCTCCACCTTAGACTACCACGGGCTTTTGACATGTTTGCACAGCTTGATTTGTCTGCATATAGACCTTCACGAGACTTTTAAACTACTTATGCACGTGAAATCTTCATCTTAGAACAGAGCGGGGTTTTGAGTTGCTTTTGTACGTGATTTCCCCACGTAGTCTTTAGTGGACTTTTGTGTTCCTCACACACTTGAAATCTCCAGCTTAGACTACATGGGCTTTTGACATGTTTGCGCATAGACCTTCACAAACTTTTCAGCTGCTTTTGCAGAGATGATTTCTTCAACAAGGTCTTTTTCAAGGGTTTGGGATCCAAAATCAAGCCTGCAATTTGCATGCATGCAAATCGCTTGTATGCTATGGACCTCCAAATGTCCACCGAACAAAAGGGAAAAGACCATGTTGAGATCCGTACTTTGGCGAGAATTTTACATGCCAATCGTATGTGAGCAATAGAAGTTTGAAATTCATATCAACACCATGAAGTGTTGAACTAACTTCATAACTCAGGATGCAATTTGCAAGTTCACTTGCATAATTGCTCCAAAACTTTCCCTGCCATACAAAGGGAAATTCTATAATTAGTTTTTTTGGATTTTTCAAGATCCTCCAAAATGTTTAAAGATCTGAAAGCTAATGATCACCATGAAAGTTCTTGAAAGTGCAAGAAAATAAAGGAAATATGATTAGTTGCCTATAATGAAGTAGGACGCTCATTTTGGCAACATTTCTAGGAGCTCACAGGGGTCATTTTCCTGCTAAATGAAAGACGGGTAGCCTTCGCATTCATTGGGCATGGAGTCATCCTAAAAACACCTAAATTCTTTGCACCTGTTGTCCTGAAACCTCTGAAATGTTTTACACCCTCTCTATTCTAATAATCAACAGTGTAGACCTTTGAACAACTCTCCAACCTCGTGGCCCAACAAAACTTACATACAAAACAAAAAAATCATACATAGCTCAAGAGAAAAACGCAAAGTGTGCAACAACATTTGTTGTGCAAAATGCAAACCTAAACTAACCTACAATTGCAATTTACAAAACGGTATTATACAAAGCCACAAAAGGGTTGGGAGAAGTAGCTTCCCTTTTTGATAAAATGCAGCCATGAGATCAGCTTTGCTATAGATATGACAAGTGATAAGAATGAGAACAGGGTTTGCAACTCCTCTTCTCCAAAATAACAGCTCCAATGAAAGGATACACATTTTGATTTGTGCTTTGACCTTGAGGGTGTGGAAGCTGACTTTTGGTGCTTTGGGGCTCATCTTCGTGCTCTAAAGTAAGCGTAACAGGTGGCAATTCTGATTTGGGCTCTAAAACAGTTAGGTGCCTCATAGGGCACCCACTTTTCAAGGCTAAATGCTCACATTCCTCTTGCATGTTGTCATTTTTGTCCTTGTGCTGAACTTCATCGACAAAGCTAGCAAGCACATCTCCCTCCTCTAAGGCTATGGGCTCTAATATGCCAATGATATCTTCCCATGTGAATTCTTCAAGTGGAGACAAAATCTCTTCATTGTACTCATCACTAATGGAAAGCATAAGGCCTTCAAAGTCTTCTGCCTCAATGAATTTCTCCCTCCCTAGGCTTGGAGAAAGCTTCAAACGGAGGGCTTGTAAGCTTATTTAAATTCTCCTCCTCCGCTTTCAGCTCAACAAACACCTCCTCCTCCACCTTGGGCTCTTCTTCCTCCTCTTCATCTTCAAACACAAAGTTTGTAGGCTCACTCTCTTCCTCCTCGGCCCTTTGGAGCTCCATTTGATCAACCTTGGTGCCAAATGACACCTTTAGTTCTTCAGCACTGCAGTCTCCAAGGATGGCAGCAAGCTCCAAAAAGAAAGAGTATTGCTCGTCCTCCTTTGGTTCCATCTAATCATCCTTGGTGTTTAATGACAGCTCCTTCTAGTACTGATTCTTCCTTTCTTCTTGCTTTGTCTTATCCTCCTCCTGCATCTCCTCTTGTGGCTCCATTGGAGAAATATAGACAACCGGAGCCTCTTGGCATGGCAATCATCACAACCATCAGAATAATGCCACTCTAATACACATACTTCCTTTTCATCCTTGACAAAATTTGTTTTACTAGGCCATGGTGCACTTCCAAATGGCTTGCTACAACTAAGCTCCTCAAGTTGCCTCTCCAAATGCAGTGGCAAACGTTCCTCTTCATGACCTTGCCTTCACAGTTTAAGTAAAATTGCTTCTGATTTCAGTCTGCTCGTGGTAACCTTCAAGGTTGGTAGGACTGGCATGGGGGCTTGCACATGTATTACTCCATTGGAGCTCTTCCGAGAAAGCCTTGGTTGGTTGCGAGGGGCGGTGGAGGGATGTAACATTGCATACAAATGGTGGGGGAAAGGGAGTGTGCTGAATGGGCCTGATGTTGCAAGGAAGGATGAGAACTTAGAAAATGAGGGAAAGAATGTGTATTGTACTATTGTCATGTCCCTTTTTGAGATAATTCCGTTTGAAAAATTTCACCGATTTTTCTTCTTCATGGGTCCAAACTAACAAGCTAGAGGAAGCCAACAATGTCATCATGTGCTTAATTTCATGTTTATTTCTTTAATTGGCATTGTATTTGTTGGTGAGCCTAGCGCCCAACAATAAATTAGAAATAAAAATATATTGGTGAGCATGTAGGCTCAAAAATAAAAATAAAATAATAATAAAACAAGTCTAATTGTGGTCGGCCTCATTTGAGAGCCCCAAGACTTGGTGCCACCCTCTTATTATAAATAGAGGTTGTTGGCATTAGTTTGAATTATGTTTTTGGTGATTATTCATATTTTGGTAAAAGTTGGCTAGTGTAGCCCTTTTACTCTCTCTCAAGGACAAAACCCCTTGGGTTGAGGACCTCATCCAAGGACGAAAACCCTTGGTTGGAAAACTTGTGAAGGACAAAAACCCTTCATGAGATTTTGGTGTGCAAGCTGGTTTGAAAAGCAATAAAGTATCTATTTCTTGCATGTTTGGTCTCTTTGGTGCCATATTATATTTGTTTAGAGTGGAGCAACCCACCTTGGAGTGGAAATTTGGTATGTGTGATACTAATTTGGCAAATCTGAAATTACTAGCTTATTCTTCATAATTTATAAGGCCAATATCTTGAGTTTCATGAATTTTGGTGCTTCCTAAGTTGAATTGTGAATTTTTAAAGTAACGTTGCAGACAAGGGTTTCGTGAAATTCATATCTCCATATCTAGGGTATTAAAAAATTCTTGCATTATATGATTATTGATGTTATATTGTAATTTTAGAGAATTAAGTGAAGTTTATTGACAGGGGTTTTGAAGGCACGAAGGTGGGGTTGAAACCCCAAAACAGGTCGCTGCCTTAGAAAAGGGTTTAATTTGAAGGTTTACAAGTTTATAACAACTCTATAAACCGATTTGTGAGCTTTGGATCATTTCCTGAGTCCCCTTAAAAAGGGACATTATAGTGGTATCAGAGCATCATCCTCCCAGCCTGTGAAGCATGAAAAAATTGGATATGACAATGAATTCACAAGAAAGGATAGCGGATGTCTTTGTGGATAGGCTTACCCTAGCCATCCAAAATATGTAGGGTGGTGGTTCGCTCAAGGAGAAAACGGTTTGGGATTGATGACTTGACAACAAGCATATCGAGGTCTTCCGGAAAAGATGTGTGATGCCAATTCCTTTGAGGATTTTGTGAAAATAGAAAATCATTGAGTGTGAATTCGCACAAGGCATGATGCCCGAATGTTATCAAAGGACTCGTGGAAGAAAGATCTCAGCCATAGACGGAGAAAACCCTCCATTGGGAAGAAGCAATTCGATGAGCATGTGTTGGATCAGCTACAAGGTGGAGAAGTCATGATGAAGATTGAGGATGCAACTTCCTTTTATAGTTACCCTTCCGAGGTGACAAAAGAGGAAGTTATCCACCATGCTAAGGAAGAACCATCGCAACAACTGTTTGGGGTTAGGTATCAGCCTTTGGGAGCCCTAGAAGCACCCACTGCCATTGCCAAAGGTGAACCCTTGACTGATTTTCCATACATCCCTATGAAAGCACAAGAGGAGGGAGAAATGGCTAAGCAAGAACCAAGAAAAATGGAAAGTAAAGAATTTTTAAATGTTACTTGATATCCCCTTGAATTCTAATGGTTGTATGTGGAAAAATACTAAGGGAACTTGGTAGCATGAGCAAAAGGATGAGGGGAAGCTCGAAAAACAAGAGGATGAAGTGAATAGCTCCAACAATTCTCATATGACAATAGAAGATGGAGTCATTGAGGAAGAAAGTTCGGTGGTCAAGAGATCTAAGGCCATGGCGGTAACACCCATTGTTGTCTCGGAGAGTCAACATTATGAGGTAATTAATGATCATTGTTTGGTTAATGCTGATGATATTTTAGCATGTGATGAATCCAGGGCTGAAAAGAAGGGTGATGAGCAAGAAGGGGAAGCAAAAGGGATTGTTGGAACCCATTTCCCAAATAGACATGATAACAATAAGCTTGTTGGTCTATTTATAACAACAGTCAATAAAGAGCAAAATGATGAAGAAATAGACTTGGGTAAGAGCCACAAAGACATCCCAAGCACATGTGAACAAGGTATGGAGGTAGTGCAAAAGGGGAAAACACCAATTATAGGAGCAAAGGCAAAAGGAAATGAATATCTTGTTGACAGTCCAAGGAACAAACATATCTCAAATTTATTGCTTCCTAGTGTAATGTCCCTTTTTTCCAATTCGAGAGCATAATTTGGACTTCTTGCCATTCCTTCTCCATGGCAAGGAAGTAAAGAAGATGGAGGAGAGCCTTGAGCTTCCATTTGCATTGTTTTTTCTAATATTTTATATTTTCTTTTAGTGTTTTCCCTCTTATAATAGGTTGGCTGGGTTTTAAGCAATTAATGGAAGCTAATGAAGGAAAAGAACATCTCTAAGGGGTTGGCCTTACCTTTTCATGCTTTGGTGCCAATGGAGGAATATAAAAGGAGAGTTAAGACATCATTTGACATCTAGATTTGGCGCATTTATCTTATCTTGAGCATTGAGAGCTTGTGGCTCCTTGTTCTTCCACTTGAGGATGAAAACCCTCTTGTGTGGCTTGCCTAAGAGGACAAAAACCCTTCTAGAGGTTGAGTGAAGGACGAAAACCCTTCATCTTGACTTGGTATTGAAGTATAAGGTAGATTTGAGGAGATATTTATCATTTTCAGATTATTATTGGCTTCTTTCATGTGGAGTGACCTACCTTGTGTAGGGTTTGAGGGTTTGGTGAACTCATATTTGCATTTTCAGTTTATAATCTGATTTGCCATAATTTCTAAGGCCGGAATCTGCAATTTCATGATTTTTGGGGGTTTCTAGACCCATAATCTATAATTTTCTTGTGGCTGCTCTTCGCTGGACATTTATTTAATTCCAACAGTGTGTTACTTCAGATTTATCATTGTTCTTGGTTCTTGTGGATGCATAAAAGATATATATAAATTTTGGCAAGTTTATTTGAAGTATATTTGGTGTTTGGCATACATTTGTGAAGAGTACAGTTCGTTGATTTTCTAATTTTCAGTCTGCTGCTACAAAAATCATATTTATATAATTTGGTGTTTGTCTACATTCCTTGGTTATTGGTCTAATTCCTTAAAATGGTCATTTTAGTGGTATCAGAGCACGGATTCTCAAATACTTAAGGTTTCAATGGATAGGTTGATGAAGGTGCAAGAAACACTGGCAGGTAGCCTGGATTATCTTGCCTCTACCATGCAAAGCCTACAAGGAGGAAGGACATTCAAGAAAGAGCCTAGGGTTTCAAAGGTCAACAAGGTGGCAACTTGCTTTGAGGAATATCAAGCTCTTCCAGGGAAGATCCATGATGCTCTAACCTTTTCAGAATTCATGAATTTGGAAAAGATAGAGTGGGCATTGGAACTTGGTCCAAGCCCGAGCCATGCACAAGGGTAATGGGAGAAACATTCCAACCCTTGAGGAAAAGGAGCACAGTATTCAAGATTTGCACCATGGAGGAAAGGGAGCCATGGAGAATGATTCAGCCCCTACTTCCACTATTGCTCCGGATAGTCAACATTATGAGGTAAGTAGTGATCATTGTTTGACTAATAATGATGATATTTTTGCATATGATGAATTCAGAGGTGAAAGAAAGGGTTGTGAACAAGAAGAGGTAGCAAAAGGGATGGATGGAACCCATTTCCCAAGTGGAAATGATAACAGTCAGCTTGCTGGTCTGTTTATAACAGCAGACAATAAAGAGCCCAAAGACGAAGAATTAGACTTGGGTAAGAACCACAAGGACATTCCAAGCACATATGAACAAGGTACGGTGGTTGTGGCACCGAGGATCGAAGAGACAAAGGACAAAGGGAAGGAAAATCTTGTTGAGAGCCCAAGGAACCAATATATTTCAGATTTATTGCTCTTTAGTTCACCATCACATGGAGCTGGTCATCTAAATCAGTTTGGTACAAATATGGGCAAGACAAAGAGCACCTTGAGTAGTAAGGGGTACTTGCACCCTTTCCGGTGTTCCCCAAGTTATGCATGCATCAAGACAATGGTAAGGACTGAAATTGGATTGTTAAGAGGTAACCCTCTCCCCAAGACCCACAGTATGCATGCACAGATAATTACTTCCTTTTCTTGCTTGGTTTGTAATCCATTGGATATACATATGTTTGAAGGGAGAGATTGGATTCACAATGATGTTTGTGTTGATGACATCTCAACAATTCTTATGAGGGAAAGGAGGTTGAAAGAAGTTACCCACAAAGGGCCAACTGATAAGGTTGCTGGTCGGTTTATAACAGCAGCCAAACATGGGGGAATTACCAGCATATTCAGTCCAAGCAAATTTTTGTGCATGAGGGCATTACCAACTTGAAGAAGCTTAACGATATAATGATGGTTAGCAACCCGAACCTAGAGGTAACTCAGATTTATTGTCTATCATTGTACCACGTCAAATCTTTAGATATCGTGATCAGCTGGTAAGGAATGATGACTACATACACTTTCCTATGGCCCTATCATGTTTTCTCCTCCACAATCTACGAGATAAATCAGATTTGTAAGGAGTCCATGAAGGTAAGGTGCATTTGATATATTTTTGAAGGGTTGATTCTAACTCAGAAATTCTGAGTTTTAGGAAGGTTAAGGGCAGCTCATGGCTCAAAGGGGTTTCAAATTCATTGCTCACTAACATGCCAAAACAGTTCACATTTTTGGAGAGGTATGATAACTGTATTACATTGCTCTACTCCATGTTGTTACTGAGTTTTTACTCTAATGTTCAGCCTATGCCAAGTAGAAGGAAGATAAGAAGTGAATGGTGTAGCCAAAGGTGCAAGGTATGTGATGCTTTCCTTAGAATGAAGCCAGCTGAAGTTACATTAGTTTGTGGGATGCAATGGATTTAGTTTGTGGGATGCAATGGATTCAGTTTTGGGGGAATCCATGATAGCAAAGCAAGGGATACTATAGGTTCAAAGTCACCATGTTGGGCACTCTAAGGTATGGGAACCAAGTGTTTTTCCACTTTCTACAAAGATAATCAGATCTGATTTTGTGATGTTTACATATGATCTCATGAGAAATAGGGACAATTCAAAGTTGTCTATGGCAAGCATGAGTATTGGCATTAGAAGACCCGGAAGTGAAAAGGAAAAGTACTTTCCAATGTGTTAATGGTGATTTGTTGATTGGGAAACTTGTTATAACAGCCACTAAAGGTAAGCTCATTGAAAGGTTCCATGTTTCTAGGTGTAATGAAATAATGACATCATGCATGTGGTTAGGAAAAGAGCTTATATGTTATGTCATGCATACCAATGGCATGATGGAGAACCAATGCTCACCATCTATGGAGCACTCTTTGAAGCCAAGTCATACACTTGAGAACAAGATTATAAGGAAAATCATTACTGTTGGGACAACAAGGTGTTTTGTAATATCCCCTTATCCCAATTAAATTAAATAGTACTATTTAGCTGCTTTTGCACGTGGAATCTCCACCTTATACCTCAGTGGGGATTTAAGTTGCTCCTGCACATGATTTCCCCACATAAGTCTTCGGCATACTTTTGTGTTGCTTGCGCACTTGGAATCTCCACCTTAGACTACTGTAGGCTTTTGACATGTTTGCATAGTTAATTTGCCCGCATAGAACTCCGATAATTTTAGCCGCATACGCACATGGAATCTCCGCCTTAGACCTTGGCAAGGTTTTCAATTTCTCTTGCATGTGATTTCCACGCAGCAATCTTCAGCAAACTCTTGTGTTGCTCATGCACTCGGAATCTCCGCCTTAGACTATCGCAAAATTTTGACATGTTGGCGTAGTTTTATTTGTCCGCATAGGCATTTGCAGACATTTTAGCTTCTTTTGTCATGATTTCTCTAACAAGGTCTTTCGTGAGGTTTAAAGATTCAAAAGCAAGTGCGCAATTTGCATGCAAATTGCTCACATGCTCCAAAACTTGGAAAGTCTGCCAAACAAAGGCGAAAAGACCATGTTAGAATCCAAACTTTGGCAAGCATTTTACATGCAAATTATGTGCATGCGGCAGAAGTCCGAAAGTTTGATTAACACTACGAAGTGTTGATCGACTTCAGAACTCGAGAAGCAATTTGTAGTACCCTTGCACAAATGTGCCAAAAGTCTGATTTTCCGCCATACAAAGGGAAATTCCATAGTTAAAAATGAATGAATTTTTCAAGCTCCTCCAAATTATTTGAAGGTCTACAAGTTGATGACCACCATGAAAGTTTTTGAAAATCCAAGAAAACAGGGGAAATGTGATGTAGTTGCATAAAATGAAGTAGGAGACTAATTTTGGCAACGACCAAGGCATGGTGACTTAGGCATGGGTTCATCCTAGCCTCCTAGGACAAACCTGGTCATATCCATGGGCCTATGCCATTGTACCCTATCTGTACCTGTAGAGAAACTGAACCTGTACCAATACCCAAAATGTAGTGTACTAGGACCATCCCTTGCACAACAATATCTAATAACATATTTTCGTTGAGTTGTATGCATGGCTAAAATAGAATTAGAAGTGGGGCCTCCACATAGCCCAACCTTTGGTTCCATTCCCAAGTAATGATTCCAATAAACATGGACATTGTGCGTCGAACACGCATAATGGGAAACACATGCTCTTTTCATGATCATTTCCATGGGTCCCACGAGGCCCCTCATGAGGGAAAGCCTAACGTTTAGGAGTGAAGCATACCTAATTCTGTGAACTTGGATTATTTCATTAAAACTGCATTTGATTGGGTCTTTGTAAACAATGTTTTTGAGCACAAATACCCTATGTTGTTGGTATTGGTCGCTAGCCATCAAAAGTTCATTTCTAGCAGCAAGATGAAAGATACAATTTCAGAGAACAGGGATTACGAGAATTTTATTTTATCTCCTAGAAAGTCCTCATATCATGGTTTCAAGAGTTTTGATTTTTAACAACATTCAAAATGGAGAGGGCTTCAAAGATTTTACAAGGATGAGGTTAAGGGTAGAAACTTGGGATGACCCAAGGCTCTATCAAAAACACTACATAGAGGAAAAAGTAAAGACCACTGGGGGTATAGGCTGGGTGGATAACCCATAGCCAGTTGGTATCTTTCTCTCCAGATGATCACCATAATTGTAATGCCTATAACCCAATGGTTAAAAGGAAATGCATATCTGATATTCTTGCTGTGATTGTAAGCCTCGTCATGAGTATTACTCAGGAATGACATTCCTGCAGCGAGTTAAGTCTTATTTTGAGCATTAATTGGGAATGTGTGTAAGTGGTTTATCATGAGATGCTATAGGAGTAGTGCCGAGTCCAATCTGACAAATTACAAAGGGATGTGGTAGAGTTAGTTGCTCTGACACTTGTCCAGCACATTGTCCAGCTAGATTGGTATTGTCCAGCACATTGTCCGGCTAGATTGGTATCGTCCAGCACATTGTCTAGTTAGATTGGTAAATATAACTGGGAGTTATGCCTCTTGTCTGTAACTAGAGGTCACCTAAAGCATGTATAAGACAGTATACCATATGGTGCCAATAACCTATATGGGCAGCTTACAGGGTCCACATGTTAAGGTTTTGTTAAGATAAGCATTATGTTCCCATATCTTGTAAATGCTTATAGTGTAGTATGAGGACTCGAGCAGTATTACACGGAATTGGTTGCTTCTATGGGAAAGTAACACAATTCTCGTGTTAAGGATAAAAGTTACAACTTCTGGTGAAGCTCAACAAAATGCCTAGTCATCTATCCCACTTAGAATTAGAAAATCATAAATAAACCTACCACTTGAAATACAAACATGCTTAGTAATGCAAAGGACTTATGTTATGATGACCATTCAATTAAAGAACTCTTCTTTGTTTGAAACATGACTTGAGTTTGAAGAGACATCATTTATTGACTAAAAATATATGTGAAAAACAATGAACTATTGGGAATGTCTAAGAATAGACCTTCAATCTTGAGAAACCAAGAAATGGTGTAAACTGATACTAACCATCCTTGATAATGACGTAGCTCTTGAGATATAATTTGATAAAATATTTCTTACAAAAGTAAGATGAAGCTTTTACCCCATGAAAAGGAATGCATTTTATAGCTAAAATGCAATATGTTTTTTTATTTTAAATTTTTTATGTTCGCCCGTCATTACTTTTTTTTTTTTTTTTTGGTTTCTTTGCCGCTTGTGTTAATAGAATGCTGCTCTATTTTATTTTTGTACTTTGCTTCGCAACGCTTCGCTTTCAGGATTCTCTCTTCCTAGAACTTTCTATTGCTAATGGTTGTATCTTTCAGTCCCATTGACCTACTTTTGGTCATTTGTGGACATTAATATAATTTCTTTCTTTCTTTCTTTCAAAGAATAGTATTAGTACATATGATGACCGAAATGATGTGATTGAGAGGGACTCTATGTTTTGCTTCCATGTTTGAAATCTCTAGATGAATAAGGATGGAAAGTATATATTAATTGTGTGATAACCCTTATACGAAACTGGTAAATGGAATATTACATAATATGTTTCCTTGGATTGATTTTCAATTAGATGTTACTTGTTTTTGTGTATAAATTGTATTCTAATAGCTAATTTCTGATAATGTTTGAAGAATGATGTGAATTATGTTGTTTTGAGGAATGTCCTATGTTTTCTTCCTGTCTGCAAATTGCATGCATTTGAGTATGGTTCTAGTGGCATATGATTCCTTGGCTGTGAGAAGATTCTAGTGTTTTGTGGTGATCGTTGATGTAGGGCAGGTAGATCATGTATTATTTGACAAGGTTGGTTTATTGGCTCTTCAAAGCCTCTAAACTCATTAACAGCTCATCTTGCGCATTCCATCCACATGGAAACTATTCAAAGAGATGATTAAGATTGAAGACTAGCGATTTCAGTTCTTCTTAATTTAATTCTATAAACTCCTATGGAAGACTATCGTGCGACTCCAAAAATAAGTGATCGGCCTGCTTGTCAAAGATTTTATGTATTTATTGAAATCTCTATGTTTGTGGATGATTATTGAAGTAATTGATTATAAAAATGTTCCATAATTAATAGAAAATGTTGTGTATCCTTGTTATGATATCATGTTAAGTGTTAAGTATAGTTCTGTTGGTAATTAAAAAAAAGTGAGTCCGCGTTCAGGTGTTCACTATAATTTCCTTGTTCATCAACAATGTTTTGAGATACTTGATATTTTATGACCAATGTGACAAAGTTATGACCCACATTAACTTTGGCAAAAATAATTGAAGAAATTACGTCATGGATATCTATATTTTTGCTATTGAAGACTTTTAAATTCAGGACATGCAATATTTATATCCCCAATCAACTAAGATTGTGTTCAAGTCATGTAGCATGCCGCAAAGAGTCTGGCCTTTATTTTTGACGGGCTAAGATGTAGGACAATTTGGTGTATTGATATAATGTTAATTATATGATAAAGGCTGCTTTCAATGCTCACAACCCTAGAGCTGGCATCCTTAAGAAATTGTATAAGAGGGCGGATGATCACTACTTTCATTTCTATTGTTGCCTGTAGAATATTGTGCCTATTTCCTTGCTACTTCCTAATAAAATGTATGTACATATTATTTCTCTCTTCCTTTCTCTCGTACCAGTAATGAACACATTGGACCTTTGACTGGTTTTCCAAACCCTGAATTTCAATAGTTTAAGGCATTTCCAAACATCACTATTTTATGTCAAAATTGGGAGAAATGAAATGGTCACCTTCCCAATCAATCAGCTAATTGAGATACACAAGGATCGATACAAAAGGAAAGCAAATACACTCTGATTACATTTACTAGAACCCCAAATTAGTCATGGCTCACTCTACATTAGCTTCAAAATTCAACGTAAGGATCAAGAAAGAAATACAAAAGAGATAGGGCAACAACTTGACACTTTCACAAGATGAGATATAATGAATTTACAGCAGATTATACAATGTTAATTAATTTCTAAACAGACAAAGGAAAGAGGATTTAGTGTATAAGTAGAACATACAAATGGAAATCAATAACGAATTGTTACAATATCTCAAGCAAGTCACTCTTACAACACCCCATACATCTTTCTTATCTTGTGGTAACAAAAATGGATCCCTGACACTTAAGCCGGAAGCAATTGTGAGTACAGGATCTAGGCAGTGGAAAACAGCACCATATATCAACATTTTGCCAAGCTTGGGATCCACGGGAAGCATTGACAAGTAGCGTCCTGCCATACACAAAATGTGAACACAAAAGGGTTCTTATTAGTCCATGCATGCACTTTAAAGCATTTATTTGCAGCTAGTTGACAAAAAAATTGTAACCACTAGATATTCACAAACATCTCAAAATTCAGCTCATGTACAACAAATGTAAATGTTGAAACATGTCTTGAACTTAAAATGCTCACCAAGATTAGTTAATATTTCCTTCTCGTCCAAGGCTCCAATCATCATTAAGAATGCAATTGCATTTTGAACCTAAAACAAAGGTAGAAATTCATAAATAACATATTCCCAAAAATTGGAGATTCGACATATCATTTGAAAAGCATAAAGCATTTAGATTGACATGTTCTTTATCTATCCCAATACTTATATGCACTTGATGTACAAGTGAATAAAATTATTACATGTAAGAGTGCTTATAATACATACTGCAAGTGGTTCTGGTGGCTGCAATGCACTGGATAAAAATTCACTAATGCTTCCAAGCTGTAGGCTCTTAATTTGCAAACAAATAGAGTGCAATGGTGTTCTTAGAAGCTCTGGTAACTGATATTCTGAAAAAGCATCATACACACATCTTGGATAAAGATGATAGCATTCCCCAGGTTGAACACGGCCAGCTCTGCCTCTCCTCTGGACAACAGATACCATAGGATTTTGTGTATCAAGCAAAGAAGTAAACAATAAAATTTAATATTTAAATGCCCTAAAGTAAGAAAATTCACATCATTGTGACCCTTGTACATCCTCACTTTTATCTCACATACACTAGTTATTAAAAACACTTATATCCACAGAAAAGTAAAGTTTCCTTACATGTAAATTATACTGACTAAAAATGATATCTAATTTTTTATTATACAAATGTGATCCATCAAATAGTTCAAAATCCTTCTTTTTACTGTTTCAGCCTGCCATTTATACATGCAAGAGACAATTCAAGAAAGTAAACCAAACACCAAATACAATTTTAATCCCTTTATATAGGTACAATGATTTTTTATAGATATCCTACTCATGACCTGTGGTAATAAAATAGCCACTCCCACAATGGGCAGTCTAAAGCGTACTGCTATGAAAATTAAAACCATCACTAAACTATCTGATTGGAAGATTATTTAGGAGTATGACTTCCACCAAGTCCCACCATGGTCAACAGTATTGAATGGTCACAGACAATTCAAAGAGTGGCTTACTCTATGCCTCCACATCCCAAATTTGTTACTCGACAGAATAAATTTCATTTTCTCTCAAAGCCTTCCAATTAAGGGCAGGGACGAATCTCAATACCCAACAATTCCAGCTCTCCCTCCCTTAAGAAAACAAATTGTGGGTTTTGTCCATCTCGTTATAGTTTTTTTAGAATACCAGGGACTCACCTTTTAACTCCCAAACAATCATCATACAATCTAAAATGCATTATCTATGCTATATACACACATGTGAAATATACGTACAATAAATAAAACCAGGTTGATTCCCAGAGGGAAGCTGAGCACACAGATGAGGCCCATAGTATAAGTTAACAAGTGAAGGTGAATAAAGATGTCAACTTCGAAATGCACACAGCCATACAAAGTATCACAAACACGCACCTTAAAAATGTGAGGATTCAGCACCGTCAATATAGGGTTCTTATACAAATGGGTCTGTGCACTCAGTTCAGAGGATTTATTTAAGCAGCATAAGGCATGTGTAATCTGTTGTACCATCAAAAACACATATACTAATATTTTTCTTTTCATTTCTGTTTTTATTTGCTATTTTTGTTTTCTAAAGACTTTATTGGCCCATTGATGTCCAAAACAAGCATGTTTCAGCACTTTTGAGCATTTCAAATATTTATGGAACCCAAAATTTCCTTGAAAGTTTGAAACGGATGGAAAAAACATGGTCATTATAGGCTCAGATGGAAACCAATTGCCAAGTGATAGAAACGTGACAGGCTACCAAGAAGTGGATGTTCCTATGAAAAACTGGTTTTGGGTCATCTCAAATCAAACACAACCAAAATGCTGTGCCTAAAGTAACAAAATATTACAATATCATTATACAGCAAAAGAAAGACATAAGGTGTCACTCATCAAGCAAAACAAGGACTTTTTCCAACATGTCATTACAATAGCTCTTCATAGGAACCACCCTAACAGCACTTTTACATGTATAAATGGAAGCTATGATTACCATAAATTCATCAAATATAGGCCATTGCATGTTTGAGCGACACATAACCCATTTGCAACGTGAACTTCCATGGAATATTGTCTGTGACATGGCTTCTATCACTTGAACATGGCCATTGCAGCGACAACATGTGCCTAAGCTCATAATGCCCAAACAACGCTTTTTTAAAACTAAAACCTTCAAAATAATAAAAAGCCTAAAACTAACCTACAAAACACCTGTTAAATCTAATTTGAAGTTCACTCACAGCCCAAAAACAAAAATTCTCCCTCCATTCCCAAACACTCATTTTCCATTATGGTTTTGCCATTTGGTGTACTGAGAAGAAAGCAAAGATTGAAGATATGGGAGACCATTTCAGCTAAGGAGAAGCAACACACTTCCAAGGAGAAGAAAATATAATAATTCTTGATGGTCTGCATAAAAGGTACATGGGGTTGCCAACAGAGCAATGCCAAAACTTCTACACAACGTACACCATACCAAGAGCTTCACGTTACGTGTTACGCAGAATCTTCTTAGCACTGAACATGAGTTTACTTGTAAAAAACACTAGGTGGTACAGTCTGTAATGTCCATTTTTCCCACCTAAGAGCTGGAAATTGGTCTTCTTCCCATCCCTTCTCCATGGCAAAGAAGCTAAAATGAAGGAGAAGACCCTTGAGCAACATTATGATATATTTTATCTAATATTATTATGTTTTCTTTAGTGTTTTATTGCTTTATACAGGTCGGCCTTGTCTAAATGAGTTTTGGCGCCAAAGGGAAGATATAAAAGGAGAATAGAGACTTCATTGGCATCTAGCTTGGCGCATTTTTACTACACTTTGGCAAAGAGAGCTAGTTGCTCCTTGGTCATCCACTTGAGGACGAAAACCCTCTTGTGAGGCCTCATTGAAGGACGAAAACCCTCTTGTGAGGCCTCATTGAAGGACGAAAACCCTTCATCATCATTTGGCATTGAAGAAGAGAGCTGATTTGAAGATCCTTTTGTCATTTCCAGTTGTTATTGCATTTATCTAGGGTGGAGCGACCTACCTTGGGTAGGGTTTGGAGACATTGAAGAGGAATTTGATAAATCTGATTGTGTAATCTGATTTACAATATTTTTAAAGGCCGGAATCTGAAGTTTGGTGATTTTTGGGGCTTTTGTGCCCTAGATATCTAATTTTTATTGTGGCTGCAATTTCCAGAATATATTTAATTTCCAGCAGTGTGTTCTTTGCTTTTCTTGGTTGATTTGGCTTCTAAAATTCTGAAAATCATATATAAAATATTGGTGAATTAATTGGTGATGTTTCATGGTGATTTTGGTAATTTTCGGTGCAAGTAGAAGTCGTTGATTTTACTTTACAGTCTGCTGCAATTTATTTTCAGATCTGCACTTGTTTGAAACCCTCAAAAGGAGACATTACACAGTCCTTGGGTTTTAAGTCAAGCTAATATTAATCCAATCGCATAATTGAAGGCATCTACTTGGACATGAAACTCCATGCCCCAGTCTGGGTAGACAAGTATAGTGTAATGTCCCTCTTATGGGATCAATGGGAAAATGATAACCAACAAACTCTAAATCACTCAAACTCAACTGTAAATAGTAAAATCCAGCCAAGGTACTTGAATCATTCAACTAAATGACTCAATAAACCCAAAGATAGGGGTTTAATGGCCTCTATCAAATAGCCCAAATAATTAATTTTCTGCTGAAAATAAATGAACTCAGAAATCATATCTAACTCCTAATTCCAATCACTTCAAATGCCCCCAAAGTAGGTATAAGATTAGTCAATGCAAACCACTGTTATTGAGCATCAAACAAACATAACTCAGCTGCAATGAACACTTGAAATCATTCTCCAACATTCTCATACAAATCTCAGCCAGGCATATTCATTTGGAGCATACAAACCCAGATTTAATTCTCGAATTCCAGTGGCTATTGAATATCCCAAACCATACCAACCATGCTCTAAAACCAGTTTGCTAAATATAGAAAATGATCACCATATTTCCAACAAATGGAAGATCAAACACAGCCACTAACTGGGCTCTAAAACACCATTAAATCATGCATTCACCCAAGTCGCCATACTCATAATGTAATAGCCAAAATGAAGGTATAGATCGCTGCAATATAAATATATTTTTCCACAGATTTGTGTCTCAAGTAAAGTCGTCAATATCAGTCACAAATAGATACTTATTTGAGCTAGAAATTGCTGTCAAAAATAATTATTTTTGCACACAAATCTATCCTCAACCAGTCACCAAACAATGCTTGTATTTGCTAGGGTTTAGAGGAGGTTTTCAACAACTATTGCCTTAAAACATATCGCTGTAGCTTAGCAAATTAACATCATCAAGTTCGCTGAACATTTAGAGCACTAAACATGCATTAAAATACTCAAGGAACTACCTAATGAAGTCGCTGTAGAAAGGGCACAATATTATGCATCAAGCTTGGTCGATCCACTTCCAATCATGACCCAAAACAGTTCATAAAACAAACATGCAATCGCTGGAGCTAGAGGGACTGTAAAATCATACATAAGCTGGTCGATTTACTCTAAAAATGCCATAAACCAGTTATCAAAGCAAACATGTAATCGCTGGTATTTAGAGAAGTTTATAGCCTAAGATCTTGCACTCAAACCAGTCGCTACAGCCAACACATAAGCATTAATAAATTCGTTGGGCATGAAAGACTTCACTACACAAGCAAATCGATTTGCAAAAGCACAATAAATTCTTCAATTTGACATTCAAATCAGCTACAAGGAGATCTCCAATGCAAATGAAAGCAAGCATTAATGGTGGGCATACATCCCTACTCCAAGCATGGAGTCCAAGTCGAATTAATCATAGCATAGCATATCATAACCATCTCAAGGAAATGTGACCCCTATTTATAGAAAATAAGAGGTGCATCTCCAATGTTCAATCATTTAATGTTTTCCCTCTAAAAATTAAAATAAAAATATTTAATAAGCTACTACTTGTGCACTTTATTTAATTTCTTAATTTAATATTAAGAAATTCCTATCCTAGGTGCACTTTTCTAAACTAAGAGGGCCCTCAAGGGGTTACAAAAAGAGATAATAAATATCTTTGGTCAAAATATGAGCCCAATCTTTGAACCCATTGGGTTGAGGGCCTTCGAATCCTTTCATGCAGAGAATGTCCTGAAAAGGGTACATTACATATAGGGAACTAATCAACCATATATTCAATACTTTGAATGTTTTCTCTTGTTCATTGGACAACATGACCAGAGGGTGAGAGATTTAAGAAAAGAAAATTATTAAGCATCGGTAATACCCAATGTGCCCCAAGAAGGACTTTACATATATCTTACAAGTTACAATTTACAATTATTAATTACTTACAAACTTTTGAATATCTTGTTTGTAGGTTCTTGGTGGGAAGATTGGGGTGGAAATACCCCAAATCTTCAAAAGCTAGCCCTCCAAATTTTATCTCAACCTTGTAGCGCTTCTAAATGTGAGCGCAATGGAGTTTGTTTGAGGCCATTCACACAAAGAAGCACAATAAGTTGACTTAACGACGCCTCAATGACCTAGATTTTTTGCGATACAATCTTCGTGTTCATATAAAAAGGTGGACACATCACAAAAGCCTATTGCACATAAATTTTCTTATGCAAGTAACTTGCTTGACCTCGTGTGCATGATTTTGCATATCATTGCAAATTCGTCCATCTTGTCATGGGAACTTTCCCTTCCTTGTGCACTACCTCGTTGTTTACACGACAAATTTTCTTCCGCCTCCACTACGAATTGATAGACCTCAACAAATCTCAATCTAATAACACTAAACTCATCACAAAAGCCATTAACATACCTTCAAATATTTTTTTGCATCATCCTCCACATGACATGCTTTGATAGTGATCCTATAGAACTCTTTCGTTTATTTCTTCACACTCGGTTCCTTCTAACACAAATTATGTAACTGCTTGAACAAATATGTCTAGTAATCAATAAGCATAAACTTTATCACCAATCTATCCCAACTCTTGATCTTATCCTTATCTCAACATACTCTTTCGGTCTACACATGTCCCTACCATCAAGATGCATGACTTTTCAACTTAGTACAGGCAAATCTTACCTTCTTGGGATCTCTTCCGCCTTCATGCTCAAAGCATTTCTCCATTTCTATGCATTCAACGAGTTCTTCCAAATCTAAGCTCCAAAATAACTAAGGACATTCATCTTCTACTTAATACCAATCCTTGTGATTGTGTGCAAGAATTTATCCTCCTACACATCAACATGTCTTGATTCAGGCATCTTGTCCTCGGGTGCTCTTTACGTGTGCTCATCTTTACTTACATAATCATATATCGCTACTTTGTATTGAGTGCTTTCCATAAACTCGAAATGAGCTTGTGTTATTCTCATCATCTTTGCAAACTCCTTAAGTCTTGGCATTCTAGCTGCTCTAGCCAATCATGTAGTAAGATCTACTCTATGTTGCACCATTATATTCCTCACAACTCATAGTAACGCAAAATATTGAATCCTACACCCATAGTTGGAATACTCGCCTATAACTCGCCGAGTTATTAAAAACTCGCCAAAAACCATGCAAAACGAGTAACTCGCCATAAAACTCGCCAAAAAAAAAAAAAAAACTCGCCGAGTTTTGGCGAGTACTAGCGAGTATTCCCGAGTATTCGCTGAGTTTTGGCGAGTATTGCCGAGTTTTGGCGAGTATTCCTGAGTACGAGCAAATTTATGTTTTTTAAAGAAATTTGAGTATTTTTTAAGTTGCCGAGTATTCCCGATTAATGGGCGAATATTGCAAGTTTTTTTTTGGGGTCTGTCGAGTATTTGCCAAATGCGAGTATTCCAACTATGCCTACACCTTCTATCCAACAACTTCAAATGTTGAAAGATGCCTACAACCATTTTCTACCCACATACATGTATAGAAAGCTGAAAATCTACGGATTTTCACACACATACAAGACTTAAAATCCTTGACACTAGACTATTGTTATTACACACACCAAAATCCTCTGTTGGACTTAAAAAATCCTTTCTCGATATCAAATTCATGCAATCACGGTTAGGGGTCCCAATGAAGAGATGTCTTCGACCACACAACCCCCAATTTCAGAATTAGATCTCACCGACGAGGATCTCAAGCACTAAATATTACAAGTAATAAAACTTCTTTTTTTTAGTAAGAGGAAAGATTACAAACTTTGCCACGATGGCATTCCACACCTGTTATAGTCCTATATAAAGGCTAGAAAAAATCTCTAAGCATTTAAAGAAGTAATTAAAACTCCTTTTTTATTATGAGGAAAGATTACAAACTTTGCCAAAATGGCATTCCAAACATATTATAGTACTATACAAAGACAACAAAAGTTCTCAAAGAATCTCAATCCTCTGATCCATCCTACCTAAGCTTGCAAACTCAACTAAGCTTCTACTGGAGAACAAGACCCGGCTTAATTCGGCAATTCTTAGAGGACAAATTTCTTTGATCCCTCAAGATGTCTTACACGTTCACGGTTCCTTCTATTTATGAAAGATCCTAAACCTGTTGTCCTTTTTTCTTTTTATATAATTCTTTGGCTTGGATCCTTGCTTACAAAGTCGAAGATAATGATAGAATACCATCCACACACTTCACACAATTTAATAAAAACAATAAGCTGCAGAATCGGACAGCTAAAAAGGAAATGTGACAAGGGTTTTATTGGATAAACCTTCACAAATATTTCGTAAATAAATTCATTTCTCTCTCAATCATGAACAAAAATCAGATTCTTAATGATAAATATCGACTGCAAAATAACCAAAAATCTGCATATGGAAAGACTGGAAAATACTTTTGCCAAAACCTTTCTGAAATTATTAAAATTGAGTCAATTTGCTTTATTTTTGCAGCTGGAAAAATGGCAATACAAATTTGAATGTAAATACCTCTGGAATAGCATAGAATCTTCACAAAGTGAGTCGCCCCACACTAGAAGAAATCTGGAATCTGCTGCTGCAATTTTATTTCTTCTACAAACACTGCTGGAATAATAAAAACTTATGAATAACAATGGAATCTCCTGAGTAGAAATTCCTCTCACTTCTCCTGGGGTTTTCGTCCACAAGAGGGGAAATCCAGAGGGTTTTCATCCTTGGATTTTTTTGCAAAAAGCTCTGAGCTCCAATTCCGGAAAGAAAATATCATAATAACCTGGAATGATGCCCGGGCAAGTCGACTTTATCTTTTAAAGAGAAAAAAGCACTCACATAGCCAAGTTGCATTTCCCTAGGCAAGTAGGATGTATTTCTTTCTTTTTTTAATTTCTAGAGTTAGTCGCAATTTTTGCCTTAGGAGTACATTTAAATTAAATGCTTTTATTTTTAATGCACTTTCCTAAGTTTATTTTAATGTTAAGTTTATTAATTTATTATATGTGTTTTTATAATGTTATATTTTAACTTTAGCACAATATAATAAAATTAATAAAACTTAAGTCACCCTAGAGCTCACCCTTTGGCCATCGGGTAGACAAAAAAGGCCAAAGGTCTTCAATAAATTCATTCGAGAAAGAGGGACATTACAGTCCTCCCTTCTCGAGATTGTTTGTCCCCAAGCAACTGTAAAGTTGGATGTTGAAGTATAGACTCTCCTTCCCATGTAGCATCCTCCAATGGAAAATCTCTCCATCTGACTAGGTATTCCTGAATCACCCGGCTCCTCAATCTTCTCTCTCTCCTATCCAGGATCTCCTCAAGAACTAGATCCAATCTCCCCTCCTCATCCAAGGGTGGCAACTCAGCAGAAGAAACCACGTGTTGTCCCAATGCCTTCTTCAAGCAAGACACATGGAAAACATTGTGTATCTTACTTTCGGAAGGTAACTCTAGCTCATATGCTACCTCTCCAACTCTCCTCAACACTTTGTACGGACCATAAAACCGAGGCTTGAGTTTTTCTGCACCACTCTTCTTGAGAGTACTCTGTCTGTATGGTTGTAGCCGCAAAAATACCATGTCTCCCACCTCAAAAGACCTCTCAATCTGGTGATGGTCCACATACATCTTCTACTGATTTTGTGCATGTTGAATATTATCCTTAAGTACCTTAAGGATGTTCTGAATTTTCTAAACTCTCCCGAGCCTTGGGAGCTCTACTGTCCCCAAAAGCCAAATCAACAAAAGATGTCGCATCATACCCATATAATGCTCGAAAGGGAGTCATACCAATAGACATGTGGTAAGTAGTATTATAGCAATACTCACACAAATACAACCATCTTACCCATGCCTTCTGCTGCCCCGAAACATAGTTGTGAAGATGTTGGCTAGATTTTCTGCATAGCACAAAACCTAGGCAATCATGAGATAAATCTCCCTCATTTACCGGTGAGGCTCCCGTGTCAAATTTGTCAATTAAAGTATGCTAATATCTAAATGGGGTTTTACTTTAACTACTCAGTTCATGAACCATAACTGAACAGTTCTGCAGCAAGTAAGCAACTGTTTAAGGAAAGGAAATATTTATAGAAGAAGGAAATTATGTAAACACAGAGAAGAAATGGGGAAGATGTGCATCCCAATCAATCGATAGCATGCACATAGAAGAAACCAATAGATATAAACACAGAATTCTAAGAAAAGGTAGCTCTAGATCTAGATCTGAAATAACACAAAGTCTATTAAAAGATCTAAGATAAAAAGCAAGAAACACAATACACCGTGACACAAAGTTCTCCGGAAATCTGCTCCTATATATTCCTTTGCTTCAAGTGGCTCTCAAGGGTTTCAGCACAAAGTCTGGAACACAAGGTTGTTGCTTACAAATTCTGATCCTTAACCCGAAGGTTCTTCCTCTACTTATAGAATGTAGATGGGTAATTACAAGTTGGAAGCTTTTAGTTGAACTGGCACATGTGAAAGTCGGAGGAAAGAAACAACTGGCAATGTCCATCCTGGAATTCCTCTTTGCTTGACATGTATGATTTGCAACTGAAAATAGAACCTTCTATTTTGCACGTCCCCCACCTATCTTCAAGTAGTTGACTTCTTCAAGTAATGGCTTTTAAACCAATCACTTAAGTTGTATAATTTAATTGATCGCTCAATTACTTTGTCGGAGGAAAGAAGAAGGAAGAGGAAAGTTGCAGTCTTGTCCTTTTTCATGTCTGCATGCAGCTGATTCAAACTGGATCTGGAAGCGGCTAGATCTGGAAGCGGCTGGATCTGGAAACAAGCTGGAATTGACTGGATCTGGAAACAAGCTAGAATTGGAAACAATTGGATTTTGCCTTCGCCTTGTCTTCTCTTTTATCCTTGAAGCTTTTGCAGTTCTTCTCCAGTACATGCATCAATGCAATGTTTTCCGTAAATAACTCATCATCTTTATTTTTAATTGCATATGAGCAATTAAAAATTTTGGAAAGCACTCCAAATGAATGAAAATTCAATGAAGGCTTCAACTGGAAGATGGGAGCATTTACACAAGATCTTGGAAGGAATTTTCACGCACTAACTTCTTCATGGGCTGCATTCGAAACAAGAGGATGAAGCCTTTGTGCCGGAAGCTTTTGCAACTATGAGATCTGGATTTGGATCTGCATATAGATTTGCATCTGCATCTGGATATGGATCTGCGCACTGCATGTTGACTCTCTTAAAGGCCCGGGTTTGTGGATGGAAAAGTTGTAGCTCGAATAATTCCACTGCTTTTAATTTGCATGCATGAGTGAAGTTTTTCCTGCACGCATGAGTGAAGTCTTTCCTGCTCTGGATCTGCGTCTATCAATTCAGCCAAGAGGTTACGAGCCTAGATCCGTGTCTCCAATATCTCAAAAATTTAGAAGTGATGCGGGACTCAGTTGTGCTTTCTTTTCATCTTTCTTCGCCATAGCTTTGTCTATCTTTGTCTGAACAATTCTTTTTCTTCTTATTTGACTGGAATTCTTCAAAACTGGTGCAGATCTGGATAAATCTTCAGATTCGAGAGGATATATTCAATGTATTGGACATTGATTAAAGCTCCTTTTCTTTATAAAAGCACCTGTGATGAATTCCTGCAAGTAATTCAGACAAAGATGGCAACCGGAACATGAACAGTGAATTTTAATAATAAAAATCTGCACTATTCAAGCCTGCTGCCCCAAAATTTGACATTTTATTTGCATGCAAAGCAAGCATGAATTTTACCAACATCACCTGAGCACCTGTATCACTTCTACAAACAATTATGCAGACACAAATCAGCCTTCTTCAAAGCATGCGCCAAAATTAGAAGCTTTTAGCATCAAATCCACCTTTGTCTGAGCAAAAATCCTCTTCAAATGGGGCGCACTTTTCCTCCGGGCTGCACTTCTTTACCTGTGAATTAATTAATTCATCCTTATGGCAGCCCATGCTTATATAACCCTCATAATTATTTAATTAATAATTTCCCCTTCTATTCCTGGCAATTAATTAATTAAAAATCATGTTTTTCTCTTTAACTGATGTGTTAAAATAGCATGTTTAAGGACAGCCATCCAATTAATTAAATTAATCCAATTTAAACATCCACTCTTCACTCAACTGAAGCTTCACAGTGTGCCTTAACCTTAGCCACTGAAAATAGGAATTTATTTAATCATTTAATACTTCAAAAAACATTAAATCCTTCCTAAAAGGCGTACTTTTTCACAAGAGGGGGCTGCCTTTAAATAAATTAATTTATTTAATTTTAGACAATCTATTTCCAATTGATTTATTCCCCTTTGCTTTTGTTGACTTTTCTCCATGCTTGGGCGCCATTTTTAGAAGAAGAATTAATTAATTTAATCACTTTAAAGGCTGCCTTTCTCTCTCCAAAGGGGGCGCACTTTTTAGCATAATAGAATTCTATTTTTAAAAACACATGGCAATGGGAATTTTTACCCTGCAAGGCAGCCCCGAAATCCCATGATCCACTTAAGTGATTTGACTTTGACAATGAGATTATTTACCCTACATGGCAGGCAATAAATCCCATGATTTCACTTAAGTCACTTTTCTTTTATTTCACCATGGGAATTTTTACCATGCGAAGGCGGGGAATAAATTCCCTTTGCCTGTTGCCTCTACTTTTCCCACTACAGCTTAAGTGAATTATCTATCATGGGAAAAATTACCTGCACAAGCGTGTACAAAATTCCCACACCTGTTGTTGCTTCTATTTTTCCCACTGCAGCTTAAAATCCTTTGTTTTCCAAAATGCGCCCAACCCGCCATTGGGCTTTTTGAGTGCACGACTTCACTTTTTCCCAGTGGGCCTGGACCTCCGATGGTGACTTCCTTCGGTCTGATGTGCGTATGTGATCTCCGAATACTCCGGGCCAAGAATCGGGCTAACTTTGTGAAAGGAATTGATCTAGAGAAATTTCACAAAAAAACGAAACAGAAAACACAAAAAAACAAAAAATTGCTAAAAGTCGTAAATAAAGCACAAAACTTATTTTAAGTTAAAACCCTTACGGTAGATAGGAATAATGGTATGTTCGATCACAACGGGGTTAAAAGGGAGCGCAAATTGCCTCAAACGTGGCTCAAAATAATTAAATACAAATTTCCCACAGACAAAATCCCGACTTGACGAGAATATAACAATTTTGGGCATCTGGGTATTTGGCAAAAATGGCTAATATGGCTCTTTGGGAATATCTTGACGCAATCAAGAACTTTCGAGCAATAAAAACACAAAACGACCCGTTATTTTAGAAGTACTAAATTTTTTTCGAATAGGGTAGTCACAGATTTCGAGGATGAAATCTAGGGACACAGAAGATAACCCTCTATCCATTTGTTCACAGTCTCCGTCAGTCAATCCGTCTAAGGGTGATAACTAGTACTTGGAGTCAACTCTGTACTAACCAACCACAAAAGCTCCTGCCAAAAAGTGCTCAAAAACCTACTATCCCGGTCACTAACAATGAAGTCCATACAATCTGAATATCTGACAAAAGAACAAATCAGTCACATTCGGTGCCTTAAAGCTGGTAGGAATGGTGAAAAAGTGTGCATACTTTGTCAATCTGTCAACCACCGCTTAAATGTGATTTTTCCCATGCACTATGGGGAGACTTGTAGTAAAATCCATCGAAATACTCCCATTTCGTTATGGAATTGGCAACGGTTGTAATAAACCCGTTGGAAAAGTATGTTACGAGTTGTTCGGTGACAAGTCATACACTCATGGATATGGCGTAGGACATCCTCCTTGAGACACTTCCAAGAGAATCTCTCTCTAACCTGCTTATATGTTTTGAAGTACCCCGAATGTCCTGCAAGTAGTGCATCATGGAAGGCATGTAGAATCTTCTTCTTAAGCTTAAATTCATGTAATGTCCCCTTTTAATTAAAAATTAAAAGGAAGAGAAAATCGATTTGCACATGTAAAATTAAAAATAAGATATATTTTTATGTGCAAATCAAAGATAAAAGGGGAAGTTCGACTTCACCTTGAGATAATAAATGCATTTTTTAAAAGGTAAATCAAGTGACTAGGCAAGTCGCATTTTCCTGGAAGCATTTAATAATTAATATTTAAGACAAAGTGATTATTCCTAAGCATGGGTCGACTCATATGGGCATCTTTTTAAAATCCCTATGCATTTAATATTTGTTGTTGGTGACTTTCAGGCACATTTTTAAATAAGATTCCCTCCTAGATGATGGCGCCAAAGATGGAGAAGAACTTTGGAGGATGTGCAAGCAAAAGCTATAAAAGAAGATGTGGTTACTCTTTTTTGGCATGTTGACGGTTTATGAAACTTATCTTCATGCTTGAAGAAGGGATGTATGCCCACTTATGATCAAAAATAAAAGGTGTTTATTAACACCACCATTTGTGAAGTGTGTGCCCATAGAAGCTTGAAGTAATAAGTTTTTGCAATCATTTCTCTCTATATATGTAAGGTGTCATTTTTGGGAGAAGATATAAGCTTGCTTTGAGGGTTTGGAGTGTGATTTATGATGAATCTCTTTTATTACATGCTGTTGGTTTTTACTTAATGAAGTCGACTTGTTTGGGCATGTGCTAAGAGTGTTTGGAGGGGATTTTGAAGTAATTATAAATCTGTTGTTTTAGATTTATTAATTGCAGATCTAGAACTGCATTTATTGACTCTTAAAGTGAAGAAAAAGTGTTGGAATTATGTTGCAGATTTTACCCTAACCCTAGCGACTGGGTTTAGGATTTTGGGGCTGTTTCAAGGGGTTTCTAGTGCATGATAAGATCTGATATTTATTGTGAATAGAAGCTCATAATTTTCCCTTTCTACTGCACTTGGTTTCAATTCAAAAGAGTTAGTATTTTGGAAGTTATGGATTTTCAAAGTTTCAGTTAATTTTCAGCAGTATTATTTATTATTTTACTTCTGCAAAGTATATTGGATAGAGGAGTATAAATACCAACTGGATTGCCCATCTAAACCCTCACCTTGGCTCACTCCAACCCTATTTGGGTTGTATTGAAGCTGACACTAGGGTTAGTTGAGGTAAACCTAGGAGGGTTTATCTTCTAAGTTGTTTGTTTTGCAAGTAATTAATAATAAATCATTAATATCCCACAAGGGGATATTACAATTCAGGAACTAGGTAAATTTGGCCCTTATACAAAATCAAATCAGCTATCACCTTGTATCGCTCATCCTGAATTTTACCATCCATAATGTCACATGCCAAAGTATTTTTGGAATACTCAACTAATAGTTGAGATTTCCAATATGCTAAAATCTCACTCAAAGAACATAGGGCAGCGAGATGTGGTTTCTAGAAAGTGCATCAGCCACTACATTCTTCTTCCCCTTGACATACTCAATGTCAAAATCATATGCCTGGATCCTACTGACCCACTTCTGCTGCCTCTCATTGAGCTCCTTTTGTTCCAAAAAGTATTTCAAGTTGTTGTGGTCGGTCCTCACCACAAATTTCCCACCTACCAAGTATTATCTAAATTTCGCCAAGGCATGCATAATGGCAAGGATCTCCTTATCATAGGTGGAGTACAACCTGTCATTATCTCTCAATTTCCTACTCTCGTAGGAAATAGGATCACGGTCTTGAATAAGAACCGCACCAACCCCCAATCCCAAAGCATCACACTCCATATGAAGGACCGCATGAAATCCGAAAGAGCCAAAAGCTGGACAAGTGCTCATAATCACCTTGAACCTATCAAATATTACTTGCACCTCACTTGTCCATCTAAATGCCCCTTCCATGTAAGATCGTTAATGGAGCCGCAAGTGAGAATAGCCTATAGCGAACCTCTTGTGATAACCACATAATCCCAGGAATCCACACAAGTCTGAAATGTTCCTAGGTGGCGACCAATCTTGCATAGCTTGTATCTTCTCCTGATGAACCTTGACCCTTTTGGCCATAATGGCGTGCCCAAGATACAAAATCTCTGTGAGTCCAAATTCGCATTTGGACATCTTAGCAAATAAACTGTGTCTCCATGATGCTAAGTACCTCATCAAGATGCCTCAAATGCTCCTCCCATGTCCTGTAAATCAAAATGTCATCGAAAAATACTAGCACAAACTTCCTCAACTGCTTGTTGAAGAGATGGTTCATGCATGACTGGAACGTAGCAGGTGCATTAGTGAGACCGAATGGCATCACCAAGAACTCATAGTGCCCATAGTGACATCTGAAGGTTGTCTTGTGAATATCCTCCTCACGAACATGAATCTGATGGTACCCTGATCGAAGATCAATCTTTGAAAAATAGATAGCTCCATGCAATTCATCCAAAAGCTCATCTATGCGAGGAATGGGATACCTGTTCTTTATAGTCTTCTTGTTGAGTGCACGGTAGTCAATGCACATCCTCATGTCTCGTCCTTCTTCACCAAAACTAAAGAAGCAAAGGGACTAGAACTAGGATGGATATGTCCCATATCCAAGAGCTCTCTAATGGCCTTCTCTATCTCATCCTTGAATTTCTTAGGATGGCGATAAGGCATAGTAATCATGGGCTTGGCACCCTCCTCTAGCTCTATAACATGCTCAAATCCTCTATCTGGTGGTCTACCTGGAGGAATGTCACCAAACACTAGGCCGTGCTTATCCAGTATTGCCTAGATATCTACATGAAAGGGTTGTCCACTATCTGAAGAAGATTTGGATGAAATGAAGCACTAGGCTGCCCATGCAACCTCTCCATGTCTGACTATAGACTCCATCTTGTGTGCCGAAACAACTCTAGGCCCACCATCAGAAAGAGCCCTAAGCACAATCTTCTTCCCATCTGCCATAAACTCTAACTCCATCCTCCTGAAGTCCTGCACATACCTGCCAAGGGACTGCAGCCACTGAATACCCAATACTGTATCAATCTCACAAAGACCAATCACATAGAAATCATCGGTCAATGTGTAGTCCCCCATGTGGATGCTAAGCTGAGGAATCCTCTTAGTGCAACTCATAGCAAATCCCTTTGCAACTTGTACACTAAACCCCTCAAAGTCCTCAACGTGTAATCCATGCTTCGCAGCCAACCCCTCATCTATGAAGTTGTGCATATCTCCACTGTCAACCAAACAAGCAATCTGCTGCCCCTTAAGTACTCCTTTCAGTCGAAAGGGATGACACCTAGGGACTCTTGAAAGTGTGGCAATAGTGACATTGGATGAACCCAATGCCTCACCCTTTGCAAGATCTATCTGGGGTTGATCCTCCTGTGCATCATGACCGCTATCATTGCCCTCTACATCTGTATTTGGTAAGTGCTCATCATCCTCATCTGAAACCACCTCAATGAGGTGCACCTTGCCTTTACCAAGGCAACGATGTCCAGGCTCCCAATGATCCTTACAATGAAAGCAAAGCTTCTTCCTCCTCAACTCATTACGAGTATCCTGATCCACCTTAGGAGGGGGTGCACTCTTCTGTTTAATAGTAGAGTGCTGAAATGGTTTGGAGCTTGTGGAAAACTTCTTATTGGGCTGATAAGAAGTGGGGGATGTGTCCAAATCTAATGTCATCTGAATGGCATCATGCAATGTCCTAGGCTTAAGAGCCTTGACCAATCCTCTCATCCTATCATGAAGCCCCTCTATGAATAGCATCACTACCCTCTTCTCGGGCATCTCCGGAACTATAACTGTTATACGCTGAAATTCGTTGATGTAGGCATCAACATGACCAGTATGGCGGAGCTACGTCAAATCTCTGTAGTATAGCTCCACGTCCTTGCCATCAAATCTTGCTTTATCGGTCTCTCACCGAACTTCCCGTAAGACCACGAGAAGATCATGGTTACGTAACTAGCCCATGATGCCACCAATATGCTACTCCCTTAAGGTGTAGAGTGGCAAACTAAATAGCCTCCTGCTCCTGCATAGGCTTGAGGGTAAGATATGTGTCAAGCTTATGAATCCAAGCTCTAGCACTGATCTTTCCACTACCATCAAAAGTGGAAAGGGTCACCTTGTTGGTAACGTGTTACAGCTCCTGTTTTGTTGTGTTATAGGCCTCCTATTCATCTATTTCTCAAGTTATCCCTCCTCTATGCACAATATTGCGGAAGGGGAAAGGCATCCCTCACATGTTGTGGTAAACTCCTCCACTCATCACTGGCTGCCATAACATTGTCCTGGAAGGCCACTTCCTCAAGTGGATCTTCAACCTCTGGTGGTTCATTTCTAGGCAAGAAACTGGGCTGCATAGGCCTATCTCATTGTCCGGTAGGCCTCCTCTCATCTGTATGAGTGTGCCTCCTCTCATGGCGAGGAGATCCCCTCACACTTGCCAATCTCCGAGGGTGATCTACTGTGCCTCCTATGACTACGGCAACCGATAATACTGAGATCTATCTCTTGGCCTATCCAAGGCCAACCTGTCCAGAGTAGTTCCCATACGTTCCATGGACTGAATCAACCGTTGTTGAGTGGCTACCATAGTCCTAAAAGTTCTCTCTGTCCGGATCCACTTGCTCATCTTGGGAGGGCTTTCCTGTCTATCACCCATTGTTTCAGCCCTAGCACCTATTTCAAAACCAGCCTCTAGTCATGCTTGTCTTCGTGTGGACCAACCTCTCTTGGCTGCATTCAAATCTGATTTTTTTAAAACTCTGGTTCCTTCCCACAGACGATTTAGAGATTACACTACTCGATACCACCGAAAGATCTCGACCTGTTGTCCTTTTTTTATATATATAATTCTTTGGCTTGGATCCTTTCTTACAAAGTCAAAAGATAATGATAGAATACCATCCACACACTTCACACAATTTAATAAAAACAATACCTACATAACTGGATAGCTAAAAAGGAAATGCGACTAGGGTTTTATCGAATAACCCTTCACAAATATTTTCTAAATAACTTCATTTCTCTCTTAGCAATGATTAAAAATCAGATTCTTAATGATAAATATTGACTGCAAAATAACCAAAAATCTGCATATGGAAAGACTGGAAAATACTGCCAAAACCCTTCTGGAAATTAATTAAAACTAAGTCGATTTGCTCTATATTAGCAGCTGAAAAAATGGCAATACAAATCTGAATGTAAATACCTCTGGAATAACATAGAATCTTCACAAGTGAGTCACCCCACACTAGAAGAAATCTGGAATCTACTGCTGCAATTTTATTTCTTCTACAAACACTGCTGGAATAATAAAAACCTATGAATAACAATGGAATCTCCTGAGTAGAAATTCCTCTCACTTCTCCTGGGGTTTTCGTCCACAAGAGGGGAAATCCAGAGGGTTTTCATCCTTGGATTTTTTGCAAAAGCTCTGAGCTCCAATTCGGAAAGAAAATATCATAATAACTGGAATGAACCCTAGGCAAGTCAACTTTCTCTTTTAAAGAGAAAAAGCACTCACATAGCCAAGTTGCATTTCCCTAGGCAAGTGGGATGTATTTCTTTCTTTTTTAATTTCTAGAGCTAGTCGCATTTTTTGCCTTAGGAAGTACATTTAAATTAAGTGCTTTTATTTTTAATGCACTTTCCTAAGTTTATTTTAATGTTAAGTTTATTAATTTATTATATGTGTTTTTATAATGTTATATTTTAACTTTAGCACAATATAATAAAATTAATAAAACTTAAGTCACCCTAGAGCTCACCCTTTGGCCATCGGGTAGACAAAAAAAAAGCCAAAGGTCTTCAATAAATTCATTCGAGAAAGAGAGACATTACAATTTATAGAATCTAGCATGACTCAAGCTAGAGAACAAAGATGCCTTTACAAGTAAAGATACCTAGCAAAGATTCCTCAATATGCCCTAGATCACCATTGATCTCATCAGCTGGTTTGAATGCAGCTTCCCGTGAAATCATCTTCACTAGATCAAGCTTTACCAAGTTTCATGGTTTGTCCTTGGGTGAAGAAAACGGATCAAGGCCCACATATTCTTCTCCTAACTATATTGATGTTGACAAGAGATCCGGCCAAGCGCAAGATCCCATCATGGCTGCATGAACAAGTGGTCCCACAAGGCGTGAAATAACACATCACAGCATCGTGCAAGATCTTTGCGGAATTGAGTTTTGCTTCCACATGCAAGAATAGGCTAGCGCAGGGCTTCTGCAGAATCAGCAGTGGCGCAAGAGCTAGGCAATGGCATCGCAACATAGAGTATTGTTCGCAGTACTGCACGAGGCTAAAGATAGCGCAGCGGCATTTCACAAGATAGGTTAAGGCCTCGCAGCATTGAGCAGCATGCAATAAGCCTCCGCACAACATGGTCAAAATTTTGCGATTATGAGCAGCATGGATAGGCCTTTGCTGCATTGATAAACCTTGGTGATTTTTGCGCAACGTGCTTGGTAGGTTGCCATGGGATTGCACAAGACTTTATTTTGGCTAATTGTAAATGTTTTTATTTTTTATTAACACACGATTGCACGTAGACCCAGATGCTCCTGCACCATCATACAAAGACATCTTCCTCTTCCCTCCTGCTTCTTCTTGAGCTGTTTTTTTAGTGTAAAGTCAGAAGGGATTCCGACTGATCCAAAGAAGGGGATAATGTGGACTGTTATAAATAAATGTAGCCAGCATGTTTTGTTAGTGTTTTTGGCACATTGTAAGAAGATAAATAAAACTTTTTGATGTCAGTTGCAACGATTGTGAACAGCCTGCCACTGGGCCTTTCCCTTTAAATAGCATAAGGAATGTGGTGATAAGGGCACTAGTATCAGGTCCTCCTTGAACTATGCAGATTGTAATATTACTTATATTGAGTTATACAGAACTGCTGTTGTTTCTTTCTTTGGAATAGTATGTATGTAATGCATTTATTATTCTGTGTTTATTACTGTTGGTAGTCTAGCATCTCAGTAGACCATATCTATACTACGAGTTTGGTTCCAGATCGGTACTATTTGTCTATTGGGGTGTGGCTCCTTTGAAGACTCAATGCTGATGTAATGTCCCCCTTTTAAGAGACATTACTACCTAATCGATTCACTCTTTTTATTAAGCATTGTAACCCCTTGGTGTGTCTAGCGCAACAAGTGGGAAGTTCTAGGTAGTTTAGAATGTGCACATAGGATAGGAATTTCTTAATATTAAATTAAGAAATTAAATAAAGTGCACATGTAGTGGTTTATTAAATACTTTTTATTTAGAGGGAAAACATTAAATGTTTAAAACATTGGCATTTGCACCTCTTATTCTATAAGAAGGGGTCACATTTCCTTGGATGAGCATGTTGATTGATCATTTGATTTCACTCCATGCTTGGAGTATTGGGATGTATGCCCTAGTTCTTGCATTGTGCTCTCTCATTTGGATCCATTATTGAAGAATATTGAAGATTCCATTGTTCTCTCTATTGTGCTCCTTTTGAAGTGTGTGTTATGCATTGTTTCTCCATTATAGGATTGGCGACTTGGTTCACGATTCCCTCTTGCTTTTACTAGAGCTAAAGCGACTTGCATGGGAGGTTGTTTGGCATGTTTTAGAGTCTTTTGAGCTAGATCTGCAATCTGATCTGATTTAGCATAATTTTGTGAGTATGTGTGACCATATTTGAGGGTTTTAAGAGTAATACAAGTGCTGGAATTAATTTATGTGCAAACAGCAATTTATTTTGCCCTAGGCGACTTGCTATTTTGACTATTTTGGGAGTTTAGCTACTGTTGTTCTAATTTGGTTTGGTTCATCTTGTTCCTTGTATTTTTCCGAGTCCGGCATATCTCATTTGCCCAAATCGGAGTAGTTTGGAGGAAGATATGAATTTTTAAAGATTGCAGCAGACTGGGGTTTGATTAATAATTGTTTTCAGCTGTGTATAATCAGATTTAGAAATCTGATTTGTCTATAAATTATTTCTGAGCAAAGGGAGTGATTTTTGGAGTGTTTGGAAGCTTGTGGAAAGGCTGAAATATTTTTATTGATTTTATTCTAACCCTAGCGACTGGGTTTGGGATTTTGAGGGTTGTTTTTGAAGGGTTACAGTGGTTCAAAAATCCAGATTGGTAGCTCGTTGGAAAGCCCTTGATTTATAGAAAATTCTGCATTTTATTTGAGGACAAAATATGGAATATTGAGCAAGTTATGAATTTTCTAAGTTTCAGCTGTTATGGTGCATTTTTAATTAATTCACTGCTGCAATTAATTTCAGATTTGAAGTGATTAATTTCCTAACTGGTTCTCCCATCTAATCCACCACCTTGGCTCACTCCAACCCCTTTTTGGGTTGTATTGAAACTAACATTGGATTATTTGAGGTCAAACTAGGAGGGTTTAGTCCTTCTAGAGTCGATTCAGCGAATTAATTTGCATATTTGGATAATATCCCAAAAGGGGATATTACGAGGTGATGGATGAGGGTTTCCTTTTCTTTTTTGTTGCATTACTTATCTTTGGTTCTCAGATCTAAATTATTGCTGGAATGAAATTCTCGTGGGGGATGCCATGGCCTTTAACCTTCCTGTTTCTTGAATTGGGTAGTGAGTTACAATCATGGATGTGAAATTGATAAGAGCTTTGCCTTTTCCATGACACTTCCATTATTCACATTATATTTTTGGGTACCTTTTGTCTTAAATGTGTTGGCTTTTGGTGTTTCTTGTGCATATTCTATCCCGTCTCCTCCTACTAGAGCTGTAAATGGGTTGGCATTGCTACTTGAATGATCATTTCTTGCAAAATTGGCTCTTTAAAATTTGTGTTCTACTTGTACCGCATTATATGTTTCCTAACTCATAGTGGTTTTTAATGTTGTTTACCACGCTTTAATGTCTTCGCAGGCACCAAATCTGTCATTTGGGGCTGCTGTTGTGTAGTTTATTGCTATGTTTCCTGCGATGGGCAAACCACGGCTAGGTGTCCGTGCTCATTGCAGATTCTGCATCCATTTTCATAGCCTAATGATTGTTCCCATTCAAATCCTCCCATTTCTATGAATATTCGGTCTGACAAAGGGTTGTCCGAGTCTAAATTGACTCATATCCCAGCATAATTTTGCATCTCAGGTTTTGGTGAACTCTAAAGCAGCATTATATTTTCTGATGCCATTTCCTTTCTTCCTCAGAGATTTCGTGTCAGCATGCGCTTGGAAGTAGCAACATTCTGTCCTGTAATGGGACTGTTCTCATAATATCTTTTATTGGGTTGATAGCGGGAACTGGGTTGGTAGCGGGAACCAGTGTTACACGGGACGCATCCCCCAAAAAAAGACAAGTCCGGGACGTCCCGGACGTTTTGGGGACGCCAAGACATGGGGGAAACATTTCCCCACGTTTCCCAGTGGCAGGGGACGGGGAAACATTCCCGGGCGTTTATAAATCACGGAGGGCGTCTCGAGGACGTGGGGACGGCTCAGGGCGGCTGGAAGTCCCCAAAAGTTGAAACATTTCGGGACTTCTGGGTTTTTTTTTTTAAATTAATTTGTTTATTGTTTTCTCTTTATAAATGTTTACCCATTAAGCATAACCCAACTGTATTGTATTACAAAGACATATTAAGAAACAAGAGTGATATATGAATACAGAAATTTTCGAGCACAAATGCACATGGACTGTAACAACATGCTATGAAAACCAGTAGCATACATATTAACATTAGTATAGCTATATGTATGCTGCAATTTTTTAATATGGACGTCTGAATGTAGACTATATGCACATGGTGGACTGATATATAAATATGAATTGTTATTCATAAAAAATTTAAAATTTATCTGTATATTTTTAATATTTATAATTTTATATATTATTTTAATAGCCGTCCCCTTGCCATACCCCTGCCGTCACAAAATTTTGGAATTTTTTTGCCATCCCGAAACTCCGTCCCCGCGTCCTGCCATCCCGGAGTCTTAGGTAACTATGCAGGGAACCCATGTTTCATGAAGAGCCCTGATTTTTAATGAACCGAGGTCCTCCTTAGAAATCTCGGTTCTGTTCCTTCTTGGAGGAAACCACAACCATGAAACAGCTCTTGGGCATCATTAGGATATGCACTAATCTCAAAGATTTCAACTTGTCTCGTACCCACATTTGAAGTGTTTTAGGGCCAGAAACTGCTACCATAAATCTGGAGATCATAGCCTTTTTCTTCAATAGGCATAGACCATTCCCATTGCATCCATTGGGAAGGATATTTTTGGAATGTCTAACATCGGGTAGAATCCATTTTCCCTCTGAGTTTGGAAGATTGGTCTTGTTACAGTTCTTTGTGCATGGTAATGCAGAAAATGCTGCAACTCCTCTTTACAGATCTGTTTGGTTTCATTTGAGATTGCTGACTTGAAATTCTGATTTGGACATTTTAGGGAGGCCATTGCCTCTCCGTATGGCTGCTCTTCAGATCCAATCAACTGGTGACTAACCTGAGGAATAATTACTGGTATGGTGAGCTGCTGGGCCTGATCCAGTGAAGAAATGGGTATGGAAGCTAGAGTGGAAGGCAGTAGCTCGGGGGACAGTTTACTTTTCCTAGAACACTTATCCCAACTCTTCTTTCCCTCCATTTCCACCCATCTTCCTCCCTATGGTTAATTACTCCTACTACAGGAAACACCAGAGGTCTAGATCTGCAACTCTTAGATCAGTGAAATTTCACAAATAACTTTGTGTTTCAGCTACCTAGCCTTTTGCAACCTCCTAGCTCAAGCAGGTGGTCATAAGACAGCAATTGAATATTTCTAAGAATGAATTATATTGATTTGTTGAACATTTACAGATCCGAGAGTTTCCCATTCTCTCTTACCTCTAGGAAAATAAAAGCATTTCATTCCTGCATCGTGGTGTCCACATCAAAGGAAAATGGAAAATTAGCCAGGCCAGTGTAATCTGCACTTCTGTATTTTTCCTATTCTTTGTAGACAACACCACCAAAAGATCATTTGTGCAAAGGTTTTGCGTGTTGATTAATCCTCCAATCCTGCCGAAAACTCAATAGTGAACATCAAAACTAACAAAGAATCATATCCTAGACCTTCACTTGGTCACAGAACCCTTCTTTCTGAGTCCATTCAGTCTTTAAACCTCTTCTATCTAACCTTGCCATTCTTTCTTAGAGTCCTTTCCTTAGGACTATGTATCAACTTTAGGTTGTTAGATCTAGGGAATTATTAATTTCTATTCCTTGAAGTGCATCTAGCATAACTTTTCCCTTTCCCTCTGTATTTTGGAGATCATGGTAGTGCACCTTTTTCCTGTGTGTGTTTTACTCTTTTCTTCACTTGTTTTTGGCTTTTCTGTTCCTTGGCTTGTCAAATCCATGTAGCATGCTTTGATTTCCTTTCTTCAGTTCAAGATGGATATCAACGACCCTAAAGGATAGTGTTGGTTTGTCAAAGCCCAAGTGCTACACTGGAGAATCAAGTCCCATATACACTTCCCCTTAGTTCCAAACCTAGTTCAGTCTACCACTAAACCCTTCTCTGACTTTATCCACTCGCTCTTGCCTTTCATGAAGTATGGGATCCATTGGTAGGGTCTTTCCATTAGGCATGTGTATCACCATAGGTAGTGAAGGCCCAAAGATGCTTGGTTTGTATCCTCGGATTGCATCTGGCATACAATTTCCCTCCTTTCTCTCTGCACATGTCTTGATCAATGCAACATATCCCAATTACAAGGTTGTATAATATGTTAGGAATTTATTCCAGAGATTATAACTTTTTATTATTTATAGCTATCCTGCATTTTAGTACCAACCTCTTAACATTAAAAAACAGAAGGAAAATAAATCTAACAGGACAAGCACATCTTATACATCAATCTATTTTTAAAAAGTTGCTGAAACTCAATTTTAAACAGTTGAGATGATGGTATATTTTAGCATCAAGCACAGAAGAAGAAAAACAGGATATTGGCCATTTTTACCAACAATAACTGATTTTTGTTTGTATGAAAAATACATAAATGAAGAGGCCGGTGGAAAGAGAGGGATTTAAACTTTTGTTAATAAATGTTAAAGAGTCACATTGTACAGATTCCTTAAAAATACAAAATACGGGGCAGCTGTAATATTCTCAAGATAAAACAATTTTCACATAGAAAAGAGAGGACCTAGGAAATTTAGGCTTTTGAAGCAGCCCCAAGTAGCTTTCCCTATTCAAAACTGTACATTGGTCATACTTTTGATTGTTAATTTTCCTACCATAACGAACTACAGTGTTCCCATACCCACGGATATTTATCTTATACCTACCATATGAAATATTTACACAAGAATACATTCACTTTTGTGATGTCATGCCAAGAGAGAGCTTCACATAAACGGCATATAAATATGTATGAAACTTTAGAAGGTATAAGGTGCTTTCCAAGTTGGATGGACTGAGTCATGATCCTCTTGTTCCATCACAGCCTGCCAAATGGGATGAACGGGAACAACGTTTGGACCATGGGGTATTTTCTGGGCAGAGCCTACTGTCCCATCAGTGGAGCTCTCAGCATATGCTGCATGCCTTTTAGGGCAAGTTTCAGCAACTGATTGTTCATTTATCATCTCTTGCAATCCTGCTAATTAGAAAAAGAATCTAAGAGTCTTAGGGTCCAACAAACCAGTGAGAATAATGAAAACTAAATCCCAATAGAACAAAGACATAATTGATTACTAAGATGTATAAGGCCAAACCAAATGAATATAAGATTGTAAACCAGTTAGTTTGAAGTTCAGACATTTTTGAAAGGCTAACCTTTGATAGCATTACACTTCCTATTTAATCCTGCTCGGACTTGAATGGAATGTGGAAAGAATTATTTTTCAGAGAAAATATGCCGTATATATAATTTACTTGACAACAGACTTTGCCGATGTGCCATTGTGAATATATTGTATACAATATAGTGTCATACAAAATGGCAAAACCCCGGAGCTTGTAGGCATTGACCTTGGTTAGAAAACAGTGAGAATGAAGTACAATACAGGAATCCAAAGAATTTTCGGTCTACAGGCAACTATTTTCTGTATATGCATACAATAACCTTCTCCATTATATGCATATAAACACCAATAACACCACTATTGCTGAGCAGTGAGTGTACATTGGACACGCCTACAGGATCTTAAGAAACAAAGCTTTTGTCAATTTCAGTGTGTCAAAATCCTGCTGTGTTCTCTGTTCCAGATCCAAGAAATATTTTCATCTAAAAGTATTGAGAACTCGACCCAAATTCTAATCAAACTCAATATAATTTCAGTAGTCAGTCAGTAATGGAATAATGATGACTTCTGCACTAAAGTTGAAAGAACTGCCAAATCCAACCTCAAATAGGAAAACATATCTTACTTGACGAGCAGAAGCCTGAGATACCCAAGAAGGAAGCAAACATGGAGTATTGTTCAAGGCGTCATATGATGTCTCTTTTGCCTTTCCACAGTCGACAACAAAGACAATGTCATTTATTGTAATGCTTGCCTCTGCCATGTTTGTAGCAAGCACTATTTTTCGTACATTAGAAGGTGGTGCTTCAAAAATCAACCTCTGCAATAAGATATCACAAATACAAAGAAATCAACAAATTGTTACAATACATAGGAAATAAAAGGTTTTGAACCATACAAGATTGTATAAAAATCATAGATACTGTAGCTATCTATCTTGTAACAAAGCGCTTGAGCATAAACCAAACATTCCCCACATGTGCACAAGTAGACTATCGATGATAAAATATGTATAGACATCGTATTCATGAATGAACCTAGCATAGTATGAGAAAAGTAGGATTGTCTCCATTAACATCTTCAGTAATGTAAATGGTATGGTGATTAAACACAAGGGTTGCGCTCGTTGTGGTATTAACATCTTCAGTAATGTAAATGGTCTCCAACTGTATTCAGGTCTGACTCAAATACAATATTCAATCGACATATTAATGAGTGACTCTGAATTTTGGATAGGACAATTGGGCTCTTACATATGGTAGTGATGGTAGAAATAATTGTTTACATCAAGAGACCAACTGCACGTGACCTTACCAACCCATCATTAACTCAAAAATTAAATTAAGTGCGTGCATTTCATGGATGGACATCATTCCTTTATTAATTACTTGCTTTAATCATACTTATTTGCAATCAAGTCAACGCATTATAACAAAACCTCGATCTACATCCATCCCCTCCTAGCTTAGTCAGTTGGCACCCTTGCCGTATAGGCAGTTAAGGAGAGAAGATGAGGAAGTGGGGTCTAATGGCATCAAAGAAGTGAAAAACAAGCAACGGAAAGGAAGAGGTAGAAATAACTAAAATTCTATCCTTTCAGGTATGGTGCTCTATCTCTAATTTTGTGTGACCTCTTATAAGTTCTAACTTCGTTAGCAACTTGTACGACCTATCTACTGAGCCCCTTGTCATTCTTTCCAAGTAGAGCAACACAAGATCTACAGATCTGAGGAGTTAGGAAGGCAATTCATGGGACAGAGTCCCTTCACTTTAGGTAGATCTTCCCTATATTTACAGATCCAGCCAAAGGGCAGGTTCCTCTTCCTAACCAACAGTTATTGAAAACAAATAAAGTGAATAACAAAACTGTGACCACAGATCTAAGATTATTTATAGACAGGATGTTGAATCAGATGATATACAAAAACTGAGCTCAATCAGCTCTTTGTTTCTCCAGATTTGAACATAATTACAATATTTACGAATATGCAAGACTTAAATAACAATATATGCTTGTGGTTATGAAAAGACAATAAATATAATTCTACAATAATGTCCCCTTTTAGGGCTGAACCACACCAACAAGGAATTTACACAAACCCCAGCTGAAAATAATCTGATTTTTATAACAGCAGATCCAACAATATTAGAAACCCTAGCAGTGAACAGGAAATTACACTTTTAGGGCATCATACATCATTAAAAGCAGCTGAAAGTAAATAAACAAGTCTTCCTAATGCAACGAACTGTAGCAGCACTTAATGGCATCCATTCTCATGCAATATGGGCTGGAAATTAACATAGAAATATCCCAAATACTCAATAAATCCAGCAAGATGAAATCTAGAGCAAATTTGTATTTTATAAATTTATTTCAAGTGCAAATACAACTGAAACTTCTAAAATTCATAACTCCATCAATACTTGGAGTTTCAACACAAACCAATGCTCAAAATGATCTTGAAGAGACCAGCTATCCAATGAAAGTGAAATCACAATTTTCCAACCATGAAAACCCATTGAAAAGTGATCCCAAAATCTCCAAATGGGTAGATCAAGCTGGAAATGAATGTGGCAGCCCCCAAAAGCATGCCCTAGTTGGAATGTGTGCCCTAGCACTGATAGAAACCCTTTCCGTTCTAAAATTCTGAATTTTGAAGCTCTAATGTGACTCTCGAATGAAGTCACCAATGCAACAAATGAGGGTTTCCGTCCCCAAGTGTTGTGACTATTGAGGTTTTTGTCCCCAATAGGATCCAATGAGGGTTTTTGTCCTCAAAGGGGTGAAAATGAGAGCTCAATGCTCCAATTTCCAAAAGAGAAGTATATAATTCATAAGATGATCTCCACAAATGAGCCCCAACATTTGCTTTTATAGCCTTTACTTTTCTTTCTTTGTGGAGCGCTCCATGTAGGCCTCTTTATTTATTTATTTATTTTAATATTTGTTTTTCCCTCTTAAAGAGGACCTCTCCTTTTCTTTTATTTTAGTATTTAAAAATACTTTTTATTTTAATAATAATAATATGAAGTTGTCCCAACATAAGAATTGGTTGGGCCCTACTTAAAATATTATTAATTATTTTTAATTTAGAAAAGGGGACATTACAGATTATTTATAGACAGGATGTTGAATCAGATGATATACAAAAACTGAGTTCAATCAGCTCTTTGTTTCACCAGATTTGAGCATAATTACAGTATTTAGGAATATGCAAGACTTAAATAACAATGTATGCTTGAGGTTATGAAAAAGACAACAAATCTAATTCTGCAATAACATAATGGTCAGTGCTTTCTACATTGGACAATCACTCTTACTGTGGCAGAATATCAAAATGTACAGAAGAACAAACTGGTGAATGAATGAAGTGTGACTCTATGCAAATGGACTGGAAAATTTTGTGACAAGGTGAACAAGTGAATGGAAGAAAGATAAGCCAAGGCAGAGCTATTGAATCTCAATTACCAAATACAAACGGTGAACAAGTAAATAGAGAAAGATAAGCCATGGCAGAGCTATTGAATCTCAATTAAAAACTACAAAAGGTGTTTCTTTACCAACAGGTAAATGATGTTGTTTAGCTAAGTTTATTTGCAACAAATAATTTCAGAAAAATAATAAAATATTCACTAACCTTGTCGCAATTTAAACATGGTCTGCAGCCCAGTATGACTACTGTAATATTACAACTTGAATTTAATAAATTACAGAGACATAGTGACATCCAAGGACAATCACTGTGGGTTCTATGCCTATCACTACCATCTAGGTAAATAAATTTAACTAATTGATACCATACTATATTAGCCTAGGTTGGTTGTTAAATCCTGATAAAGATGACCCAAGTCAGGGAAATGTAAAGACTAAGAGAGATGGAATGGGCTGAATCACAAATGAAACACAAGCAAAAGCATGCCATTATTGAAATTTGGTCACACAGAAGATCCCTTTTTCTTCTTAAGGCTTCACTATACTCTGATCATTGTAATTGTCTTCCACTATTGAATATCTAAATGCTACAGCCTTGAGACCTTACAAATACAACCTCCACATAGAGTTCCGCTAGGTGCATTAAATTGTCACATTGCAGACTCTCCACCAATCACTTCACTAGTCTTTTTAAAATGACTCTCCACAATCTCTGACATAGGTTTGTCCATTGTTGAAAAACCTGCTCATCCTCTTGCGCCAGGTCGATGATAAACGCATTTTGATCAAGAAATATTCCCCCAACCAACAAAGGGGTGGTAAAGCCTCTATATCCCAAGTCACTGATTCCATTAATCAAATATTTAATCCACATTATAGCCGAGCGAAATGCTATTTTGTCTAATTGCACGCTTGGATCCTATATGTCACATAGTGACATCATCCACCAATCTGCTTTTTCTCTTAAGCTTATTAGCAGAAAGAAACTGTTCCTGGATCTGCACATACTGTTGCAGAATTTTGTTGGACCAAATAAGTTGCATTCTTGAGCACCCGTATTTCATTTGAAAATTCGACTTACCTATCAAGGGTGGCTTTTACCTCATCTAAAAAAATCATTATTCCCTTGCCGATGGCTTAGTGCTCAGAGAACTAACAAAACAATACCTAGAATGACAGTGTTACCTTTAACAAGTAGCCGCTTCTAAGTTGGCAACTTTTCTTCTCAAAACATCAAAGGTAACCTGCATAAAATTCAACCCCTCAGCCAACAATACACTAAGAGACCTCTTTTTGAGTACCCTTAGAAGATACATCCTACCAGCAGTTTCAACCATAACCTTCTTTCCTTTGACAGAATTTGCATCATTTTAAGTCCCTCATCCTTGTACTACATTTTAAATTCGTCCTCCATAATATCCGCCTTTTCATCTGCTAGAACTAGCCAAATCTTCATATATTTATCTTCTTTTTCTTGCGCTCTTCTTCTTCTAGTGCTTCATTATCACTCGAGGTCTATTGTTGGTCCCTTGCATCTTTCGGGAATCTTTGGTTGCCTTTTGCATAATCATCCTCCCCATCGCCATCTTCTAATGTCCCTTTCTAGGGCTGAAACTGAAAATCAAGGAAATAGCACAAACCCCAAGTGAAGTAAATTCTGATTTTTATAACAGTAGCTTTAATATTCCTTGAAACCCTAGCAGCGAACTGTATAGGGACTTAAATTCACCATATAACCATGCACAATAGCTGAAAAATACTTCTAAATAATTATTTCAAGTACGGCAACAATTATCCATCCAATTTGCATCAAAGAAATGGAGAAAACCAGAGATGATACCCAACTATAATTAAATTTATGACAGCAGCAGGGCAGCGACAAACAACGGCTGAAAATGATAGATAAACTCCTCCACAGGTAAAAATAGCCAAATTATAGATTCAAGCCTTATAAATTATGATAAAACAATATATAAAAAAATAAATAAGTTATGTGCCCTAGAAGGCACCAAATCACACGCAAACCCTATTCGCTCCTTAGGAGAGGGGATCCAAAATATGTAATATTCCCTTCCCAATCAAAGACCCTTAGCCTATTATGTCTTCCCAACGGCTAAGGAGAATTAAAAAGGGAGACTTCAGTTTTATTACTTTATTATAAAGTGCTAAAAAAATAAAATAGACATTATAAAAAGCACTTATAATAAAATAATAGACTTAATAATAAAATAACATAGAAGGAGCCAACAAGAGAAAAGCATTTATTAAATTGTTTATCCCTATGGAAAAATGCGACCAACTTGAGGAGCAATTAGAAAATACAAAAAGGAAAAAGTCATCGGTCAAAAGTTATCCTCCCAAGGAAAATGTGACTTGGCCTAGAAAGGATGGAGGGTGGAAAATGCATAGAAAAAATCATTGTATGTTGATTGGATATTTTGGAGGTTGTCTTGGGTCTCTTCTTTCTTTATAAGGAGAGGTCGACTTGTAAGAAGGCATTCTATGATCATCTTATATTTTCTAATTTGTAGTGAAGCTTGAGCTTTTGCATAAATATTCTAAGGACGAAAACCCTTAGGATTTATCCCTCTTGTGGATGAAAACCCCAAGAGCATTGTGAGGAATTTCTACTCAGGAAATTTTATTGAGCTTGCAAGGTTGTTAGTTATTTCCAGCAGTGAATAAAGAAGATTTTGCAGATTTGGTACAAGGGTTTGAAGGGAAGAGAGTGCAGCTGTGTTTCCTGCATTATTTCAACTCTTGCATAAATTTGAATTGTTTTGAGGTATTTCAGACCAGATTTGTATTGCTATATCATAATTTGATTTTTATGAATTAAAGCAACCAGTTTTCAGTATTTTTCCAATCCAAAACCCTAAGTGCAAGTTGGTGTTTTGGATATTTAGGGAACTTATGGTGGATTTTTGCATGAATGGGTAATATCATTGTGTTCTCCTTAATTTTTTGAATCCGTGCATAGTTTATTTGTGTGGATCGGAGCATTTTTGAGGGAGTTATGAATTTTTGAAGTTGCCATAATTTTCTGCAGACTGGGGTTTCAAAATAAATTTATTTCAGCCTTCTTGTGCATCAACATCTGTATTTTTCTTCATATTTTGGATTTATAAAATTGAAGGATCAGATTGACCGAAATATCAAGGTTTAATTGCTAATTGTTGAGATTTTCCTTTCATACCCTAGTCGCATTTTTCCATTAAAATTCAGATCTGCATAGTAAAAATCTGATTTTAATTTTGTGAGCTTGCATTTGGTTTTGGGATTTGCCTAAAATCCAACTAGGGGCAAAAATAGTCCCATTGGGGACATTACAAAATATGTCAAAGTTAAATATCCCTTGTAGGATAATACTTTAAAATATGCAAAATACAGACAAATTGCAGCCAAACAGAAATCTGATTTTTGCAGAAAATTAAATCTAGGGCAGCGAACAGAAAATAATGGATAACTCCAAAATACTTGCTCAAATCTCTTGAGATTTTAAATGGATCTTGCTAATACAATAACAGATATTATAGAATTGTTTATGAAAATTTTTGAATAACAGAATGCTGCTAGAAAATTACAGCGTGCCTAAACAAATGAAAACTTCTAAAATTAATATCTTCCGAATATAGATGCAAAAACTATGAAACCTTGGAAATATTATCTATAAATATAGGAGATGATATCCCAACCTTCAAATCAGAATTTGAGGAAGTGGAAACCCTCCAAAACAGACCTGCAATCTTCAAAACAAGTCGCCCCACCTGGGAGATGGCTGGAAACCCTTGCAAAGGCCTTCAAATTGATGCTAGACCTTGCCAAAGAGGATGCTTTGTAGATCTGCCCTGAAAAACCCAGAAATCTCTCCTCCAAAAATGCCCAAAAACCTCCAAAACCCTTCACTGAAACCCTCTGAAAATATCTCTGAAGAACAGCCCTGATTTCAGCTCCAAAATGACAAACTAGGGTGGATCTTTCACCACCGAAGAGTGCCCTACTAGCTAGGGATGGATCTTTCACCACCGAAGCTAGGGTTCCCGTGGGATCTTACTCCACAAGCTGGATATTTGCAAACAGCAGTTGCACATGAAAGAAAATATAAGTGTATGCATGAATGATCTTCCTTTCACCCCTCTTCTCCTTTTATAACTTTTCCCATGCCAAGGAACCCTAAAAAGCCCAAGTCGCATTTTCCCCTAGGGAAGACCAAAATAATAAAGTAACTTAAAGTTACTTTTTCCTTTTCAAGTCGCCATGGTCCAAAAAGGTGACCCCAATGCAAAATTAGAACATTAGGAGTTAAGTGGCCCCTTCCAACGATAAAACATAACATCTAGTCCCTTCGAAAGCACTTTATAACCCTGTCAATGGAAAATTATAACTGGACTAGATATTTATACCCAATAGCTCATAGCGTCCGTAACCCCTTGGGCATGACTAGGGTTAGGACCCGTCTCTTTGGCCCCTTAGGCACGTGGCGAGGAAAGGGGACATTACACAAAGCTCTTGTAGGCCTTCTTCTTGATGCCCAAGATCCAAATCAACGATAGAGTCTTGATAGATGTCTTCAATTTCACCAACATGAAGAGTTTGCATTCTCCACTAAGCCACAGGAAAGGTTTCGTCCTCCTTGGATGTCGCACAAGAGGGTTTCCGTCCTCAAGTGGAAAGGTATTGAGCAATCAGCCCAACAAACCAAGTATAAATGTATATGCGCCAAAGAAGATGTACAAATGAGGCCAAGCGACCTTCTTTTATATCCCTTGATTAGCACCAAGACCCCTTGGTGAGAACCGACATCTTTAAGCTTTACCTTTTTTTCTAATCACTTGTTGGGGTCTTATAACCCCAGCCAACCCGCCTTAAGGAGTGAAACCCCAAATAAAACATTAAAACTAATAAAGGAAAACTGAAATGAAGATCAATTACTTCCCATGTTCACGTATTCTTCTTGGCCACGGGAAGAGAGTGGCAAGAAGTCCTCATTCAACATTAATTTGAAAAAGGGGACATTACAGTCCTCCCTTCCCAAAATTGCTTGTCCTCAAGCAATTGCAAACTCTTGGATCCCAAATAAATATGTGGCTCCTTCTTTGATGTTCTTGTACATGAAGCAAACTCATTAAAGGAAAAATGTGTTCCCTTCTTCATCCACTCATGCTTTGCGGATATGATGGCTAGGTCCCTTCCTTGGCTTGCCACCATCTCATAATTTCCATTCAAATGATGGGTTCCCAAAACTTCAATAATGCTGTCCCAAAAACAGTTGTAACCTTGCATTTTTCTCTCAAAAATCAGAATGTAGGTGGCTGGAAACAAGGTATGACAGTCATAAATCACCTAATTTTTCCCACAATTTGAAGCTATGTTGGTTGAAGTAGTTGTCTTCTTCAGCTGGAACCATCTACCACTATTTTCCAATGATTTAGTGACCTCAAAATGACCACTCTTGCATCCGATCAGATCTGAAAACAACTCATAATCTGACTTTATCAAAATCTACAACTTAAAAATGGAACAGCAGCTGCAAAACTGAATTATCCTCGTAAAATTAGGTGAGCATGGCAATGACAAAAAACACCTCTTTAAAGGCTGAAAATTTTCTCCCAACATTCATCAATCGAAAAATGCTCCATCTCTTGACTGAAAATACTTGCCTACCCACTTGTATGCATGCAAATGAAATCATGTGGTGGCTGATATGAATAATGACAGCAGTACCAAGTCTGAAATTTTGAGCTATGGTTCTCCAAAGTACACTCCTTTTGTCACCACTAACCACCCACATACTTTGTTGGTGTTCCCTTGCATGAATACTCAACCATGAAGTAACTCTACCATGCTTATGTTGCGCTACTTTGATATTATACTTGGCTGGAAATGTACAAAATGGGGCATGTTTTGTGAATCCATCAACCACAACATGTAAACAACTCTTACCTTGAACCATGGGCAGACCAATGATGATTTCCATGGAGATACCTTTAAGTGTCACCTTCTTGCCCATATCCATAAAGCTTATTTCCATGTTTTGGAAATTGAAAGTGAGTTCTCCCAAAGAGTGCAACCATTGGACCCCAAGCACAAGATAGATACCAGCCATGCTAATCAAATAAAATACAACACATACCTCATGTTTTCCCAATGTGAAGAGGAGTTGGGGGCACCTCCTTGTACATGGCATAGAGTAGCCAACCGTTATCTTAACCGTGAAGTCTTTGAAGTCTTCCACCTTCAAATTCACCTTTTCCCTCAAACTCTCATCAATGAAACTGTGAGTAGCCCCATCAATCAAAACCGTGACTCCTTGTCCATGGAGAGTAGAACTTGGTTTCAAGGGACACTCTAGGAGTAAATCCTTCACAACTTTGTTAGGATACATAACAAATTCCAAACAATCCTCCATAAAATTTCTTCCTAACCATATGTAGGGAGTAGCAACATTGAATTCAACAAGGGCTTCCTCTTTCTTATAATTCAAAGGATTAACCGGAACCCAAACTTTAATGCTCACATAGTCTTGCAAGAAAATATCTATGTGCCATATGTTACTCCTCAAGTTCTTCACATCATCACCAATTATATTACCAAACATCAAACATGACATGTGATCTTTCTTAACAAGCTGCCCATAATGACACAAGTATGGCAGTGGCATAAGAGGAAATAAAATGTGAATTTTTTCATCGTACCTTCAGCTGCCAACAAGGATCCCACCACTCCTTTGTTGGTACTTCATTGGAACATCTCCAAAACTCACTCTGTCATGTCCCTTTTTGGAGGCTAAATTTTGAAGGCCTTAACCCATTCTTTCCTGTGGGTCTAAGGAGAAAAGCAAGGGGAAATTTGGACTCTAATTAATTATTGCTTAGATAGTGTTTTTAACATTTATCCTATTGGAAGCACTATGCTCCAATAGTGAATCTTAAGTAGTTTAGTAATAAAGATATTTTGAGCATGTAGGCTCCAAATACCCATTTTAATACTTAAAAGCACCTACTTAAGAGATCAGCCATGATGTTTATGTTTGTTTAAGCACTTCGTATGGCTATTTAAGGAGGTCAGTTGGGCATTAATGATTCAGGTTTTAAAGATTATTATTATTTTGGTGAAAGTTGACTAGTGTAGCCCTTTTACTCTCTCTCTCTCAAGGACGAAACGCCTAAGGTTGAGGATCTCATCCAAGGACAAAAACCCTTAGTTGGGGAACTTGTGAAGGACGAAAACCCTTCATGAGATTTTGGTGTGTGCAAGCGGATTTGGAAAGCAATAAAGTATCTTTTCTTGCATGTTTTGGTCTCTTTGGTGCAATATTCTATTTGTTTAGAGTGGAGCGACCCACTTGGAGATAGATATTTGGTATGTGTGATGTGCATTTGGCAATTCTGAAATTACTAGCTTATTCGCCATAATTTATAAGGCCAATATCTTGAGTTTCATGATTTTTGGTGCTTCCCAAGTTGAGTTATGAATTTTTGAAATAACACTGCAGACAAGGGTTTGTTGAAATTCATATCTCCATATCTAGGGCATTAAAAATCAGATTTCTTGCATTATATGATTGTTGAGGATTTATTTTAATTTTAGAAATTCAAGTGAAGTTGATTGAAAGGTTTTCGAAGACTTATAAGTGGATGTGAAATCCCAAAACAAGTTGTTGCACTAGAAGGGAGTTGGCTGACATCGATAAAGGGTTTTATACATTTCTTTCAGTCACTAACAACTCACTAAAAATCAGAAAAATGTTGTTTATCTTCAGCTTTTGGTCATTTCTGAGGTCCCCCAAAAAGGGACAATACACACTCCAAGGTGATAAACTCCCTCAATTTTCCCATCCTTGACTGTTGTTTGGAAATTTCCAGCGAACTGAAAGTAATCATGAGGAACTGGAAGTGCCTTTCCTTCATGAACATACCCTTCCGTAATGTCATCCTCTTTGCCCTTATGCAAATCTGATTTCTTTTCAACAATTTTCCACAAGCACCCATTAGAAACCAATGAAATATCATTAAATATTAAAGAGATTTTACCTTGGGACTCATGCTCCCTGATTTCCCTAGGTTCATGCTTCAACCAATGATGTCTTCATGCTGCTGTTCTGAAAATCAGTCAAGAGATTTACTTTGGCAATGGAAATGGGGGCTTCTAGGGCTTCAATGGGTTGTTCCCTCTCAATGCCCAACAACTTCAGTTGTTCTTCTTCCTTCTTTGGTTCAATCTTCGGAATGCTCGGAAGATGGTTAGGGGCCTCTTGGAAAATATTCTTTTCCCTTTAGTACCCTTCATCCTCACATCTTTGTTAGAATAATTCTCATGATGATCAAAACCTTGCAAATACATAGTGTGAGGGTGATGCAATAAATTAGTTTGCTTACCATTTGTTGCTGATATGTAAATTCCAGCAGACTGAAAACCAACATGAGTATAAGGTGAGGCCTCCTTTTGAAAGGCATGCCACTCAACCGGGTCATCCCAAATCTTAGCCTCAAGAACCTCTTGTAGATCGAGTGTCATGTCCCTTTTTGGAGGTTGATGTCTCGAAGACCTTAAACCATTCTTTCACCGTGGGTCTAAGGAGAAAAGCATGGGGAAATTTGGATTATATATTTATTATTGCTCTCATTTATCCTATTGGAAGCACTATGCTCCAATAGTGAATCTTAAGTAGTTTAGTAATAAAGGTATTTTGGGCATGTAGGCTCCAAATACCCTTTATAATATTTAAAAACACCTACTTAAGGGGTCGGCCATGATGTAATGATTGTTTTAAGCACTCCTTATGGCTATTTAAGGAGGTCGCTTGGGCATTAATGAAACATGTTTTGGAGATTATTCTTATTTTGGTGAAAGTTGGCTAGTGTAGCCCTTTTACTCTCTCTCTCAAGGACAAAACCCCTTGGGTTGAGGATCTCATCCAAGGACGAAAACCCTTGGTTGGGAAACTTGTGAAGGTCAAAAACCCTTCATGAGATTTTGGTGTGTGCAAGCATATTCGCAAAGCAATAAACGATCTTTCTCTTGCATTTGTGGTCTTCTTGGTGCAATATGTATTTATTTATAGTGGAGCGACCTACATTGATGTGGAAATTTGGTATGTGTGATGACATTTTGGCAAATCTGAAAATACTCTCTTATTCTCTATATTTTCTAAGGCCGAGATTCCGAGTTTGATGAATTTTGGTGATGTTCTACTATTTTTAGCAAGCTTGGGAATGTTCGTTGGTTAGGGTTCCATAATTAATTAATTCCACATACAATTCTGATTTTTAACAGCTGCAAATGATTGATAAGGGTTTCCTAATAATTTTGGCATAAGTTTGGAAGGATTTTTGCAAGGTTTAACCCCATTTTGAAGGGTTGTTTTCACCTAGGGAAGTCGCTGCCCTAGGAAGGGTTTGAAGTTCAGTTTTTGCAGGTTTATAACAGCAGTGCCCATAAATCTGATTTGGGAGCTTTTTGCCATTTCCCCCAAGGAAGGAACATTACTTGAGGTATCGAGCTCTTTCCTCCCAAGCCTGTGAAGTATGCCAGATGATAATGGTTTTCAGTTTTACCAGAGGAGGGAAAAGAAGAAAACAACGAAGTTTGGAGAAGAAACATTGGAGGCGATTATGAAAACACAAGAAGTAATGAAGGAGGTGTTGAATAGGCTTACCCTAGCCATTCAAAACTTGCAAGGTGATGGTTCGATCAAAGGGGACGAGTTTTCCTATAGTCCCCGTGGATCAAAGAAGGGGAAAATCCCCTTTGCAAGGCCTTACAAACCCCAATTCATGGCTATGAAGGAAGTCGCTCCACAAGGGAGCCCTAGGCAAGCTCATGAATACATCATATTGCTTGCAGAATACCAAGAAATTTCGGAGTTTCGAGAGCCAATATCTCTCACAAATTTCATCAAATTGAGGGCAGAAGAAGGACATTATCGGCAAAGAACCCTAACGCCAAAGGAGGAAGTAAAACATGCCAAGAAGATGAATGTTTCAGCCCTAGGGAGAAGAGGAATTGTTTCAGCCCTAGGGAGAAGAGGTCCTTCCTTCGGGATGAAGAAAGTTAAGGAGCATGCCATCCAAGGCTTGTACTTAACGATGAATTGTTGATATCTAACGGTTGCATTGAACTAACAATTGTCAATGAAGAACCCTTGATAGAGAAGGATATACTTTTGAAGGAACCAAATGTTGATATTAGACATGAGAAGAAATTCATATATGCAAGCACGGAGGATGTAATGGAAACTCAAAGAAAGTGTGAGGAGTGGCAAAGAAGAGCTAGGGCTGCTAGATTGATAGCCGCTCAAGGGAAACAACACTTACAAGAGCATAAGGCAAAGAGCTCTTCATTATTGACAAGGAAAAGGGAAGCAACCATGAAGCATGAGGCAAAGGAAAAAGAAGGGTTTGATGAAAAGAAGAAATTCAGAGTTGAAGTCAAATTTCAAGGTGAAATTAATGATTTTCAGCTTGCTGGTCTGTCCCAAACAGCCACCACCAAGGAGCCAATCAATGAAGATATTAACAAAGAACAATCCCCATTTTGTCATCATCCAAAGAAAGGTAAAAATCCCTTGTTGTTCTATGATAATTTATTGGATTCTAATGGTTACACAAGGCAGTCACATGATGGAATCAAATCAGATTTAATAAGGGCCTATAAGGATGATGTTATGCATGAGATAAGGGCTCCATCGGGTTATTTTCTGAGTGTTGTTCCTAACTCAGAAATTCTGAGTCAAGAAAGCATCAAAGGCAGCCCATGGTATGAGGAAATCTCCATTTTGTTGCTTGTTGATTTGACACTGCTGATATGTTACCCTCACACACAGCTGGTTGGAGAAGGTGATCAGATTTTATGCTTGTTATGTCCTCTTATATCACCACTGATTGGGCATCCTTATGCACCTCATACTCCACGAAATAATGAGGTAAGAAGTGTCTCTTGTATGGATTCTTGGCCTCAAATTCAAAATTGTTTTGCATAAGGAATATAGGTGCTATGATGAGTTCTACAAAAAGAAGAATGTCTGATTTCAAAATCAGTATGGAGGGAAATTTTATCATGACATGTGTGGGGCATCAAAGGCATGATGATAGTTCTGATTTTCTGTTTCATATGTGGTTAACCCATGGTTCCATGAATATGGAAGAACTAGAAAAAATGTGGTGGAAGAGCAGCACCCTTTCTTCAATGTGTGGCACACCTACTTCTCATCCATTCAGGGTGAAGGTTTTTTTCATAACCAAGGGGTCACTAGGCTTGTCAAGAGTGGCACCACCATACCTTGCACAAAGAAATTGGGACAGCTATCACTTCTCCTAGGAAAAGATGAGGTATGTGATGAATTCTTTGTGATTAAGTTAGTTGATGATGAAGTAGTTCTTGGAATTCAATGGCTGCAATCTTTGAGGGAATTCACCCTCAATTGTCATAATAGAGAACTGAAATTCTATGACAAAGACAAAGAAATCAGAATTCAAGGTATTAAGGATGAAGGGAGTACATTGGAGAATGCTTATTGCGGTTTGCTTTCTCACATAACAGCTGATTGGAAAAATATTGTTACAGCTGAGTATGTCAAAAATCAGCTTGCTAGTAACATCATGGAAGAAGTTTGCATGAAGGAACAACATAGGATAGTTGTTTTGGGGCAACAAGTAAGGCACTTGCAATCAGAAAACCCTCCACAACGAAGGTTAATCACACTTGCCACCAAGTGAATTTTGATTACTTAGAAGTGGTGTTCTTCTAGCGACATGGACAAGGTAAGGGTAACTTTCATAAGATGTTTTTGGCCACTTCACTTTTGAGCTTACAATACTACAACCGAGAAGAGGTGTTTTTCCCAATTTTGTTTGTTGGGTTGTGGATATCTTCTTGGGGAAGCAATAGAGGGGCAGATTTGAAGACATTCTTTTTATGCAAAATGATGGGTAAGAGGGTTCACTCATTCAAAACAATTAAGGTCAATGTTCCAACATATTTGGTGTTATTTGGGACAAAACTTTGGGCATGGTATGGCTGTTATACTTACATACCAGCACTCATGAGTTATGATCCGAGCCAAATTTTGAAAAGATTGGTTTGGGGCAGCTTGGAAGCATCTTTTGGAGGCCAAGGTAATCATCATGACAGCTGTTATATCTTTGTTTTATACGTTGCCTGCATTAATTCCAGCTCTCTACCCATTCTTTTGACAATGAGGAAGGGTTTGCAGTCTATTATCATTGTTGATGTGTTTCCAACTGTTATAAGAAAGATCCCAGCCCCTATCCTTCTGATTTTAGGGAACAAAATACATGATTACAGTTGTGTTTGAAACAACAGGAGGGAAATTGGGAACAACAAATGTTTGGACAATATTTATAAGGCCTTGGCAAGCAAAGTAGAAGAATTTGACATCATATCCACAAAGCAAGAGTGGATGAAGAAGGGGACACATTTTCTCTTTGACGAGTTTGCTTCATGTGCAGGTATATCTAAGGAGGAGGAGTTGAGACTTAATTGGGATCTCGGGTACTTGTAATTGCTTGGGGACAAGCAATCTTGGAAAGGGGGACTGTCATGTCCCTTTTTGGAGGTTGATTTTTGAAGACCTTAACCCATTCTTTCCCCGTGGGTCTAAGGAGAAAAGCAAGGGCAAATCTGGATTATATTTTTATTATTGCTCTCATTTATTATCATTTATCCTATTGGAAGCACTATGCTCCAATAGTGAATCTTAAGTAGTTTAGTAATAAAGGTATTTTGGGCATGTAGGCTCCAAATACCCTTTATAATATTTAAAAACACCTACTTAAGGGGTCAGCCATGATGTAATGATTGTTTTAAGCACTCCTTATGGCTATTTAAGGAGGTCGCTTGGGCATTAATGAATCATGTTTTGGAGATTATTCTTATTTTGGTGAAAGTTGGCTACTGTAGCCCTTTCACTCTCTCTCTCTCTCTCTCTCTCTCTCTCTCTCTCTCTCTCTCAAGGACAAAACCCCTTGGGTTGAGGATCTCATCCAAGGACGAAAACCCTTGGTTGGGGAACTTGTGAAGGACGAAAACCCTTCATGAGGTTTTGATTGTGCAAGCTAGTTGGAAAAGCAATAAAGGATCTTTCTCTTGCATTTGTGGTCTTCTTGGTGCAATATTGTATTTATTTATAGTGGAACGACCTACATTGATGTGGAAAATTGGTATGTGATGACATTTTGGCATATCTGAGATTACTCTCTTATTCTTTATATTTTCTAAAGTCGGAATTCCGGGTTTGATGAATTTTGGTGATGTTCTACTAATTTTAGCAAGCTTGGGAATATTCGTTGGTTAGGGTTCCGTAATTAATTAATTCTACATACAATTATGATTTTAACGATTCTGAAATGATTGATAAGGGTTTCCTAATAATTTTGGCATAAGTTTGGAATGAATTTTGCAAGGTTTAATCCCATTTTGAAGGGTTGTTTTCACCTAGGGAAATCGCTGCCCTAGGAAGGGTTTGAAGTTCAATTTTTGCAGGTGTATAACATCAGTAACCATAAATTTGATTTGGGAGCTTTTTACCATTTCCTCAAGTCCCCCAAAAAGGGCCATTACAATCTGATTTTCCTTCACCATCTTGCCACCACATGCAATCATTGGAAATCACAAAAACATCATTTATTGTCAAAGAATCTTTACCTTCACGCTGCATATTGGTCTTCTTTTGTTCTTGTTTTATGATTTCTTCTTCTTGCCTTATCACCAAGGGAGAATCTTTTTCTTCTTTGGCTAGAACACCTTTCCCATTTTCCTTTGGCATGGTGGATTCCTCCATGGGTTGTTCTCTCTCCATTATTTGCAGCCCTGATTTTTCTTCTTGCTTCACCATTGCAACTTGGAAGTTCTTATCCTCTTCCTTTCTCCATGCATGTTGAAGATCCTTTTGTGGTGCTTGATACCTAAGTCCTTGCCTTTCTCTTCCTTTGTTCACTCTTATGAATTCTACAAGGGATAGGGCATCATGAATCTCAACTGGAAGGGCCCTATACTCATAGCTGGCCGTAATGTTATGACCCACTAAATGTTTTGTTTCAACCACTTGGAATGACTTCTTTTCTTGGGTGGAAGGTAGGCCAAAATGACCTAGATGAAGAATCGCTCACAATTCTTGGTGGTTGAATATTATTGCTTGCCTTTGAAGAGCTTCCTTCACCATTTAGGTTTTGCACAGCATGGATCAATTGTGTCATCTTATTCGCCAATCTTTCTTGCCCTAGGGCAAGCCTCTCAACCCTAACATCATCAATATGCATGTTTGTCGTTTATCTGTTCTTCTGAATGAAACCCTCTGGAATGGGAGGATCAATGCTTTGATACCACTATAATGTCCCTTTCTAGGGCTGAAATTGAAAATCAAGGAAATAGCACAAACCCCAAGTGAAGTAAATTCTGTTTTTTATAAAAGGAACTTTAATATTCCTTAAAACCCTAGCAACGACCTGTATAGGGACTTAAATTCACCATATAACCATGCACAACAGCTACAAAATATTGCTAAATAATTATTTCAAGTACGACAACAATTATCCATCCAATTTGCATCAAAGACATGGAGAAAACTAGAGATGATACCGAACTATCAATAAATTTATGACAGCAGCAGGGCAGCCACAAACAAGGGTTGAAAACAATAGATAAACTCCTCCACAGGCAGAAATAGCCAAATTATAGACTCTAGCCTTATAAATTATGATAAAACAAAACATCAAAGAATAAATGAGTTATGTTCCCTAGAAGTCACCAAATCACACTCAAACCCTGGTCGCTCTCTACGAAAGGGGATACAAAAATATGTCAAAGCTCTTGTAGACCTTCTTGATGCCCTAGATCCAAATCAGCAATATTGTCTTCAATAGATGTCTTCAATTTCACAAACATGAAGAGTTTGCATTCTCCACTAAGCCACAAGGAAGGGTTTCCTCCTTTAATGCCACACAAGAGGGTTTTCGTCGTCAAGTGGAAAGGTATTGGGCAATCAGCCCAACAAACCAATTATAAGTGTATATACACCAAAGAAGATGTGCAAATGAGGCCAAGCGACTTTTTATATCCCTTGGTTGGTGCAGAAGACCCTTGGGTGAGAACCGACCTCGTTAAGCTTTACTTTATCTTCTAATCTCTTATTAGGGTTTTATAACCCCAGCCGACCTGCCTTAAGGAGTGAAATCCTGAATAAAACATTATAAATAATAAAGGAAAATTGAAATGAAGTTCAATTACTTCCCTTGTTCATGTATTCTTCTTGGCCACGGGAAGAGAGTGACAAGAAGTTCTCATTTGACATTCATTTGAAAAAGGGGACATTACACATCTCCACCTCCATTGACAAATGGACATGTGCTTGCAAATCAATTGTTTTGTAATGGCTAGAACTAGTAGGATTCCATTGTGCTCCAAATTGATAAGGACCCTACCCCGACAAACACTATTTATTATGGGGGACAACTAGCATCTTCAAAGGCTAGATATTGATCCCAAAGATAATCTAGGTAGCTAAGTACAAATACAAGTACGGGACGAGAACTTAGGTATGCCATTACAAAAAAAAATTGGGTGCTTGGGTACGGCCATACAAAAATATTTAAAATATATAACAATATGGTTAAATAAGCAAATTAACCATATAATATGCAAGTAACCAAAATAAGCTAAATAACTTAACAAAATGATAATTCAATGCCAAATGTCAAGATATTCATTGGTCGAACTTAGAATAAGTACATTGTGCACATGTTAAAATGTATACACAAAAATGAAGACAAACCAGCATATTCATTATTTTCATAATCATATTGCTCTCCAGTGTATTCAACGAAAGTATCACTAGAAACATCATGTGGTTCATTAGAAGTAGAACCATCGTGTGGTTCATTATAAGTAGAACCATCATGTGGTTCATTAGTAAAAGAACCATTATATGAGAGAGCAAATAAGCAAGCAAAGATAAGTATGCAATGTGAGGTAAATGTGTTGTTTAAAATGAGTTTGGGGGTGCATTTTCCAGCTTAGGGTTAATTTTTGAGTTTGAAAAGTTGTATTAACTTTATTTTAAGCAAAAATATTTTAAAAAATTGTGGGAAAAATATGATGGCTATAGGAATCAGTACTCAGGTACATCTGGGGTACATTGAAAAACATGCCTGGGTATGAACTCCTATACCCGAATCGTCACCCCCCCTCGCATACTCGTGGGTGTACCTATCCCCAATTGTACCATACAAGAACCATGCCCCTACAAGGGCATACCTAGTAACCTAGAACATAATTTGTAGCTTGGGGCCTAACCGCAACTACACTCGGACTTAGCACGATCTTATGATACTACCGCATCAAATGATTGGGAACTTTAATTTTGCAATGCCTAAATAGCCCATTTGCTTCCTGAAATTGCCCACTTTTAATGGGCACGTCTTCTGTTATCTCAGGCGTATTGATATCCTCCTTAGCTCTAGCCCATTTCCAATTGTGTCCAACATCTTAGTTGTTCTTCTAGTCATTTCAGGTTTTAGGAATGGGACTTGCCTTATCTTCTTCATAATCTGATTGTGAAGTTTTATCTTTTAGACTTTCTCACAAGTCCGTGAACAATCTTGGCAGCCAACTTTTCCCTTTGTACATCCCGATATTTTTCCTCTTGTGCATCATCATAACATACTCATGACCAAGGGAACGACCTTAATGTCATCATTCGCCTCTTTTGAGTTGGAGGTATTGTGCCTTATCCTCAACTATTTTTGTAACAAATATAATCGTCATAAATATAAGCCAAGTTACTAATTCAGGTCCGGTTCGGGTTTGGATTCGACGAACCGGTTTGCCAAAACCTCCAATGCCCGGAAACACCAACCAAGGCAGCATGCCCGAGTAGAGACATCCCTGATACTGGTACTACCTAAAACATATTCCGAACTCCAAACCAGTCTCAGTACGCCTCTGCCATATGCAGGTTGTACCCGAGACGTTTCTATAACGTTTCAGCACTGCTTCTAGTTTTTAAACACCAAAAATAAAAAATAAACTCTAGATGCTTTTGTTTCAGCAATACTTGAGGGAAATCTAGATGATATGTTCTAGATTCTAGATTATAATCATGTACATATGAGACTTTAAGCATGTTAAATGTTTTGAACTTTCATGAATACAAATCATTTTTAAGTGATTTATCTTTCATGGGAGGGCAAAAATGAACATTATGCATATACATATAGATAGATAGAGAGAGAGAGGATTGTATTTTGGACATTTCTAAGTCGTTTCATACCCAAAGGGTTTTCTCAAAATTTGCATTCCCACGTTTTGAACCCATACCCATTTCCTAGGCACCTAGGCCGGGACAGCATTATTTTTTGGCCTTGGATACGGCTTGAGTTAAGCCATACAAAAAAATTAAAATATAGAAATTCTAGCCTAATAAGTACGAAATTCTCCTTTTTGTGTTTCACTTAGCTTTTAGGGTTTGAAAAGTGTTTTTATTATATTTTCTTGTTACTTAATGTTTATTTTTGAGCAAAAATGAAAAAAATAAAAATGCATTTTTGACATAAGTCATTCACTCCCGATTCGCCTTGGGAAGCCCGGAGTTGTCCTAGGAAGCCCAAATTCGCCCGGTTCTTCTGCGAACACTACCAAATCTGAACAAAACCCATAAAGAACCATCCTGTACTCCATACCCAAGGCATATCAGGGCAGATCCTACTGCGCACCTAAGAGAATCGGTATCTTAGAATATGGCATGTACTCAATATTATAAAGGTGCATTAACATAGGAAATAAATGCACAAAACTAAATATTGTGATATAGAAAAGTTTGTAAAAGGGTGTGTATATTTAATTAACATTGTTATTAAAGGTTAGTTTGCCCAATCCATTTTCTGAGTTTTCCTCCTATCTTTGTTTTCTTCTCTCCCATGGTATCATAGTTAGACTTAGAGGTATGTGTGTGTCTACAAAAGATAAAGAGAGGCATGTAAGAGAGGATTTGTATGGTCAAATCAGGAAGGAATAAACCAGCAAATAATATCTCAAACCCTAGATTTTGATAAAGGAGAAATCAACACAAATTCCAAGGAATTTGTCATGTCCCTTTTTCAAATCAATTCCATTTGAAGATCTTAGCTTATTTTCCATCCTCATGGGTTCATGCAAACAAGCTAGAGGAAGCCAACAATGTCATCATGTACTTAATTTCATGATTATTTCTTTAATTGGCTTTGTATTTGTTGGTGAGTCTAGCGCCCAACAATAAATTAGAAATAAAAAGATATTGGTGAGCATGTAGGCTCCAAAAAGCAAAAAGAAAATAATAAAGCAAGTATAATTGTGGTCGACCTCATTTCAAAGCCCCAAACTCGCGCCACCCTCTTATTATAAATAGAGGTTCTTGGCATTAGTTTAGGACATTCTTTGGAGATTATTCTTATTTTGGTGAAAGTTGCTAGTGTAGCCCTTTTACTCTCTCTCTCAAGGACGAAACCCTTGGGCGAAAGGATCTCATCCAAGGATGAAAACCCTTGGTTGGGGAACTTGTGATGGACGAAAACCCTTCAGGAGATTTTGGTGTGTGCAAGTGAATTTGGAAAGCAATAAAGTATCTTTTCTTGCATGTTTTCGTCTCTTGGGTCCAAATTATATTTTATTTAGAGTGGGGCGACCCACTTGGAGATAGATATTTGGTAAGTGTGATGTGCATTTGGAAATTCTGAAATTACTAGTTTATTCTCCATAATTTATAAGGCCAATATCTTGAGTTTCGTGAATTTTGGTGTTTCCTAAGTTGAGTTGTGAATTTTTAAAATAAAGTTACAGACAAAGGTTTGTTGAAATTCATATCTCCAAATCTAGGGCATTAAAATTCAGATTTCTTGCATTATTTGATTGTTGAGGATATATCATAATTTTAGAAATTCAAGTGAAGCTGATTGGAAGGGTTTTGAAGGCATGAAGGAGGGGTTGAAACCCCAAAACAGGTCGCTGCCCTAGAAAAGGGTTTAATTTGCAGGTTTACAGGTTTATAACAGCAGCTCTATAAATCTGATTTGTTAGTTTTCAGCCATTTCCGAGTCCTCCCAAAAAAGGGGCATTACAAAGTGGTATCGAGCATCATCCTCCCAGCCTGTGAAGCATGGAAAAATTGGAGATGATCATGGAGTTACAAGGAAGGATAGCAGATGAATTGGATAGGTTTGTCCTAGCCATCCAAAATATGCAAGGAGGTGGTTCACTCGAGGAAGAAAACGTTTCGAGGATTGACAACTTGACAACAAAGCATATCGAGCTCTTCCGGAAAAGATGTGTGATGCCCTTTGCTTTGAGGATTTTGTAGAAATAGAAAATCATATAGTGGGAATTGGCATAAGGCATAATGCCCGAACCCCATCAAAGAAGCTTGGCAAAAAGGTATCATCCATTGAGGAAAGAAAACCCTCCAATGTGAGAAGAAGCAAGTCGAAGAGCATGTAGCGGATCAACTACAAGATGGAGAAATCATGATGAAGATCAAAGAGGCAACTTCCTTTTATAGCCACCCTTCCAAGGTGACAAAAGAGGAAGAACCATCATAGCAGCTGTTTGGGGTGAAGGATCAGCCTTTGGGAGCCCTAGAAGCACCCACCGCCATTGCCAAAGGTGAACCCTTGACTGATTTTCCTTTCCGCCCTATGAGAGCACAAGAGGATGGAGAAAATGCTAAGCAAAGACCAAGGAAAATGGAAGGTAAAGAACTTTTTGTTGTTAATAATATTCCCTTGAATTCTAATGGTTGCATGTGGAAAAATACTAAGGGAACTTGGGAGCATGAGCAAAAGGATGAGAGGAAGCTTGAGGAACAAGAGGATGAAGTGAATAGCTCAAGCAATTCTCAAATGACAATAGAAGATGGAGTCGTTGAGAAAGAAGGTTCAGTGGTCAAGAGATCTAAGGCCATGGCACTTACACCCATTGTAGTTCCGAAGGGTCAACATTATGAGGTAATCAATGATCATTGTTTAGTTAATATTGATGATATTTTAGCATGTGATGAATCCAGGACTGAAAAGAAGGGTGAGGAGCAAGAAGGGGAAGCGAAAGGGATGGTTGGAACCCATTTCCCAAATAGACAAGATAACAGTCAGCTTGCTGGTCTGTTTGTAACAGCAGTCCATAAGGAGCAAAATGACGAAGAATTAGACTTGGGTAAGAGCCACAAAGACACCCCAAGCACATGTGAACAAGGTATGGAAGTAATGCAGAAGGGGAGAGCACCAATTATAGAAGGAGCAAAGGCAAAAGGAAAGGAATATCGGGTTGACAGTCCAAGGAAAAAAATATCTCAGATTTATTGCTTCCTAGTTCGGCATTACATGGAGCTAATCACCATAGTCTGTTTGACACAAATGTGGGCAAAATGGAGAGCATGTTGAGTAGTAAGGGGTACTTACACCTTTTTGGGAAAACTCCAAGTTATGCGTGCATCAAGACAAAGGTCGCTTTATGCACAAGGACTGAAATTGGATTGTTAAGAGGTAACCCTCTTCCCAAGGCCCACGGTATGCATGCAAAGGTAATTACTTCCTCTTTCCGCTTGGTTGGTAATCCATTTGATATACATATGTTTGAGGGAAGAGATTGGGGTCACAATGATGCTTGTGTTGATGACATCTCAACAAGTCTTATGAGGGCAAGAAGATTGAAAGAAGTTCTCCATGAAGGACCAACTGATAAGGTTGTTGGACTGTTATCAACAGCAGCCAAACATGGGGGAATTACCAACATATTCAGTCCTAACAAAGTCCCGTGCATGAGTGCCATCACCACCTTGAAGAAGCTAAACGATACAGTGAAGGTAAGCAGCCCGGAACCTAGAGATAACTCAGATTTATTGCCTATCATTGTACCATGTCAAATTTATGGATATCATGATCAGCTGGGAAGGAATGTACTCTTTCCTATGACCCTACCATGTTTTCACCTCCACAATCCGCAAGATAAATCAGGTTTGCAAGGAATCCATGGAGGTAAGGTGCATTTGATATATTTTTGGAGGGCTGATTCTAACTCAGAAATTCTGAGTTGTAAAAAGGTTAGGGACAGCTCATGGTCCAAAAAGTCTTCTATTTCATTGCCTACCAGCATGCCCATACAGTTCGGTTTTCACCATGCACAATCGGTCAGGTATGATGTCAATGTTGTATTGCTCCATTCCATGATACTGTTGTATTCTTATCCTCATGATCAGTTTGCGCCAAGTGTAGAGAAGATAAGTAGTGAATGGTATAGCAAAAGGTGCATGGATGCTTGGGTACAATGTCAAAGTTGTTTTAGCATATGTGGAATTGGTACCATTGTGGGCTTCAAAAGGGAAAGAAGGTTTGATTGTATGATCCATATGATTGGTAATCTCAACCTTGAGTGTTCGGGAGTGACCCACACCTTTGCATCTTGGTTTAACACTCATACATACCAACTTTTCCGGATAATTGGTTTCTTATTTGACCATGGAGTAACAATGCCCGTAGTTAATAGCACCACTCATAAATTCATGAGTGGAGGACATACAGTTAATCGTGGACTAAGCATGATCACCAATGTCAATAATAATTTCCTGCCTTTTCATAGGAAGGTGCAAGGTATGTGATGTTTTCCTTGAAATGAAGCCAGCTGAAGTTACATTTGTTTGTGGGATGCATTGGATTCAGTTTTGGGGGAATTCATGATAGCAAAGCAAGGAGAGTTTCATTATTGTTCTCCTTTTCATATATCAGCTCATGGAAAGAACATAATTACAGCTGGGCATGCACAAATTCAGCCTCCAAATAAATTTATTAAGGAGAATATAAGTTGTTGATCAAGGGAATGTTCACATGTACTCTCTATACCATATCATACAATACGGCCAAAACGTTCTAATACGTATACTAAACTTTACACATCCTAGACAAGATGATCTTAATGTTAGAGGAATTTTAGTACACACAATCAAACATTGCGCCTTTTGCTACACCCTTCAAATCATAGTTCACGTACTCGTATTCAGCAGAGCCAAAAAAATTGACTCAGTAAAAACTCGGCAAGACTCAGCGAATATTCGGCAATACTCGGCAACTCAAAAAAATGCAAATTTCTTTTAAAAACATAAATTTATGCAAAATATAGCTACAAAAGGTATCAAATGAGTCTGTAAAATGTTGGGCTAGTGTTATCTATTAGATTTGAATACAAATACAGACAAAATTGCATCATCATGCGAATACAACAGCCAGCTGATAAGTGTTATGAATTTATGATGATTGTCATTACTCATTGAAAATTTAATCCTCCAATAGAAGGCATTATTTACAACTAAGGTTTACCAATTCTGCATTAAGTTTTGATCCTCACATCATCTTCTAAATGCATCAAGAAAATAATTAAACTAATACAAACTATTGAACACAAACAAAATTTTCTTTCTCACAACAGAGATTTGGTAGAATTCATAATCCCATAAAATAATTTAGAAGAAATATCTCATTACTACCAATGGTGTTTTACTTTTTTAGAGAGAGGATAATACAGTTTATAACTGCGTGCAAAACTCAACACCTAATCTGATCTTCCAGCCGAAAATTCCTCATCGCATTGGAAGTATGATTGGCAGTTTGTTCACTGTGTTCTTACATTTCTATGATAGAGACATAGATAAACCCAAAATAGAGGTAAAGTAGGTCATTTTGTAAGTGCCACAAATGCCTTTCCAACCATTTTGTAAGTTTTTGGGCCAAATTCACTGAATTTTGGCAAATATTCGCAAATATTCAGAGTCTTGAGGGTGTATGGCGAGTTTTTGGGTCAAATTCGCCGAATCTTCACGGCAAATATTCGCATTTTCTAGGTGGCGAGTTTTCTGGGAGAATATTCGCCCCAGCAGAAATCTTGCAAGTACTCGCCAAATAGGCATACTATGCTTCAAATAAAGAACCAACAAATTGGTAAATCCATACGACAGCATTCAACTGCTACTATGCTCAAAATGAGACCCAAAACGATCAAAATAATTTTGGAGACATGGATGAAAGTAAGTGATCATCTCATTTGACATTTTGAAATGTTCAAAAAGCAGGGCTTGCCAATTCTATGTGAACCATGAGCATATAAGGGGAAACAATTGTATCCATCAAATTGCAAGGATCTTTGGATGGAAAATTAGTTGTTTGAGAGTAACAAAAATCATACAAATGGAGGAAATGTGTAAACATAATTGCGACATGGATGGTTCCTTTTGGAGTGGTTAGAAATGAAACTATGATGCCCCAATATGGGAGTATGATGTCAGAAGGTAGTAAAACCTATTACTTATACCAACGTCATTTTCCCTTAAGATGATTAAAAGATAGAATAATCTAGATCCTGAACTATGGTGGATTGGAAACTTGTCTTCGGTTTGAAAGTATTAGGCCACCAGAAAATATTGATTTTTTTACCTGGTTATTCATTTTTAAGGTCTTTTTGTTAAAATAAGACCTCCAAAACCTGATTTTAATGATCCATTACGTGCCTTTGTTGGGAGGAATGAGACTACCAAACATTAAGATTATGGGAAAAATGAGACTACCAAACATTAAAAATAGGGCTGGGTTCGAATCCCTCTCTCTCCTTTTTTTCGATTAAACAATCGATCTTATCAGATCAGTAGCAAAAAAAGGCTCGGCTATATAGCCGAGCAATAAGGACTCAGTTGGAAAAAAATAGCGAGATGTATCAAGTATGGAAACATCTCCAAGACACGTTCTTGCACTTCTTCTTTCTTTTGATAAAGGTGAAATTTTATATATTAGTATGAGTACAAAAACTGCCTATGCCAAATGAATGGAAAAACAGACCATATGGGACACGACCATGTAGGCAGACAAAACCAAGGCTTAACAAGCCAGAGAACAAACAGTAACATTACATAGCTAGACAAATTATCATAGGAGGTAGGGTTGTCATTGCATATCCAAACATTCTAGTAATAGGCAGTGATAGAGAATGGTATTGCATAGCTGCAAAAACAAACATAAAAATAAATACTTGAGAACAAGAGTTGAGATTTCTGATATTTATGTGATCATTCATTGGAATAATGATTAGCAAATGAACGATATGATCTGTCAGCCTCCTTCATAGGATAATCATAGCTCTGGGGGTTTCCAACTTGTCAATACATGTGATAGGGACCTTATATTTTGTAGTTTCAAACATTATTGAGATGGAAGTATTGGTGTTGAAGATCTCTCTTCATGCGTACCTCTCATTCTGGTTGGAAGCATGAGTGGAGTTTTTGTGAACTGGAACATACAAGTTTCGCTCCTCTAAATGGTTGATTTTGGTCTTCATCCTCTAAAAGTTCATTTGAAGATCTCAACAGCTTCCCTTTGCTAGGAACCTAGGGACGTGAGTCTCACAATACAGTCGGCGAATAAAGAGGTGAGATCTCCTTGATCTCCAAGTTTGATACCTAGTGATTTCAGACATTTCTCTACCTTGTGGATAAAATTGTTGTTGGGATTGGCCATAATAGAATTTGGGGCTACATGGACAGTTGGAAAACCAATGGCAATAGAATGGTCGTTATAGACTCTGCTAGGGTTGCCACAATTGAGAGAAACAAAGGATTTTCTTTTGCATACAGAATTTGTGAGCAATTTGAGGATTTGTTTGGGACTCACCAACAACGAAGAAGAGTTGAGCAAGAGTAGTTTTACACAACGGGTCCCTAGACTTGTTGATTGGAGATCTCCCTCTTAACATACTCTCATCACTTCCTCTATGGAAGGCAATATCTTTATCAGCATAGGATAGCTTTTCCTTTGAAAGCCATAAGCTTGGCGTTAGTGCTATCAAAGAGGAAATAGTATAATCTTTCTCTTTCCAAAAAATTTCAAGAGCTGGATTTGTTTGGGAAATCTTTTATTCGGCTAGTTATTTATACATTTGAGAAGCCTTTATTTATTCAACACGATGTTCAATGCTTGACATGACTGCATATCAAAGTCTCGTGTGCTTGTATTCTCTCCAGTTGGCTGTAATAGCATTTTTCCTTCCACATGCAGTTAATCTAGTTTGAGGACATAAAACCTAGCAGCTTCCTTTTCGCAACATATTATGTCCCCTCTTCAAACTAAGAAACACAGTGCAGATTGACTACAAAAAGATCCTCAAATAAAAATGTGTTACTATAAATTTTAAGATGACTGAAACCGTGCATGGTAAAGATATAATTCCAAATAACAATAAAACAAATTGCTATCTCTAGAACTATGAAATTTAAAGCTCAAAATCCTACAAGGGTAAACCCTAGGTCTCCTCACGAACCTAACAACAACCAAGCAATGGCAAAATGATATTGTTCCACGCATTTCCATTGTCCCGCCAAGGTCTAGTAAAAGGTCTAGTAACAAACACACTGGTACCAGTTCTCTTTGTATAATCAATTCATATTAATTAGGGGGTCAACCAACCGCAAAAGCCGTGCAATTGGATATCTTTGCAAGTAAATCCTCATTGACATTTTCCAACCATTCGTTGAACATTTTCTTAATTATATTGAAGTTATCAAGAATGCAAGGACGGGTCCAAACATTCAAGAAAAAAATTCCTCATTTAGAGACCGGAACCCCCTACAATATAGCTTCCCATGCTTCAAGCCTAACATTTTGGTTTCAAGAGTTTGAATTTAAATTTCCTTGGCCCTAACAATCTCCCCCAAATTCATTATCTTTTGTTCTTGAGCATTCTTTACTCTACTACACTAAATCTCTTATCTTGCCTTTAAAGGAATTAATCTCTTCCTTTGGGGCATGGAGTTTTACGTAGGTGGCTCAAAAATAAAAATCACCATGCTCAAGATTTTTCTTAGTAGAATTATTCTCAACAACAAAAGAGTATCCCATATCGAAAACCAATGAAACCCTCAAAGCTCCAAAAGTATTTTGGGATAGGGAAGAGGCGAGAAATATTCTCACCTCTTAATTTTTTTCCTTGCAAGAGTGGTGTTGAGGCTAGGGTTCTTCTTCAGTTCGTGCGCCACATGCGTCATTGCTTATTTCACACCCACGTAGCCTTTGGTGTCCCCGAGATTTCACCCTGAAATCTAGGACCACCCCTTTAAAAAAAAAAATCGTTCTTTTCAAAGTAGCGGGTTGTTTTGTGTTTTTGTTGTCTGCAGTTGTCTTCATTGCTCTAAGGTATCCCCAGAGAATCATAAAAGCCAAATTCGACAAATACCCACATGTTAAAACTCACTCTATCCCTTCGTCAAGTTTTGTCTGAAAGCGTTTTATTTATTTATTTATTAAATAAATAAAGTTCTTTAAAAATAGATTGTGTTGAAGTTAAACCCCGTCATGGATCTCCACGCCAGTATTACTTTCACCTCTAAATGGAGTATTCACACAAGGAAGAGTTTTACAGACCAGCTAATTGGCAAGTTATTTTTGAGCAATTGTCTGCAACTTTTGGTTGGTTTTTTGTTTTTTTATTTATTTCTTTTGTGTTTGGTTTCGGTTTTTCTCTCATGATCTGTCTGCAATTTCTCTTGGTTTTTTATTTTGTTCTTCTTAACCAATTCGATTGCTTGGGCTTTTTGGAAGTCATTCATAGCCTCAAACAAAAGTGCAAACTATTTTTAAGTGCTAATTTTTAACACAGCAGTTTGGAAGCAAGTCGCACTTTCCAGAAATGGGTGATTTCTCCGTGCAAAGTCATAAATTCAATTGCCCCATCATCTAGAATTCATACAGTGATCCAAAGATGGAATTTTTGGTCCAAGTCGTGAAAGAAAGCTCATGCAAGTCATGATTCTAAGCTGCCTGCTACCTTGGGTTTCCACGCCAAATTTGGGAAGTCAATTCCAAAGCAAGTCACATTTTTGAAGCTGCCTAAAAGGTCAGAAATTATCACAAATCACTTAACCGAGAAATGGAAAAGTTGTAGCTGCCAGGCAGGGTGAATTTTTCCACCGCTCGCTTTTTATATTTTTTCTACAAAAGCAAGTTTAAGTGAAAATGGAAAAATTGTACCTCCCAGTGCAGGGGTAGTAAATTTTTCCCCGCACTGCTCCTTATGTTTTTTCCACAAAAGCAAGTTTAAGTGAAAATGGAAAAATTGTACCTACCAGGCAAGGTGAATTTTTCCATTGCCTGCTCCTTATGTTTTTCCCATGGCTTATAGCCAAAAAGTGTGACCCATTCTAGCATAATTGAATGCCTTAAAGCTGATTTCTTTCATTTATTTTTAGCGAAAGTTGGCGCCAAAGATAGGGAGAAAGTCAAAGCAAGCAGTGCATGCTAAAAATAAGACAAAGAAGCTTGCTAAAAATAGAGGAAAGAATTGCAAGGAAAAGCATGCTAAAAAAGCAAGCTAAATTTGGCAAACTTGGGTGCCCAAATTAAGAGAAAAAGCACATCTTATTTTTGGAAATTGCTAAAAATAAGAAGCAATGGTAAAATTAGCATGCAGTTGCCTATATAAGAAGTGGACGCCATAAGTAGAGGGAAATTAATTCTTTTGTGTGGAGCATGCTGCCCTAGAAGGTATTGGTGCCAAAGGAAGTTGTGAACATTAAAAATATTTTTAATTGTCGGGAAGCATCCAATTTTGGCGCCTAGGGTTGGAAAAGCTTTCTTTTTATTATTTTGGCTATCTACATGTTGATGTGAGTGCACAGGTGAATAAAATAATATTTTTAGCTTGCTTGGCATGCAAGCAAAGTCAAAAATAGAGGGCAGCAGGCTTTATAATCGAGTTCGGTGAAGAAATTAGATATTCATGCCATGGACTGCATGTTTGTCTGAATTATTTGTAGGAACATTTCACTGGTGCACATATTTGAGAAGAACTGCAAAAGCTTCAAGGATAAGAGGGGAAGACAGGTCAGAGGCAACACCCGCAAGCAAATCACAGTCAACTGCTCCCAGATCCAGTTTGGTGAGAATCAAAGGAAAAGAGTCAACTACATGTGGGAGAAAGAGCTTCTCAGATTCAAGGCAGAGGTATCATTCATATCATTCATGAGGCGAGAGGTGCAATACAAGTTGATTCAACATGCAGAGTATGGAAGAAGAACAAGACTGAGAGTGTTGTAGCAGCTTTCTTCTTATTTCTTCTCCTCTTTCTTCTTCTTTCTCTTATTTTCTCCGACAAAGTAATTGAGTAATCAATTAAATTGTAAAACTTAGGTAATTGGCTTTAAAAGCTGTTACTTCAAGTTACTGGAAGAAGTCAATTACTTGGAAATAGGTGGCAAACATGCAAAATAGAAGGTTTTATTTTCAGTTGTAAAGCATGCATGTCATGCAAAAAGAATTCTAGGAGAAAGATTGTCAATTGCTTTCTTTACGGCTTCCACATGCGGCAATTCATTGAAAGCTTCCTATTTGTAATTGCCCTCTATGCACTATAAATAGAGGAAGAGCCTACGGGTTAAATGATCACAATTTTGCTAGAGCATTCTTGAGTCTTCAGACTTTGTGTTGTTATTTCTGTGAAAGCGGGGAATTGAATAAAAGGTGGATTTCCGGAGAACTTTGTGTCTACGGTGCTTTGCTTCTTTCTTCTATTTTAATTTTTAGATAAACTTTGTGTTATCTAAGATTTAGGTTAGAAGTTATTCATTTCCTTTACTTGTGATTATTGTGAGATCTATTTGTTTATTTAATTTGTGTGGATGAGACCAACTCTGATAACTATTGGTTGATTCAGCACATCTTCCTTTCTTCTTTCCCTACTTATGTTTTTCCCCTTCTGCAAATAACCCATCACAGTTGCTTACTTGCTGCAGAATTACTAAGCTATGGTTCATGAGCTTTGTAATTAAAGTAAAACCCCTTGCAAATAGTTATTAAGAATTATACGTACTAGACTGATAAACATCTTACACGGGAGCCTCACAGTTAAATAAGAGAGATTTATCTCGTGACTACCTAGGTTTTTAGTTGTGCAGAAAATCTAGCCAACACCTTTCCCTTAATACCTTCCCAAGATTTGATTGTATACTTATTTGCCATAGAAATTTGTGAGTCCCAATTCCAATGTATTTGATCATTTCATTAAGTATTGCAACTTTTGGAAACACGTTAGATATACTTCGTGGTGCAATCCTCTACCTCATCCTAATCCATTTCTTCCAACTTCACTCACTAACCCCTTCGGAAGTTGTTTGCCTCATAGTTTCAACACCATAGCAACCTCTAAATCGTTTTCTTATCGAATTTGGCCTTTTGGCCATCCTCCCAATTATCCATCCTTTGATCAACAAATGTGTGTTGGTATTAAGAAAGAGAAAATCCTCATGCCATTTCCATGGACCCCATAGAATTGCAAAGTAGGATGAAGATCCACACAAAGTGGTAGATGCAAGAGATTAAAAAGGCTAGAAAACCGAGTAACAAGATGATAACAATCATGAAAATGTAACATATGTGAAAACATGAAGTATGGGAAAAAAATGAGATGTTGAAAATAATGGATGATTGTATGAGGTGTAGTGTAGGAGTGACCAACCCAACTCCAATCCCATGCGGGAGGCCATCTAGCTTTCTATCCCCCTTGAATTGGGGGTCGAGTATCAATTCCATCCTTAGAACTTAAGGAAGGGTTATAGAAATAATAATTCTTTTGGGATTAATCCCAAGGAAAACATAATGGATATTAATCGACCACGAGAGGAAGGGTTGTACCCCTTCTTTTGCTTTGGCCATCACCAATTCAAGGATGTTGACCCCTACCAACTAAATGGCATTCTCTCCTCTTAAACCTACCATTACACATGGTATTCATATATATTGCTTTATCGTCATCAATCACCATAAAGGTCCTCTCTAGTTATCCCTTCTCAAAGTGCATAAAACTTTTGTTCCAAATATTTTGTGTCCTTGCTGATCAATTCCCCAAAATAGGGATATTTGAAGCCTAATTGGTTAGGAGGTCAAGTGTCCAATTATGCTCATGAGGGACGTGGGTCACCTTGATTCGGTTGTATCTAATTAATAGTCCCGTAAGCTCCTCAACAAGGCTCTTTAGCTGCTAATGATTTGGGTATCCCGATTCCTCAAGAATAGATGGATAGCCGAAATTTGTGAAACAATCTAAACCCAAATAGATTGGAAGTTATATCTCTTACCTACCATAGACCTTGGCCAATGCCAATAGCCACTACCACGCTATTCAATTGGATCTCCAGTCCCACCAAAACCAAACCTAGGGCTGGATTCTGTGATCACAGATAATTCCACTTGCCTTCACTTGACCAAGATTGCCATTGGAGGCACCATCCGAGTTGAGATTAACCGGCCATTACTTTGGGGGTGACCATATTCCTTGCTTATTAACTTTCTTAGGAACACCCTTACTAGGGATCTTCTCAAAGAGAACTTATCTCATTGATGGAGTACAATAAAACATTCTTTGGGCCTATGGTGACTTGCATGTATTTGATATGTGCACTTCTTTGCATATGTGATGTACTATAAATCACAATTTCATTTCACAGATTATATTTGTATCAATGGGCAAATTATAGTCATAGCATTAGCAAAATGGATACTCCCTTAGTTCTTGTTTCCATCTTAAGTTCATGAGCATGATGTTCTGATAAAAGCATTGGCAATGTCTTGATAAGACACCTTAACAAAAATTGATGCATAATTCTGAATCCATTGCATACTAGTCTTGGGAAGCTTTAAAATTCAGAAAATCAATGGATAAAAGCTTATACAGAGCTCTTTTCTCTTGCTACAGTCCTTTGTGCATACCACAAACAAAAAAATGTTCCTGGCTGACTTATATTTATCTTTCAATTAATACTTGTAATATTATACATTGATTTTTAGCTTTAATTTTATGTTCCTAATGATTCCTTCATCACTTTTTATCAATGTAAGGTCCAAGAAACATACATTTGTGCCTATATTCTCAAATAAAATTAGATTATCTCATATTTAATCCGACTAGATGTATGGCCCTTTAAAAATAATTGGATACCTGCTCAGAAGTAGCCATGGATCCATGACAAGTTAGCAATAAAACTCTGTTTGGATCTCCTAAAAGAGGATGTGCCTTGAGTTGATCCCTCATAGCATTGATGTCATCCCACCCTGTCATGAATACCAACACAGCCCCCTCCCGTTCTTTTCTGCAAATATGGCATAAGACAGCCTCTATTAGATTGAAACCTATGGAATCAGGGGTCCAGCAAGCCAAAGAATCCCGAGTCCTAGAACTGTATGTTTCAAAAGTAGAATTTGAAAGAGAATCCTGCACAGTACAAGAAAACATTAAAAAAATCACAAGTAAATGCATTTTTTGTAATAAATTCAACAAACCAAAAGAAAACTAACTTAGCTTTGATTTTAAAAAGGCCAAACCTCAACAAGGGATGTAAGATGGTTCTTTCTCCTTCGAGATAATACTTGCTTCTGCATTTTCCACATCTTCTCTTGGCCATAATCATCAACTTGATTAAATGAAGTCAACTTGTAGCCTATTGTTTCCAAAACATCCTCTAAGAAATGTGCTCTCACTGGGTATGTGAAACCCTGCAAGTGAAGACCAAACAAATGATTAAGTGGCTTTGCTATCTTCATTTTGGTATAGTAGGCCAGCTTTCGAAAGAGAAGCCACCTGCATTCATAAAGAATCGCATTTTGCCTGTTGCAAAGTCATTCGATAAAGTAAATCTATGAGACCATTACATACAATATTGAGCATTCGAAAGAAATTTGTCTACAATTTTTTTCTATTCAATATAATTTTCATAGACATTTGACTAAGATTTACTTTGCTTTACTTCAACAGCACTGCATATGAGGAAAAATTAAACAGTGCAACTAATAAAATAGCAATGAAACCAACACAGAGAAGAATAATTAACACCACAGATTTACGTGGAAACTTTGGCAGAATACCAAGGAAAAACCACAGGGCAAAGGTCTCTCTGATTTTCTATATTAGCAGCAGAATTACAACCGTGATGCAATAGCATTCACACTTTCTAGATCTGATTACAAATCTGTACTTTCACTAGTTCCTTTTATAGAAGGAACTTGGATTAGTACAACCATGTGTAGTACAGCCATGTGTAGTACAATGTACCAAGCTAGTCATCAACTGCTTATTAATGCTGGAACTGACTTCACATACCAACATTCTCCCACTTGAAGTCAATTCTGCTTTGTGCTGTAAGCTCCTCAAGCCAACAGACCAATGCCCATGCTGCTTATCATCAAGTTGTATGCAGTCCCAGAGAAGTTCTGCACCAGGTGAACTTCTCCCTTCCAATCGGCTTTGTCAACATGTCTGCAAGATTGTCATCTTCTTCAACAAGACTTTTCCTTCTTCTACCATGTCACGTACAAAGTGGTATTGTACTCCTATGTGTTTTGTCCTCGCATGAAATGCTGGGTTCCTTGCTAAATGTAAGGCACTTTGACTGTCGCAATGTAAAACAGAATTATTTTGCTTGACTTGCAGCTCTCCCAACAATTTGTCCAACCAAATTGCTTCCTTACAAGCTTGCGTTGCTGCCATATATTCTGCCTCAGTAGTAGATAGTGCCACCACTGACTGCAGTTTTGATATCGAGCTGATTGCACCGCCTGCAAGAATGAACACATACCCTTTAGTGGACTTGTCTGTCTCTATCGCCACCAAAATCTGAATCTATGATCTATTTCACTTGAAGATCTGCCGAACTATAACAAATAGCAGCATCTGAAGTGCCCCTCAAATAGCGAAGGATCCACTTCACAGCAGTCCAATGATCACAACCAGGATTTTCCATGTACCGACTAACTACTCCCACTGCTTGGGCAATGTCTGGTCTAGTGCACACCATGGCAAACATGAGGCTGCCTACTGCTGATGAGTATGGTATACAAGACATCTGTTCCTTCTCTGCTTCGTTTCTAGGACCCTGTTCTGAAGACAACTTCATATGTGCAGGAAATGGGGCACTCACTGGCTGAGCATTTTGCATGTTGAAGCACTACAGAACCTTCTCCATATATGTCTTTTGCGTAAGCCAGATTTTCTTGCTCTTCCTGTCTCTCTGTATCCTCATTCCAAGAATCTGATTTGCAGCACCTAAATCCTTCACCTCAAAGGTTCTAGCTTACTAAGCCTTTAGTTTGACAATTCAGTTCATGTTGGGGCCTGCAACCAACAAGTCATCAACATATAACAGCAATATCATAAAGCTGCCATCATCATACCTTTTGACATAAGCACAATGATCAGCTTCACATCTGCTAAATTCCAGGCTCATCATGAAGGAATCAAACCGCTTGTACCAACATCTGGGCACCTTTTTTAGACCATACAAAGGTATCTTTAGCCTGCATACTAGATTCTCCTTACCTATTATCTCAAAACCTTCCGTCCGCTTCATATAAATTTCCTCATTAAGGTCACCATGCAAAAAGGTTGTCTTTACATCAAGTTGCTCCAACTCAAGATCAAGTGAAGCAGCCAAAGCTAACACAATTCTAACAGTACTCAAACGTACAATTGGAGAAAATATTTCAGTAAAATCTATACCTGACTTTTGTGCATACCCCTTTGCCACCAATTGCCCTATAACGCTTAACTGCACCATCAACATCCTTTTCCAACTTAAAGACCCACCGATTACCTATGGCCTTACGACCACTAGGTAATTTTACCATCTTTCACATATTGTTTTTATTTAGGGCCCCCATTTCCTCCTTCATGGCATTTCTCCATTTGCTTGCATCTTCAGCCTCACAAGCTTCCTGAAATGAGCTAGGCTCGCCAACATCAGTAACTAATGCAAAAGGTTGAATGTGCATCAGGACTATACCTTTGGGGAGGTTTTGACTCTCTTGTAGATCTTCTCACCCAATGGGATGTATCAGCATGTGGTGGTTTGGGCTGCTGTTCTTGTTGTTCAGGCATGACAATCTGCTGTTCAGGTTCCTGATTTTCATCATTTACCACAGTATCTTCTTCAGATTCTATCACCTCGATAGGTGAATCAGTTGCACTTTTCTGTTCATCAATTTTCTGCATGGGTTTTTCATTAAATTCCACATCTCGGCTAATAATCAGCTTGCGGGCAGCAACATCCCACAGCCTGTACCCATTTGTACATTCACCATAGCCAACAAAAATACACTTCTTGGACTTTGCGTCCAATTTGGACCTATTTTTCTTTAAGACGTGGCAATAAGCATCACAACCAAAAGTAATCATCTGGGAGCAATCACAAGATTTACCTGTCCAAACTTCTTGAGGAATCTTCCCATCTAGAGCTGTAGTGGATGATCTGTTGATGAAATAAACAGCTATATTTACAGCTTCACCCCAAAATTCCTTCCCCAAACCAGCAGTGTTGAGCATACACCTAGCACGCTCCATAATAGTGTGATTCATCCTCTCTGCTACCCCATTCTGTTGTGGGGTGCCAAGGACTGTTTTCTGCCTGGCCATTCCATGCTCACTGCAACAAAATTTATCAAATTCCTTCAAACAAAACTCTCACCCATTATCAGTCCTAAGACACTTCATGCTTTTACCAATTTGATTTTCAACGAGGTCTTTTAGTCTCTTAAAACAGTCTAAGGCTTCTGACTTTATTTTGAAAAGAAACACCCAAACTTTACGGGAATGGTCATCGATAAAAGACACAAAATATAGTGCCTTACCTAATAATGCGACTGGAACAGGTCCAAAACAATCAGATTGCAGTAGCTGTAAAAATCCTGAACTTCTAGCAGTACTCCTAGCAAATCAAAGTCTATTCTGCTTTCCAAAAAAACAACGTTCACAAAAACTGAGATCAAGAGCTTTTAAACCTGGAAGTAGTTTTCTGTCGAGTAGTATTTTGAGTCCTCTCTCGCTCATGTGGCCCAAACGCTGATGCCACAACATTACTGAATCCATAGATCTTGTTGTGACCACCGCGGCCTCCCTGGTAACTGTCTCACCAATCAGTTTGTATAAATTATTCCAAAATTTCTCAGCTTCCATTACTACTAAAGCTCCCTTAGAGACCTTCAAATTACCATTTTCACAACTGAATTTACATCCCAACTCATCGATATTTCCTAAAGATGGTAAGTTCTTTTTCAATCCTAGAACATGAAGGACACCTTGAATGGTACGAACAGCTCCATCAAACATCTTCAGTTTGACTTCTCCTACTCCTAAAGTCGTACATGAGTTATCATTGCCCATGTAGATTGTACCTCCATTGCATGACTGATATGAAGATAACCATTCCTCATGTGGAATCATATGGAAGGAATCCCTGAATCCATCAACCATACATAAAGGAGCTCGCTTTGAGAATTTGCAGATAGCACTTCACCATCTTCCAGTCATTCGAACTTTCAGTTGGTTAGCTTCTGAGTTCTGTGAACTAGACTTTCCTCCTGCTTTAAGTAGACGACAGTCCTTGAGATGTTCGGTTTTCCCGCAATGCCAACATTTCCCTCTTTTGCACGTCTTGGACTTAGACTTAGACCTGGAAGGCACTCTACTCAATTGATCTCTTTCCGTGGACCTGCCCCTTGTAGCTAGAGCATCACTGGAAGACCCACTTTGAGCTGTCTTTCGCCTCGATTCCTCATCCAGCAATGAGGCAACCACATCGTCATAAGTGAGTTTCCCAGAAGGATTATTGCTGAGTGTCATCACCAACTGGTCCCAACTATCGGGCAGCAAACAAAGTTGGGTTGCAGTCCTATCTTCCTCCTCGATCTTCACTCCCACTGAACTCAGTTTGCTGATCAGTGTGTTGAACTCGTTCAGATGGTCTGCAACTGACATCCCATCATTCATTCTCAGATTATACAACTGTCTCTTCAGAAAGATCTTATTTGATGAAGATTTCGTTTCATACAGCTTATTGAGTTTTTCCTTTGTTGCCAGGATACTAGTATGGATACGGGTTTGGGTATAGGCTCGATACACGGATATGTCGATTTTAAAAAACCCTTGGGTACGATACGTCTTGGATACATCCGTACATTGTAATGACCCCTTTTTCAAATAAATCTGAAGTAAAGGATTCCTTAGCAAGCAGCGGTTGAATCATGGAAGCTCATGGATTATATTTCAGATTTCATCATTTATATTCATGTTTTATTTTTGTATTTCCCCTCTTAATGAGGTCGGCTGGGTTTAGTGCCTTTAATAAGGCTTAATAAAAGATTATAATGGCTCATTAGAGGTCGGCCTTTCCTTTATGAGCCTTGGCGCCAAAAGGAGGTTATAAAAGGAGAGCTAAGGCATCATTTCAGATCTAGACTTGGCGCATTTTATCTACTTGGGCATTGTGAGCTAGGAGCTCCTTGTTCTTGCACTTGGGGACAAAAACCCTCATGTGTGTCTTGCCTAGGAGGACGAAAACCCTTCTAGAGGTTGAGTGAAGGACGAAAACCCTTCATCTTGACTTGGGATCGAAGTATAAGGCTGATTTGGAGAGATATCTTTCATTTTCAGATTTTATTTGGCTTCCTACATGTGGAGCGACCTACCTTGAGTAGGGTTTAGGTGGTTTGGTGAATTTATACTAAGTAGCCGATATGTTTTGCATACAGTACAGATATGGAGTATCCGATACATGTATACGGCAAAAGAAAAATTGGCCCCGGATACGGCATTGGATACATCCGTACAAAATGTTATAAAAATTAATATATATATATAAATTCCAACCTAATAAATAGGAATTAACCACATAATATGCATATGAAAAACAAAACAAGCTAACTAACCACAACAAACTACTCATACATTCATAATTTCAATTGTCCCCGCCATATCTAGTTGAGGTGTTTATAACATTTATGATTTATCTCATACATGTTATTTTTATCCATGTTTATGATGGCTTGTACTTGGTACCTTCTGTAGAATAATGGTACTGTGAAAACTGTAATTTATGCTGTAATGATATATTAAATTTAAACTATACCTTCGTAGAATAATGGTGTTGTTAAAACTGCAATTTCTGTTGTAATGATATATTAAATTTAAACTATACCTTCAGTAGAATAATGGTGCTATGAAATCAGTAATTTATGTTGCATTGATATATTAAATTTAAACTAGAAAAATAATATTTAAACAAAAAACAACACGCTTTTGGGCCGAAAATGCCAGGATACGGCCAGGTACATCTACATAAGTACTCTGTCATACCCGGACCTACCCGGCCATATCCTCGGCGTTTCAGGCACGTATCCAAGTCATACCCATACCAGTGCACGTTTCGTAATGGTACCAAGTGCCCTAGGGGTGCCATATCGGCTTCATAGACTTTATATATACATTTTCAATTGATAATCTGAATTATCATAATTTCTAAGGCCGAATCTCAAGTTTCATGATTTTTGGGGGTTTCTAGACCCTAGATCTACATTTTTCTTGTGGCTGCAATTAACTGGACATTAATTAATTTCCAGCAGTGTGTTTCTTCAGTATTTTCATTGATTTTGGCTCTTATGGATATATATATATATTGTGGCAAGCGAATTACAAGTATTTCATGGTGTTTTGGCATGTATTGTGAAGAGTACAGTTCGCTGATTTTGCATTTTCAGTCTGCTACAATTAAAAATCAGATTTGAATAATTTTGGTGTTGGGCTAAATTCCTTTTCTTTGGTCTAAACCCTTGAAAGGGTCTTTATATATATATATATATATATATATATATATATATATATATATATATATATATTATTATTCATATACACTCACTTCACTCATTTTTTAGTCCATAAGAAATACAAAACTTGAAAAATATAGTACGACCAATGCTCAAAACATTCAATATACTTAAGATTTTACATTTTCTATGATATATTAATATTATATTCCTTTGTGTTTCATCCATTTCCTTTGAGATTAATTTTTATGTTGCAATGGCATAAAGGACCTATTCAATGAGGTTGACTCTAACCTGCCAATGATAACTATAGAGGTTGGTCCTTGCATTCATATTATCCAAAATCACCTTCTAATCATTTTCATCTACATCATGCATGCAACCTAGGGAGTATCCCAGAAAATCATAGCTTTAAGGGTATGCAACCTAGTAACTGTGGTGTTAGGTTTCCTTTTACCCCCTTTTTAAATTGTTTATGATTATTATTATAGGCTCAACGGATACGGATTGGGATGACTGGGTAGTCATATCTACGTGAATCAGATACACACCAAGGGCTCGTATATGGATATCCAACTGCTCTGTTAATAAAGTGAGTCATAGTTAAAAACCGACTGAATCGCATATGCACAGGAAATACTAAGGAAATGAAAAGAATTGATCAAATATTTCCAAGGGTTAGATTACAAAGTAGTAAATTGTAGATCCTCATTGAAACAAGAGAGTTGCACCAAGCCAACTCAATAAAGGTTCATACTGCAACCTAACCTTGGGGCACGTAATGATTTCGCATTTCATTGCTCAAAGAATGTGTAGAAAAGATCTACAATATAAACCTATCCAAATCTTAACCAATAGAAATATTATGGACCCCAACGAAGCAAAAGAGCATAGAAACCAAGTTAAAATTTAAAAAAAACTTCTTTTAACCCTTTTGTTGTCCAAACTGCGGGTTCGCCATGGATACGTCCCAGTGCGTGAAACGTGCACTGAGACATACCGAGACGTATCCACAACGAATCTATGCCCGTACCCGCGCATAACCATACCGGATACGTATCAGGAAGGATATAGGGGGAGGAGGACGAAGCCTGGTAACAGTGAGTTTTTCCCAAAGAGTCTGCGTTGTTGTCTCCTCTACAACATTAATGTAACGTCCCCTTTTTCAACTTAATGGACATTAATAATATTTCGAAGTTGGGCCCAGTCAATTCATTGTCTAGGGTAAACTTATTAATATTATTATAAGAATAAAATATATTTTTGAATACTTGGCGGTAGAAGACCCCTTTTAGCCTATTTTCCATTGTATTCAGTCAGCTAAAGGGAGAATAAAGGAGGAATTAATAATCTAATTTTAGTACTAAAGTAATTCTTATTACTGGTATTTTAATTAATTATTAAAGGTTGGTGGAAAAGTAAAGTAATATTAAAATAAGAAAATAAAGTTACTTTATTAATCCCACATGGAATGCCCCACTTGAAAAATAGAGACAAAAAAGTATAAAAGGAGGTGAAGAGGGGTTCATTTGGTATCTTTTGATCATTTTGATCTTTGATACGTAAATCGCGATTTATCGCAAACTGCAACAAAAACGATTTATCTTTGAAAAAATCATGATTTTTCTTTTAGCGATTTATGGCAATTAAAATCAGTAAAATCGTGAAAAATCGTCCATAAAATCGTGGAAAATCATGTGCAATGTTTAAAACGTCAAAATAGGAAAATATGTGCCCTTTTCCATGCATTTTGAGGTCGTTTTCTGCTGCGCTAGTTCAACATCCCTGTTTCGCTAGGGTGTTATGTTGGACGAGCAGGTTTCAAACACAATTAACAGGTTTGGCATTTGCATTTCAAACTTTCACGTTTTCAAGTTTCAACTATTGTGTCATGTTTCGCTAGGATACCCTATTTGTACTTGTCATTTGGAGGGGATGTATTATTGCATCTTGTCATGTTTAATTATTTGTCAACTAAAGTGCTCTACAGGCCTACTTTGTGTAATTTGTGAAGAGAAATCGAGATGTTTCGGAGAAGTCAAGTGGGTAAACTAAATGTTAAATGCTAGTGGTAGTGCTTGCATAAGTCATCTTAATGTCAAAAGTAAAACATATGAATATATTTCCGTGGTTGGCCAAGTTAAACAAAGACATGTGAGTATTGTCAGAAGAAAATTACCCGCTCTTAGTATGCTTTGAAGTAATGTTGAACAAATCATTTTAATGAAATTGTTGAAGAAAATTATCAGCTCTTGAGTCTGCATTGAAGTAATGTTGAACATTCAACAAATCATTTTAATGATATTGTTGTGATTAACAATATCATTAAAATGATTTGTTTAATGTTCAACATTACTTCAAAGCAGTACTAAGAGCTGGTAATTTTCTTCCGATAAGACTACTCACATGCTATTTAACTTGGCCAGCCATGGAAATATATTCATATGTTTTGACATTAAGATGATGTATGCAAAGCACTTTGCGCCATTAGCATTTAGCATTTAATTTACCAACTTGACTTCTCTCGAAACATCCCGATTTTTGCTACGGTACACAAAACAACCCTATAGAGCGGTGAGCACTTTAGGTGACAAATAATTCAACACGACAAGATGTAACAATACATCCCGCCCAAATGACAAGTACAACTTGACACATTCGAATGCATTATGCTCTTTGCTTGAGCCTTGGATTAATCAATTTATGAGTTGTTTTTGTGGTTATTTAGCTTATTTTGTTACATATGTGGCTAACTCTTATTTATTAGGCTGGAACTTATATATTTTTTAACTTTTTGTACGGCCCTATCCAATGCCGTTTCCAAAACCAATTTTTTTCCATATTTCGTCATGCAATTTGATTTTTCTAAGACTTGTAAAACTAAGACAAAAATCTTGTGTTGTTTTTTAGAATGGCGTCGGCATCTAGTTCAGGTTCAACTTGCTTTCTTAGTAAGCCTAACTCAAAAGACCCCTCTTGGAAGCATTGTGAATGAGCATAAGGCAATTGTGTTGTATGCAATTATTGTGGAATGAAGATGAGTGGAGGTGTCTATCGCCTTAAGTTCCACATTGCATGGATACCAGGGAATGAAGTGACAGTGTGCACACAAGCACCGCCTGAGGCTCAAAGAGAGTTGTCTGCTTTCCTTGTGGCTTATGCGAGAAAAAAAAAAGTTGATGCACTTGCAGCCCTAGTGAATAAAAGGGCAGCAAGGAAGATTTTGACATTGAGGGCTCTTCTATTGCCTCAATTCCAGGGGGTCGAACATTGGGACGAGGCTCATCCACTGAAAGTAGTTCAACTACGTTTTTATCCCTCGAAATAGTCCCGGTCACAACCTTCACTCGAAGGTACCGCTTGGAATAAAGAAATGCACAATGAAACAAGAATAGCTACGGCAAACTTTTGGTACTACAACAACATTCCTTTCAATGTGGCGAAAAGTCCATATTGGGAGAATTTGGTCACTGCATTGATTGTTGTCGGGAAGGGGTTCAAGGCTCCTACACCCCATGATTTGAGTGGCCCATTGTTGGAGGATTTTGTCATGCATACCAAAACTCTTGTAGAAGAGCAAAAGAAGGTATGGCAAAAAAGGTTGCACCATTTTGTCTGATGGGTGGACGGATGGAAAAAACCACACATTGATTAACTTCCTAGTGGCTTCAAGTGGATAGTTGGTCTTCTTGAAGTCAATTGATGCCTCCCACCAAGTGAAAATTGCAAGCACTTTGTGTGATATGTTAGATGAGGTGGTGAAGGAGGTGGGCGTGGAGAATGTTGTCCAAGTTGTGACAGACAACGCGGCAGCATATGTAGCAACAAGGAGACTTCTTGAGGAGAGGCACCCTACACTTTTTTGGACCCCTTGTGCAGCCCATTGCTTGGATCTCTTATTGGAGGACATGGGAAAACTCTCATGGGTGAAAAATGTGGTTGAAGATGCAAGAAATATTACCAAGTTCATCTACAATCACACTTGGGTGCTAAACTTGATAAGAGAGCACACCAATGGAAAGGAACTTGTGCGATCGGGGGTCACACGATTTTCCACAAACTTCATTACATTGTAGAGCATTATAGCCTCACTAACATCCCTTAAGCAGATGTTTGTGAGCACACGATGGTTGGAGTCTCCTATGCTAGAAAGGTCGAAGGGGAAAGGGTCGTGAAGACCGTTTTCGATGATATGTTTGCAAAACAAATGGAAGAAATCATGAAGGTAACCTAAACTTAAATATTTGTTTATTTATTATATATTTTTTATTAATTTTGATTATAAATTTATGTATTGTTTTTTTAGGTGTCAGAGCCTTTGGTTCGAGTTCTACGAATGGTGGATGGGGAGAAAAACCCAATGGGTTATTTGTATGAGGCTATGGACGTGGCCAAGGAAGCCATAGCTAAATATTATGGGCAAAATCAGCAAAAATATGAACCCATTTGGCGCATAATTGATCGGAGATGGAACAAGACACTCCATCGACATATACATGCAAAGTGCACTACCTAAATCCAAAGTTTTTCTATTCCCCATCATTTAAGGTGATGAGGAGGTTATGGATGGCCTTAATACATGCATAGAGATGATGGTATCTAATGAAAATATTAGAGATGCAATTGTTGTCGAGTTGCAGATTTACAAGACTGTAGAGGGAGGAACTTTTCTTCGTCTCTTTGTGTGGAAAAAAAAACACTGCTCAACCAGTAAAAATAAATTGAGTCATTTGTATTTAGTCTCGTTACACGTAGAACTAGATACTAGAAGTCTAGAATTCTTTCATTTATTCAAGCCTAGTTAACTTACAAAATTATAAATGTCTTATTTGCAGATTTGTGGTGGGAAGATTATGGTGCAAAAACACCAAATCTTCTAGAAGCTAGCGATCTGCATTTTGTGCCAGCCATGTAGTGCTTCTAGATGTGAACGTAATTGGAGCATGTTCGAAGTTGTTCACACAAAGAAGCGCAACAAGTTGACAACACAACGCCTCAATGACCTTGTCTTCATGTGATACAATCTTCGTCTTCGTGTGAGACAAGTGGAGGGGGCACAAAGTTATGATGCAATTGACTTGGCTGACATCGATCCATATGATGATTGGATTGTTGATGATGTGGAGCCTATGTTTACTATGGAGGAGATAGCAAATTTGGAGAGGGAGACTAAAGAAGCAATAGCATCAGGGGCATTAAGAGTTGGTGAGGATCCAGATGATATGTTTGCAGATGATGATGTTGGTGTTGCAAAGGAAGAATCTTTACCTTCCACTTCCACGAAGGCAGCCACAACAGACTTATTTTAGGCGTGTCTGATGAAATGGAATATTATTGATAATTTGATACTTCAAAAGTCACATGACTCTATGAGCATTGTAGTTTGCAAACTTTGTACTTTGAGTTTGTACTCTTTTTTGGTCAAAACTTAATAGAAAATATACTTATGGGCCTATGGCATTCTATAGATTCACTTTTCGTGTCATTTAACAATGTTTTACATTTAATTTAAGTTTATTTTATGAATTTAAATGCTTTTTAAAGTAGCAATAAAGTTGTTAATTAATGCCAAGAAATTCCCGATTCCCGATTTCGAGTCAAAATTTGGCATGCGGGTTAATTGCCAATAACGATTTTTTGAACTACAATTTTGATATCTATTTTCTGGTTTGGGCTGATTGCTCTTCCATTTCTCCACTAAAGGACGAAACCCCTTTGGTGTACTTGCATTAGAGGACGAAAACCCTCTCTTGCTAAGGTTGAAGAAACGAAAACTCTTCATCCTTTTGTGAAGATCCTCCATCTCAGGAGTTTCTATTGAGCTTCAAGGAGTATTTCAGATTTTCAGCGTGATTGAAGACCCAATATTGCAAATTTGAGGCATTCCAACTAGGGTTTGAAGACGAGTGTTGGGGCAGATTTCTACCTTCATTTTGAACCACATATAGCGTTATCTACATGCTTGAGGGTGGAATTTGGCACATTCTAGGGCATGGCTATCCCGGATCTTATCACCAACAGCTTTGCCATAATTTTGGAGGCCATATTCAGCTTTGTTTCTATGGATTTGGGCTTGGGATCACTTCTTTCCTGCCACTTTTGTAAGTTGTACTTCTGCAGACTTTTAATAAATTTCCAGCTCTTATTTTTGGGTCCAAAATTATATATTTTGGTATTCATACATGCATGATTAATTTTGGTTATTTTGGCAACTATTGGGTCAAGTTTAGATCAGTTTTGAGTGCCATCAATCTCTAAGGCAAGTCGCATTTTCTAGAAGAAAATTCAGATCTGCATTTTTATCAATTATATCTTCTATCAGTTGGTTGTTATAAATCAGATTTGCAGGTGTTCCTTTTGGGTTTATAAATTATCCCATTGGGGTAACTACAATTAAACAAAATTGAATCAGCTAGGGACAAACGAATAACAACCTTGCCTTTGCATCCAAATTCTCCCAATCTTCCTATGACATTGTTGTAGGTTTGGCTGAAAAACTTTTAAGGGCTTGTGCACAGCTATCTTTAACCAGCAACACTTGGATCTTCAGTTTCTACAATGGAAAGTTGGTCCCATCGAGCTTCTCTATCTCAAATCTGGTCACGCTTCCTCTAGTCATTATTAGCTCCTTGCTATTGTGTGCACAACAAATAGAAAAAGCCTTGGCTAGGATACCAATTGAAGAGAAATTAAACAGTGCAACTAATAAAACAGCAATGAAACCAACACACAAAAGAAAAATTGACACCACAGATTTACGTGGAAACCTTGGCAGAATACCAAGGAAAAACCACAGGGAAAGGATCTCTCTGATTTTCTTTACTAGCAGTAGAATTACAACAGTGATGCAATAGCATTCACACTTTCTAGCTCTGATTACAAATCTGTACTTTCCCTTGATGATCATCTCCTAACTCACTAGTTCCTTTTATAGAAGGAACTTGGATTAGTACAACCATGTGTAGTACAGCCATGTGTAGTACAACTATGTGTAGTACAATTGTGTGTAGTACAGCCATGTGTAGTACAATGTACCAAGCTAGTCATCAACTGCTTTTTAATGCTGGAACTGACTTCACATACCACCAGCATAGTCTATAGCATATTATATAAGTAACAAAAGGGGTAGATGGCATCTAACAAATCCAGGGCACAAGCTTCCTAGACATTGCATACCTTATTGATGCTTATTCTTTCGGTGGACCTAGGGATAAAATAGCACCAAAACTTTAATGTGCTATCCATATTAAGTTCCAATAGAGTTCATACTATATTCCTAGTTAGCTCATACCAATGGAAAACTATCTCTTTATACGTGCATTATTATTTCTTCACACAAATGTAGACTTATAGGTTAGAAAAACTATCCTATATTCATTTCCAATAACTGGGCTCTCCAAGAAGTAACTTCCGGAAAAACCGTTTTTGCTAAAAGATTCAATATCTATGAAGAACATTTGAGAAACCATGATAATGGATGTCAAGAAGATATATGAACACTTCGGTTACTAACTCTTATGGATTATAAGTCTCGCACAATTAAATTACTAAACATTGTCCAAGAGAAATTACAATAATGCTGCCGATGGGGTGGGAGTGGTGCGGTCAAGTCACATGGTTGTGTGCTTGCCCACCCGGTTTCAAATCCCCCCGAGGCACGATCCTCCTCGGAGGTGGTTTCGCCGCTAGAGGCGGCATCTCTGCTCGTGCTGACACTGGTGTTTACTCCTCACTGCTGACGCTGGTGGCTGCTCCTCTCGTTGTCGACGCTGGTGGCTCCTTCTCCTCTCGCTGCTGACGCTGGTGGCTGCTCCGCTCACGGTTGCTGCTCCTCTCGCTGCGGACACTTGTGGTTGCTCCGCTTCTTCTGCGATCACCGGTGGCATTCCTCTCGCTGCCGACGTTGGTAGCTGTTCTAAGTTGTCCCACTCGCTGCGGTCATGTCGACGGTCACTGCATCTTCACTTCGGTTTCATGGTTGCTTCAATTGGGTTCCTAATAAGTGGTCCCCTTCATTGTAACCAGGTTGTGGATCCTCTCTAAAATCCTCAAATGTACAAGGATGTGGGTCCTTTCAAACACCCTCAATTTACCCTCAATCCAAAAAAATTACAATAATGCTAAAGTTATGTGATCTACTCCTTGGTAACATGGGCTCCACACCCACCTGGGCAATCTAGTCAAAATATGGATCGATGTCATCCAAGCCAAATGTGAATGAGACTCCTTCCCTTCCACCTTTTTGATGTGAAGATGAGGATTGTATTATACAAAAACAAGGTCATTGAGGTGTTTCGGGTCAACCTATTGCATTTATTCATACAAATGGCTTCAAAGAAGCTCTAATTACACTCACACACCTAGTGCGCCACAAGGTTGCCACAAAATACGAATAGTCAAGCTCTAGAGATTTGGTGTTTTTACGCCATAATCTTCCCGGCACAAATCTGCAAATAGGACATTTATAACTTTGTAAGTATGCTAAAAATTGCATTTATTGCAGAATCCTATGATTAAATGACTCAATCTTTTTACCTAGTTATTTGGGTCATTCTCGCTTCAAATGCATAGAGATGTAGAAAAGAGCCTCCCCTACGTACCCTTGTAGATCTACAACTCATCTAGATGTTGGAAATAGGCTTGTTAGTACACCACATAGTGATAATATTAGTTAGATAGCTATTTAGTGTGAGCTTGTATGTACGTGAGTTGTTAATAACAACTCACTAGAATAGGACTTTAGTTGAGCAAGAAAAGGAATTGTGTGAAAAGGCTTGACTACTTAGTTTCAACAGATCACTAGTCTATATGTATTTCTCAAATTATCGAATAAGATTTATCGTTCTATTAATCAGATATGGCATCAAAACAGCATTCTTTCCTGAGCATAGTAATTTATGCGAGACAACGGACAACTCCATTATCTTGAGTTGCTCTGATGATAGAAGGAAAAACATTATAAGGATTGATCATCTTTTAAGGTAGTTTAGCTCATATTAGGGTAACTTAGCACTGTTTAAGATTGTTTATATGAGGATTAAGGAAATAGGTATGATTTTTCCCACTCTGCAAATCTGTTGTCTGCTATACATCTTTGATCTCCTCATGTGGACTTCACGTGTCTTTTTGTTGCTTGTTCTTGACAGCACCTGGCAGATCTTTGAAAAAGTAACCCCATGCGGCCATTCCTGTCATGTTGGTCAGGACACTTCAGACTCATCTGTGCCTCATCTGTCATTCCAATACAACACCCACAAATGCAATTTTAATAAACTTGCAGTGATCACAATATTTCTGGTTGAGATCTTCATCAAGCAATGAAAATGTTTATAAATGCGCCAAAAAAAGCGGAGGTATCGCTCACATTTTGGCTTGATTGGAAGAAATTGTTTTGCTTTTGCGAATTCCGACAAGAAATGATCTGGAGACAAGAGGATTTGGCTGTACTTGGCTAAATTTTATCATAGTGAATATTAAGCACTAGCTTGTGATATTTTGGCCATTTGAAGACCTTTGAGGCTCTATGCGAAGATCTGATCGGTTTGTGCACCATCCAAGCAGCTTTCTTTGTCAGTTCCATCAGATACAACATACGACTCTACCATATCTTCACATCCAACAACCCTGACCAAAGACACATGCAAAACTGCGAAAATGAACTATATGCCATGCTCACGTTCAGATCTGCATTATCATGCATGTGTCTGACCAAATCTAACTTCTGTCGATGAGGAAGGTTGACACTTGAAAGCGATTTAAATGTTTAACATAGTTATGAGCTATCAAACATTTACGAAATAAATTTGACGTCACAGTTTTGAGGGTTTAGGTTTTAGACTATACGTTGCTTGTTCTTATGTGGTGATAGCGGGTAATAATTTTATATAGTCTGAAAGTCTAGTCAATTGTAGCTGGAGGAGTTTTTGTTCCTCAATCTTCCAACAATGGAGATTTTTCGTCCCCAAAGTTGAGCCACACTAAAGGTTTCATCTTTAGTGGAGAGTAGGGCACACTGTGCACAAACCCAAGATATAAATCTTTAGAATAAACATGCATAACCTTTTCAAATGATCCTTCATGTCTTTATATATCCTCAAGTGGCGCCAACATCAAAATAGAAGCCCAAAGCATAGGCCAACCTTTAAGTAATTCTATTTCTTCATTAACCTCTATGTAGGCTCTCCAATCAACACTGGCCCATAAGGATTAGAAATATTTGAACCAAATAAGAGGCCTTCATGCCCAACTCACCATTAAAAGTATTTTAAAATACTTTTACGCCATTACATCAAGTAGAATTCATCATCCATTGAGCCAATATTGACTCAAACAAAGACATAATGGGAACTAAAAGAAATATGAATGCAATTCTCATTATGTCCCATTTAGGGGACATTACACTTACCAAAGAGGGTTTTCAATTGCCTTTATATGCATTGTTGAAACCATTGAACTTCAAGATCCATCTTGTTGAGTGAGCCGCATTATGCAGAAGGCTGGAGGAAATGGCGGAAAAAAGTCCAATAACAGCGTCAAGTTTTCCACTAACTCAAGGATTGCACATTGCAATAGTGGCAAAACAAAATGAGCCCTACGGACTAAAGAGCCAAAGAGTTGTTAGTCATTTCTTTCCATGATCATATACCTTGGCCACACAAGATGCAAGACCTATGACAACTGAGTAATGCCAAGAACATTGTCCAGTGCATAGTTTGCAGACCCGTATTTTCACAAATATTCGGCACACCCAAAACAAATTGACTCGGCAAGACTTGGCAAAGATTCAGCAATATTCAGCAACTTAAAAAATACACAAATTTCTTTTTCAAACAGGAATTTTATGCAAAATATAGCTACAGAATGTATCAAATCAGTCTATAAAATGTTGGGGAAGAGGTTTCTATTAGATTCTATTTTGATTAAAACCTTTAACTATCCAAGAAAATCACGGGAAATGAATAAAACATTTTTTTGGGATTTTTGTTCAGTTTGAGACCTTTCGTAAGCCTTTCAAGAGGCTAACAATAAACCATTTGGGTAGCAAGCATAGTGCCATAGATAGAAATAACCAAATAACTTGTATTCATATGTCCCTTAAAATGATGATTTTTTCAGTGTAAAATGTGTACTACCTGTTTTGCGCATCCTTGTCGCGTATGGCAAATTTTTAGGCTAAACTGCCGAGTTTCAAAGAATATTTGTGGCCAGTACTAGAGATTATTCGCCAGTTTTGTCCGGCAAGTTATTTGGGTGAATATTTGCCCTAGCAAAAATGTGGCGAGTACTCACCGAATAGGGAAACTATGGTCCAATGGAAATGGAGATAGGCTTTTTTGTTCATGATCAAGTACAGGTGGTTTCAACATGAGATTCAATGAGATGGCCAACATCCACCGAAGATATAGTGAGGACATTGCTCCACTATTGATTTGTACCATCTCGGTGGAGCCCAACCAATCTTAGTAGAATTGAACGACAAGTTGAGGCCCATGTCACACTTACTGCAATAGTAGAATGGAAGAGAAGTGAAGGATCATGCCACACTTGCAGTGAAAAGTAGTATGCATGTTCTAGAGGTCAGTAAGGCTCAATACAACTGATCTTGTTGTGAACAATCATTTCATTGAACACTTTCTCTAGAGAGTTTGAATTCTTCATCGAGTTGTAGTGAGGCATTTCCCACTACCCTAGTTGGATTGGTATATGTTTCCATCCATGGATTGGTTGATGTGTTCCCATCCATCAGAGTATGTGTCAAACTCCATGTTTGTTCTAGTTCATGTGTAGTGTTCTCTTTACCTATGTTAGTAGTAGGTAGTCAATGTTGGAAATTGGCCTATTAGTACATCACATAGAGATCATATCAGTTAGTAAATCTTCTTGATTATCTTCCAAAAGAACCAAAAGAAGCAATATGAACTTCCCAATCGCATTGAGGGGTTTCTTGCTTTGGTGGGCACTTACTATAATGTCTTTTTTTGGACTGAAACTAGAGAAAAGGGTTTACCGGCTATCACCACAAGATTTGATCTGAAAATACCTTCAAGCACACACACAACAAACTGAAAATAGTTGAGAATATCTTAGAATGATCAACCAATACAAAATTTGCAGTCTCCTAGGGCAGCGAACTGCCTATGAGATTCGAATCCACTTTTCACTATGTAAATCAATGTAGAATGCCACGAAATAATTTATCTTAGCCACGACAATATTTATGCATCACAAATACATCAATTATTGAAGAAATATTTGATAAACACAGCTGGAATTAAATATTTATGACAGCAGCAGTTGAGCCCAAACTGAGGGCCAGAAAAATAACAAATCCTCACATAAATTTTCCAAAGTTCATATTACGGCCTTATAAATTATGCCGAACAAGAATATCAAACCAAAATAGTGAAATCAGCCCTAGAACATACAAAACCCTCCACCCATGCAAGTCGCCTAGGGTAAGAAGGGGGAAAACCAACAATAAACCACTTTGAAGCACTTTGGAAACCCCCGTATGGGATTCCCCTCAAGCTTGAGGAGTTTTCATTCCTCAATCTTCCAACAATGGAGGTTTTATCCCCAAAGTTGAGCCACACTAAAGGTTTCGTCTTTAGTGGAGAGTAGGGCACATTGTGCACAAACCCAAGATATAAATCTTTAGAATAAACATGCATAACCTTTTCAAATGATCCTTCATGTCTTTATATATCCTCAAGTGGTGCCAACATCAAAATAGAAGCCCAAAGCATAGGCCAACCTTTAAGTAATTCTATTTCTTCATTAACCTCTATGTAGGCTCTCCAATCAAGGCCAACCCATAAGGATTAGAAGTCTTTGAACCAAATAAGAGGCCTTCATGCCCAACTCGCCATTAAAAGTATTTAAAAATACTTTTATGCCATTACATCAAGTAGAATTCATCATCCATTGAGCCAATATTGACTCAAACAAAGACATAATGGGAACTAGAAGAAATATGAATGCAATTCTCATTATGTCCCATTTAGGGGACATTACAGTCCTCCCCACTCAAAATTGTTTGTCCTCAAGCAATTGCAAGTGCCTGGATCCCAAATAAATCTCAACTTCTCCTTTGGCTTCCTGTTTGTACCTACACATGAAACAAACTCATTAAAGAAAACCAAGGGTTTCAACATCCTTGCTTCCTCATATCTCATGGACATGATGGCAAGTCTTCTTTCTTTCCTTTCAACAATTTTGCAAACTCCCCCAAGGGATGAATTCTCATATTTTCCTTCTGGTTGTACCAAACACAGTTGTACCCATGCATTTCTCTTTTGGAAATCACGATGTTAGGGGCTGGAAACCTTATTACAGCTGATAGCAACATGAAGAAGGGGCTGGAAATGTTTATGACAGTCACATAGAAGCTTAGGACAGCATGCTTGAATGCCCAAAATTCAGTATTCTTACTACTTCCATTCATACCAACAACTTCCAGCTGAGATACAATATCCGGAACTATTAGATAGCACACAAAATTTGTGAACTCAACCTCTTCTCTTAGTGGAGTACTTACTTCAAGAGTATGCTTATCATTTTTCCCTTTTGATGCATCCTCAATTCCTTCTATGACTGATATATGTACAGCTGCAAATTCATCATAATTGCTTCCCTTTTTCCACATTTCTTCCGGTTCTTTCATGGATCCAAGGGTTAGCAATACATAGATTGAAAAATCAGAATTACAATTCTTACCTTGATGACCCAAACATAACAATTGCATGGCATAAAAATGATGCAAACAATCTCCTCTCATATTGCTTGTGTTCCCCATAAGGTTCATTTGATCTTTCCCTCATCCTGGCACTCATAATGATAAAATTATCAGCAGTACTGATCTTGAAATCAGAAGTTTCTCCTTTTGCAATACTCACAAAAACACCCATATCCCATATGCGGAAACAAACTTGAAATTGAATCAAAGATGTGCTTCTCACCTCATCATTCCTTGGAGTATGAGATGCATGATGATATCCATACAACAGTGATATAAGATATGGAAATGATTCAATGCTATAAAATGAAAACCAACAATGCTATAAACTGAAAACCAACACTTCCCATGACTGAATCCACCTGTATGCTTACAAATGTGTCACTGTGCAAGCTGGAAGTGCGTATGACAGCAGTGTTATGATCAAAATTAATGAAGCCATTATGTAAAAACATATCATCCTTGGTTTCTCCTTTACATACCCGAAAATAGTAGATCTTTGTGCAATGCAATTCCAACAAAACCATGTTATGTTGAATCCAAACATTATGATCAACAACAAGATGATTTTTACTATGCTTACCATCTTTCCGTATCAAACACCTTGTTGCCCTTGCAATGATGAATGAGGTGAGAAGGGACCAATCCTTGATGGCTGAAAATGCTTTGGAAATTTGGAAACTATCTCCTCTCATGGCTGTCCTCTTATTGATGACAGCAAACATATTGTAGGGCAAACTGAAATAGTTGATAACAGCAAGCTCAAAATCCCAAAAATCAATTTTTGCAACCTTCACAATCATACCTTCTTGGCTATGGGCAGCAAGATTGAACCCCATTGGTTCAAGTCTCAACATAGAGCACATAAATTCGACTTCTATCTTTGGAATATTTCCTCCAGGATCATGTGCAAGCCTTAAAATCTGAAGATACTCAAGAAGAGATGGTTGTCTAGAAATAGTGATTTGCTTACCATGAGCTGTCCCCTCATCTTCAAAATCACTTCTCATCATGTTGGCTATAGCAATGGGTGGAATTCCTTTTGTCATGCCAATATTTTCCTTATGTTCTTCAAGGACCAATTCTGAATTCTTTCCTTCCCATTGGTATGAGATGACGAAGGAACTAGCAAGAGTAGCTTCAATGTTAGAAACTCTATTCTTCAAAATATTACCAAGATCCCATACCCTTATGCACACACAAATCTGAATTTGCATCAAGAGGTCTACATGCCTTATGTTGCAAGTTACATCCATCATTCTAGCATGCTTTCCATAATGACCCATATCTTGATATGACATAAATGGAAGCAACAAATCTGAAGTACACCCATACCTTGGACTGAAATTAGGGAGTTGCCCCTCTTGACACAAATCTGAAAATGCTCGAGTATGGAGCATTGAATATGGAGAATGATCATCATACCTTTGGCTGCCATGAAAATCCAACTTATAGGGAATGCTTGGAAGACCCTCTTCCCATTTGATTTCCTTCATCTTCCCGCCATTGTTAGAATAGCCCTCATGATGACCAAAGCAATGTAGTAACCTAGTGTGATGCAATATACTCATGCTATGATCATAAAATAAATCAAGTGGCTTACCCTCAGTTGTTTTGGAATTTACAGCAAGCTGAAAATCCACACGAGTGTCCAGTGAGGTTCCTTCCTCATCAACCTTCTGCTGATTTGTTTTGTCTTCATGCTCCAAAATGACAATTGGATTACCTTCTTCCAATGCATCCTCTTTGCCCTTATGCAAATCTGATTTCTTCTCAACATTTAGCCACACATACCCATTAGAAACCAATGAAACATCATTAAATATTAAGGAACTTTTACCTTGGGACTCATGCTCCATGATTTCCCTTTCCCTTCTAGGCTCATGCTTCAAACTTTCATCACACCTTGGTGCCTTCACACTGCTGTTCTGAAAATCAGTCAAGAGCTTTACTTTGGCAATGGTGATGGGGGCTTCTAGGGCTTCAATGGGTTGTTCCCTCTCAATGCCCAACAACTTCGGTTGTTCTTCTTCCTTCTTTGGCTCAAGCTCCACGATTTTTCCTTCTTCAACTTGCACCATGGGTTCCTCTATGGGTTGTTTCTTCTCCATTACTTGCAGCCCTAGTTTTTCTTCTTGTGTAGCTTGTGACCTAGGCTTGGGCCTTGATCTTCCCTTGCTTACTCCCATGAACTCAGAAAATGACATGGCATCATGAATCTTCTCCGGAAGGGCCCTATATTCCTCATACCATGTAGCAATGTTGTCCACTTTGGATGGCTGAGTATTATTGTCTTCCTTTGAAGAGCTCTTTCCACCATTCGGATTTTGAAGGGTATGGATCAGCTGAGCCATTGTATTGGCCAATATTTCTTGCCCTAGGGCAAGCTTTTCGAGTCTAATATCACAAGAAATTATATCCTCCATTTGATCTTCTTGCAAGAAAACCCTTGGGCAGACAAGATCGAAGCTCGATACCACTGTAATGTCCCTTTTTGGGCTGAAAACGGAGAAAAGGGGTTTACCGGCTATCACCACAAGATCTGATCTGAAAATACCTTCAAACACACATACAACAAACTGAAAATAGATGAGAATATCTTAGTCTCCTAGGGTAGTAAACTGCCAATGAGATTCAAATCCACTTTTCACTATGTAAATCAATGTAGAATGCCATGAAATAATTTATCATAGCCATGACAATATTTATAAATCACGATACATCAATTATCAAAGAAATATCTGATAAACATAGCTGCAATTAAATATTTATGACAGCAGCAGTTCAGTCCAAACCGAAGGCTAGAAAAAATAGCAAATCCTCGCATAAATTCTCCAAAGTTCAGATTACAGTCTTATAAATTATGTCGAACAAGAATATCAAACCAAAATAGTGAAATCAGCCCTACAACATACAAAATCCTCCACCGATGCAAGTCGCCTAGGGTAAGAAGGGGGAAAAATTAGCAATAAACCACTTTGAAGCATGTGGAAACCCCGTATAGGATTCCCCTCAAGCTTGAGGAGTTTTTGTTCCTCGATCTCGCCAACAATGGAGGTTTTCGTCCCCAAAGTTGAACCACACTACGAGTTTAGTCTTTAGTGGAGAGTAGGGCACACTATCCACAAACCCAAGATATAAATCTTTAGAATAAACATCCATAACCTCTTCAATGATCTTGTTATCCAATTTCACCCCCCCAGGGTTAATTTGATAACATGCATCAGAGTTTTCAGTTCCAAGCAAGTAGATTGATTCAGGAAAAAATTGTGAAAATCGGCTAAGTCCTTGTTCTAGGAACAGTTGGGACATTCGGGACACCAAGGCGCGGTTCGGCCGAAACGCCTCCAGGCGGCCCAAACAGCAAAGGGACAAGTGGGACAAGAGTGCGCGAAGGACGCGAACCGGCCGGTTCGGCCGGAACGGGGAATTGTAGCACTAGGACAAATGGGACAAAGGGACGTGCGGGGCCGCAAACCGCCCGGATCGGCCGAAAAGGAGAACTTTTGCACCAAAAATTCGGGACATTTGGGCCGTAAAGGCGCGGATCGGCCGGATCGGGCGAACCGGAAGAATTTGCCCCTGCGAAGCACTGGGACATTAGGGACAAATGGACGCGAACCGGCCGGTTCGGCCGAAACAAGAAACTTCAGCACAAGGAAAAGTGGGACATCCGGGACAAAAAGATGCGGTGGACGTGAAAGAGCCGGCAGACCCGCGGACCAACCAGGAGATGACACGTGTCACAAGGAAAAAGGTCCAAAAAGTCAAAGGGGCGAGTTTTCGAGCACTGATCCAAACCAATGAAATAGTGCCACGTGTCCAAGTTTAAGGGGCCCACAAGAAAAACCCGCGAAAAGGTGGAGAGAGGGAATTGCTCAGCGAACTAGAGCCTGCCACGTGTCGTCCAGATGGCAGAATGCGGGAAAAGAAATTTAAAAATCCGTTTTCGCCTTTGTTTTGTGCCCTAAATCTTCAGACCTTCATATCTTTCGATCCAGAGCTCGGATTTGCACGTTCTTTATATCAACGGAAAGTTGTTGAAATTCTCTACATGATTATGGGGTCAATCTTGCATTTTGGTGCATTTTGGAGGGAGAAAATTAAGAAAACGTCTCTGACGCGTGTAATGCTTCAACAACCAACTTTAATACAAAGAGATGACTCGCCGCTCTGTTAGACGGCCCATTTGTTTTGCCAGATCCGCCGCTTGATCATAATGAGATGATTTTAAATGCTATCAAGAAGTGGTTGGGGCGATTTCTGGATTTCCTCTCTCTCCCTCTCATTTCTTCGTATATATTGTAAAGAGGAACTCTCTTAACAGGGGGACATTCTTGTTTTGCATCCTCCCTTCTTCCCTGCTTGCAAAAGAATTTGTGGAGCTTTTCAAACCTCCCATATGGATTGTAATGCCAGTTTTTGCCTCTTGGCCACCGCAATGATACTTGTATCGACTCTTGAGCAATATATATATGTTTGTGATTGATTCTCAACCCTCTCATGTATTCATTGCTGTTATTTTGATCTCTTATTGCAGTTTGGTTACCTGTGCATAGTGTTTGTATTGCATCTATGTGGTCTGTGTTAGATTTGCAAAATGAGTGTCTAACATTCCTTGGTGCATCACCTCTGTAGTTTAGGTTTTATTCTATGCATTTTCTCACCCTGTCTCCTTGACAAGTTAGATTAGGTTTTAGTAAAACCTCCGCATTTTTGTGTGCATCGAACGAAAGAATAGGAACCAAATTTTCTCTGGAGAATCCTTTCTCATCTTTACAAGTCCCACACTTGGAGAAAGGATTCCATGTTGTGCAATCACACTGGATGCCTGAACATCAACCTAGAAGCCTGATCTGCATCCAGGGGTGCTGTGAGTCTGCAACAATAGTTTTGGCATGCCCGGTGGGACCAGAGGTCTCATTTTTATTGCAGCAAGATTGATATGCATCTCCTGCAGTTTTCTTGCTTATAAGAGCTATTATTTGCATATCTGGCGACTCCAAGGGGAAGAATCAATTGGTTTCAGCAGTGCAGGCCTGAAAACTCATGAGAAGAATCACCACAAGGTCAAGAGCTGGAGAAGAAGAAGTGTTGTTTGAATACCTGCAGTTATCTCCGAGAAGAAGGCAAAGAGGAAGAAGGATTCAAAGGTCTCCACCTCCACCAAACAGAACTCTCTCAACTCCACCTGACAGGCCTTTCTTTCAATATACAAGGGTTTTAAGACCAATCAGAATGGCTCAAAACAACCCCTACGTCAACTTCACAGCGGTAGCCCACTTGCTCTCAATGCACAACATCCAGTTCTATATTGCACCTTGAAGAACATTCCCTACTTCACTGGAGAAAATCGACTACTCCGTGATCATGTTAAAGATATTGCTAACCTCAATGCGATCCATGAAATCGATGAAATGCAAGTAGCTGTCAAATTACTGGCATCTTCATTCAAGGGGAAAGCATTACAATGGTTTAGGAGCCTTGGGGTTGGTTCTATTACAAACTAGAATTAGGCGTGCATTGCACTTCACGAGCAATTTGGAGAGAAGGGAGACAACTTGTCTCTTTTGGAGCAATTGACAACCATCAAGAGAGCCCCAACGAGCAAATGATCGACTTGAACTTCAGATTTCAAAGGTCTTGGGATAGGATTCCAGAGTGGCGGTCAAGCCAACAAAGGCGGAGGTGCTTTTCTATATTACCTTAAAGCTTTGAATTCTGATATTTCTATGTTAATTCAGTCCATGGGAGGAGGCTGACAATCCCTATGGCTTATAGCATTGTCATTAGGGCTGAAAACCTGTCTTATTCAAGGTAGTAAACCGGCTCTAGGCCTCCCATGCCCTTGTATCCAAACTTAGAAAATCCAAGCACTAGTCAAGCACCCACTTTGGCTCCTGTTCCCACTCCTAAAAATCGAGTTCAAATGAAGCTTCCACTTCATCTCTAAGTGCCCCAAATGAGCTTCAAGAGGTCATGAAACAATTCTGAAAACCTAGCAATGAGCTGGTTACTCTCAAGAGGTAGAAGCCCAAGGTTTCGACCTTCCTATCAACCCCAAGCTCACCTAATAGCAGCCATACCAACCACAAAGACCACCTAACCCAACCGCAAATATGAATCAAAATCAAAGCCAAGTAAGGCCTCCAGGCAATAGACCATTCCACCCTATAATCCAAATGCCATATCTCGCCTCTAAGGCATTAGTGCCAACACGAGAACAACATTGCTCGAAATATGATTGGTGCTTTCCATGCAACGAGCCTCACAACCAATCCATGTGCTTCAATGGTGCTCTCAATCAAGCACTAATGGTGACAACTACCGGTGTGGAGGGCGAGGGCAGTCAAGGAAACAGTCAACAACAAGAAACATTCCAACAGCAATCAGCCCCAAATGACACTACATTGGTGAACTGGCAAGCAGAAGATTTCTGTGGCATGAATCAGGCAGTCTCTCAAGGTGTTGCAGCCAACACAAGGTCAAAGAGGAGAAATTTGGGTGAAGAACAGCCGTTAATCCCAGCCAATCCACAACCTTCCACGGCTCCACAAATGATTGGCAAGCAGAGTCCAGTTTCAAATGCACAAGGACAGCCAAGAACAGCCCCTAGGCCAACTCAAATGCCAGTGTTGCTGCCCGTGCGGGAGTAAACGTGCAAACCAAAGGACAGCGAGAGAGATTCTTCATCACCATTCAATTATCATTGATCGGATGAAGAAGACAAACGCGTTAACATATCAATGTGGGAATCCCTATCTATCCTAGGCCAAAGAGATTTGCTGCAAGCTGCCATGAAAGATTGGACAATTTCGAATCAGCGGGTTCAGATGCAAGACAAAGTGCTTACAAATGCTGCCCAGCCTGAAGGAAGTCATGGAGGACAACAAGGTAAAATGTTGAAGCCCCCTCCTTTCTATGTTTCATTAATCATTGGGGATAAACTAGTACACAATTGCATGATTGATTCCGGGGCAAGTAGCTCAGTGATGCCCAAGCAAATAGCTGATCAGCTGGGTCTCCAATATGAAGTAATATCTAAAGGGGTAGTGCAATTGGATGGGACAGCAATAACAATAGTTGGAGTGATTAAAAACTTGAGTCTTACCTTGCATGCATGTCCAAATGTTGTTGTCTTACAAGATATATCAATCATAGACCTTCCACCACTCTTTGCCCTTTGCTTGTCGAGGACTTCACACCAAGATTGAGGGTATTTGTCTCGCTGATTGGTCTCACATGTTTATTTAGAACAAGGTATGGAACTAAGGCTACAATTAGGTCCGAACCCATTGCAAACTTCCATATTGAACCTTACACCCCAAGTCGACAATGCCAATTGCTCAAAGATTTGATCAAGAAGATCACCCTAGTACTGATGAGGCTGACACCAAGGTTGGAAGTATCCCGGACCTAACTCTTGATGAATGGGCAAACAAGATACATGCTTTTGATCCCTATCAAGAAGTAGAAGAATCTGAGCTGGGAGTCTATTGTATACACGAAGAAAATCAACCTGTTCCTAGCATCACCAAGCCAAGCCATAATGATGACAACGAGGTATGGCAGCGGTTTTGGCTGAGATCAAGGAGTAGGCAAGGTGCAGGAGGTGGAGCCATGCTTGTTTCACCTCAAGGAATAAAGTACTATTCAGCTTTTAGATTTCAATTTGCATGCTCCAATAACACTGCTGAATATGAAGCCTTGGTGCAAGGGATGCATTGGGCAATCAAGAGAAAAATAAAGAATCTGCAAGTCTTTGGGGACAAGTGAATTGATTGTAAATCGGGTCGGGGGACATCTTTGCCAAAGAATGATCTACTCAGGTGCTACAAGAACAGGGTGTGGGACCTCATGGAAGATTTTGAAGGTTTTGGCATCGAATCCATTCCCAGGAAAGAAAATCAAGTGGCAGCGAAGCGCAGCAGCAGATAGGGGCAGCCTTTGACATTATGGAAAGCATTCAACAAGACAAGGTACAGCCAAACATCCACATGATTGTGAGGCCTTCAGTGCCGGATAACAATGTCAGTTGGCAAGTGTTTGAGAATGACCAGCAAATCGTCAATTTCCTACAAGAAGAAGCTGAGTTCTCTGCCAGGAATCAAGACAAGTTGCATCAGCAGTATGGTGACCAAGTGGTGCAGTTGAGAACTAACAAATTACCAAAAGGCCTCATAACCTTGGAGTCAATCTTCAACCCGAATGATCAGTTCCGGAAGGAGAAGGCAAACATTCAAGTAAAGGGTGAGGATTCAGAGCCTATTTTAGTGGAAGAAGGCAAAACATTGCAGATTGGCAAAGTAAGTACCTCACAAGAGAAATCTGATTTTGTTCAGCTTTGCCAAGAATTTCCAGATGTCTTCGCTTGGAGCTATGAAGACTTGAGAGGATTCAATCCAAATTTGGCACAACATACCATAGAATTGGATCTAGATGCTAAGCCCACCAGGCAAAAGCAGAGACCAGTCAACCCTCACATTGAGCCTCTGATGAAGAAAGAGCTAAATAAGCTAATAGAGGCAAGCATTATATTCCCGATCAAGCACTCAAGCTGGGTTGCTAACTTGGTTCCGGTCAGGAAGAAGAGCGGAGAAATCAGGTTGTGTGTGGACTTCCGAGACCTCAATAGGGCATCTCTCAAAGACCATTACCCGCTTCCTTCAATGGAACAAATATTGCAAGTAGTAGCCGGTTCAGAAAGGTTTTCATTGCTAGATGGGTATTCAGGCTATAATCAGGTGATGGTGAAAGAAGAAGACCAATTCAAGACAGCCTTCACAACTAAATGGGGCACATATGCTTACAAGAAGATGCCATTTGGGCTGTCCAACGCTGGTGCTACCTTCCAAAGGGCAATGGACATGGCATTCAAAGGCTTGATCAACAAGATAGTGCTGATATATCTAGATGATATCACTGTCTTCTCAAAGAGTGCAGCAGACCATCTCTTTCACCTCAGGCAAGTGTTTCAGAAGTGTGGAAAGTTCGGAGTGTCTTTGAACCCCAAGAAATGCATCTTTCTGGCTCATGAAGGAAAGCTCCTTGGCCATATTGTCTCAAAAAGGGGACTGGCAATTGATCCGGAGAGAGTTGAAGCCATAAGAGCACTACCATTGCCAAGTCACAAGAAGGCTCTTCAAAGTTTCTTGGGAAGGATTAATTTCGTCCGCAGGTTTATCCCAGATTTTGCGGCCCTTGTCAAGCCCATCACCAAAATGTTAAAGAAGAGCATGGCTTTTAAGTGGACAGCAGAAGGCAAGGAGAGCTTCGAAGCAATCAAAGAAGCTATCTCCCAGGCACCAACCCTCATCAACCCAGACTTCTCCAAGGATTTCATCCTCTATGCATTTGGAGGCAATGACACTATCTCTGCCATTCTGGTACAGCAGAACAAAGATAATGATGAGCAGCCGATTGCCTTTTTCAGCCAGAGCTTAGATGACTACGAGGTGAGGTACTCTTTTATTGAAAAACATGTACAGGAGTAATCGAAGCTTGAAGAAATTCAAGCATTTAGTCTCAAACAACAAGGTCCAGTTGCTGGTCTCACATGCTGGAGCTAAGGACTTCCTCCTCAACAAAGATTTAAATGAGAAAAGGGCAGGTTGGATCACCCGTGTCATGGAGTATGACATTGATATCAAGATCACCAAACTGGTAAGAGGAAAGGACTGTGTGAGCAGCTGGTTTTAGGGAAGCAAAAAGAAGTATGCAACGAAGAAGAGGCTGTTTTTGACAGATCCAAGACAGCCATGAGCCAAGTGGCAATCAAGAAGAAGACAATGCTGCCCCGACTCCCTGCTGGACCCAAGGTATTATGCACTTCCTAAGCACGGGCCTATGCCCTCCTGAGATGAACAAGACCCAAAGGAGACACTTCAGTTGCGCAGGTTGTTCCGTACGCCATTGTTGATGGAATTTTGTTCAAGAAAGATGTGAATGGAGTCTTTGCTGAGATGCATTAGCACGATCGATTCAAAGGGTGTTGGAAGAGTTTCATGGTGGACCAGCTGGTGGCCATTTTGCACCAAGAGTAACAAGCTCAAAATCATGAAGGCTGGTTATTATTGGCCTAAAATCTTCATGATTGCTATGCATGGATCAAGAGGTGTAAGAATTGTGCATTCTTCACAGAAAAGAAAGACTTGTTGCCCTTCCATTGCATCCAATCTCGGTTGACCAGCCATTCATACAATGGGGTTTGGACTTCATTGAGTCATTAATCCCAATTTAAGCCAAGGGCATAAATGGATTTTGACCCACAGAACTACTTCACCAAATGGACATGACGTAGCACTCAAAGAGGCAAATGAGTCTAGCATCTTAGACTTTTATGAGGGAATCACAACCAGATTTGGTGTTCCCGCCACAATAATCTCTCGATAATGCATTGGCATTCATTGGATCTAAGGCGTGAGTGGGGTCATATCGAAGAACGGTATTTACCTCGAGCACTTCATCGAACTATTACCCTCGGAGTAATGGCCGTGCCGAGTCTACAAACAAGAACTTGTTGAGGATCATTAGGAGAACTCTTGATGAGAATCGAGGTCTTGACACACCAAGTGAAATCAGCCTTATGGGCTGATAGGATCACTCCCAAAAGATCCACGGTAACTCTCCATTCGGGGTTGTCAATGGAAGAGAGGCAATCTTGCCCATGTCACTTGAGTTACCAACATTGGAACTCATGAAGCAGCTGGAGTTACTTGAATTTGAGCCCATGGAGGTGAGGTATGCAGAGTTGATGGAGCTGCAAGAGATCAGAAATCAGGCATCCCAAGCAATGGAAAAGGATCAACCTTTGATCAAGAAGACCTTTGATAGAAGGCCAAAGATAGATCTTTTCAAGTTGGAGATCTAGTATTGAAATGGGATGTGGATAGAGCAAAACCAGAAGGCATTCAAAATTTGATGCCATTTGGAGTGGCCCATACATGGTCACAAAGTGCAAGAGTAGCAATGCTTTCCCTCGGCCTTGGACGGTGAAGAAGCTAGAGATTCCAAAAAATGGAATCTATCTCAAACATTCTTCTTGAAAAATAAAAGGTTCACCCTTGTAAATATTAGTCTAGATTTTAATTCCTCTAAGTGCGTATGCACATTGTCTTGTTGTAGTTAGGTTTCACTTCCCTAAGTGCTTAGCGCAGTTTTGTTGCCCTAGATTGAGTTTTACAGTTCAGCGTGCTCTCGTGGAGGGAGTTGCAGTATCAGGCTCATTTCAGGTCATTGCTTATGACTCCATGCCCAATGGATCGCTAAAAGGCAATCGGTCTTTTCATCTAAGCGAGTGATGACCCCATACTCGAAGTCGCAAAATTGTTATCCAATTTCACCCCCTGAGGTTAATTTGATAACATGCATCAGAGTTTTCAGTTCCAAGCAAGTAGATTGATTCAGGAAAAAATTGTGAAAATTGGCTAAGTCCTTGTTCTAGGAACAGTTGGGACATTCGGGACACCAAGGCGCGGTTCAATTAAAACGCCTCCAGCGGCCCAAACAAAGAAAGGGACAAGTGGGACAAGAGTGCGCGAAGGACGCGAACCGGCCGGTTCGGCCGGAACGGGAATCAGTAGCACTAGGACAAATGGGACAAAGGGACGCCGCGAGACGCGAACCGCCGGATCGGCCGAAAAGGAGAACTTTTGCACCAAAAATTTAGGACATTTGGGCCGTAAAGGCGTGGATCGGCCGGATCGGGCGAACCGGAAGAATTTGCCCCGCGAAGCACTGGGACATTAGGGACAAATGGACGCGAACCGGCCGGTTCGGCCGAAACAAGAAACTTCAGCACAAGGAAAAGTGGGACATCCGGGACAAAAAGACGCGGTGGGCGCGAAAGCCGCCGGAGACCCGCGGACCAACCAGGAGATGACACGTGTCACCAAGGAAAAAGGTCCAAAAGTCAAAGGGGCGAGTTTTCGAGCACTGATCCAAACCAATGAAATAGTGCCACGTGTCCAAGTTTAAGGGGCCCACAAGAAAAACCCGCGAAAAGGTGGAGAGAGGGAATTGCTCAGCGGACCAGAGCCTGCCACGTGTCGTCCAGATGGCAGAACGCGGGAAAAGAAATTTAAAAATCCGTTTTCGCCTGTTTTGTGCCCTAAATCTTCAGACCTTCATATCTTTCGATCCAGAGCTCGGATTTGCACGTTCTTTATATCAACGGAAAGCTGTTGAAATTCTCTACATGATTCTGGGGTCAATCTTGCATTTTGGTGCAGTTTGGAGGGAGAAAATTAAGAAAACGTCTCTGACGCGTGTAATGCTTCAACAACCAACTTTAATACGACGACACTCGCCGCTCTGTTAGACACCCATTGTTTTGCCAGGATCCGCCGCTTGGATCATAATGAGATGATTTTAAATGCTATCAAGAAGTGGTTGGGGCAGATTTCTGGATTTCCTCTCTCTCCCTCTCATTTCTTCGTATATATTGTAAAGAGGAACTCTCTTAACAGGGGACATTCTTGTTTTGCATCCTCCCTTCTTCCCCTTTGCAAAAAGAATTTGTGGAGCTTTTCAAACCTCCCATATGGATTGTAATGCCGCTTTTGCCTCTTAGCCACCGCAATGTATCTTGTATCGACTCTTGAGCAATATATATATGTTTGTGATCGATTCTCAACCCTCTCATGTATTCATTGCTTTGTTATTTTGATCTCTTATTGCAGTTTGGTTACTTTGTGCATAGTGTTTGTATTGCATCTATGTGGTCTCGTGTTAGATTTGCAAAACGAGTGTCTAACATTCCTTGGTGCATCACCTCTGTAGTTTAGGTTTTATTCTATGCATTTTCTCACCCCTGTCTCCTCGATGACAAGTTAGATTAGGTTTTAGTAAAACCTCCGCATTTTTGTGTGCATCCGAACGAGAAGAATAGGAACCAGACCTTCTCTGGAGAATCCTTTCTCATCTTTACAAGTCCCACACTTGGAGAAAGGATTCCATGTTGTGCAATCACACCGGATGCCCGAACATCAACCTAGAAGCCCGATCTCATCCCAGGGTGCTTTGTGAGTCTGCAACAATGATCCTTCATGTCTTTATATATCCTCAAGTGGCACCAACATCAAAATAGAAGCCCAAAGCATATGCCGATCTTTAAGTAATTCTATTTCTTCATTAACCTCTATGTAGGCTCTCCAATCAAGGCCGGCACATAAGGATTAGAAGTCTTTGAACCAAATAAGAGGCCTTCATGCCCAACTCACCATTAAAAGTATTTAAAAATACTTTTACGCTAGTACATCAAGTAGAATTCATCATCAATTGAGTCGATTGACTCAAACAAAGACATAATGGGAACAAGAAAAATATGAATGCGGTTCTCATTATGACCCATTTAGGGACATTACGCTTACCAAAGAGGATTATGAATTGCCTTGATATGCATTGTTGAAACCATTGAACTTCAAGATCCATCTTGTTGAGTGAGCAACATTATGCGAAAGGTTAGAGGAAACGGAGGAAAAAGCCCAATAACAGCGTCAAGTTTGCCATTAACTCGGGGTTTGCACATTGCAATAGTGGCAAAACAAAATGAGCCCTACGGAATAAAGATCCAAAGAGTTGTTAGTCATTTCTTTTCATGATCATATACCTTGGGCACACAAGATGCAAAACCTACGCCAACTAACTAATGCCAAGAACATTGTCCAAAGGTCATAGTTCGCATAACCGTATTTCACAAATATTCGGCAGATCCAAAACAAATTGACTTAGCAAGACTTGGCAAAGATTTAGCACTATTCGGAAAATTCAAAAATACACAAATTTCTTTTTAAAACATAGATTTTGATGCAAAATATAGCGACAAAATGTATCAAATGATTCTGTAAAACGTTGGGGAAGTGTTTTCTATTAGATTCTAATTTGTATAAAACCTTTAATTATCCAAGAAAATCATGGGAAATGAATAAAACATTTTTGTGGGATTTTTGTTTAGTTTGAGACCTTTCGTAAGCCTTTCAAGAGGCTAACAATAAACCATTTGGATAGCAAGCATAGTGTCATATATATAAATAACCAAGTAACTTGTATTCATATGTCCCTCAAAATGATGATTTTTTCAGCGTAAAATCCGTGTATTACCTGTTTTACATGTCCCTTTCGTGTATGGTGAGTTTTTAGGCTAAACTCGCCAAGTTTCAAAGAATATTTGTGGCCAATATTAGAGATTATTTGCCAGTTTTGTCTAGCGAGTTATTTGGGCGAATATTTGCCCTAGCAAAATGTGGCGAGTACTCACTAAATAGGCAAACTATGGTCCAATGGAAATGGAGATAGTTTTTGTTGTTCGTGATCAAGTACAATGGTTGCAGAAACATGAGATTCGATGAGATGGCCAGCATTCACCGAAGATATAGTGAAGACATTGCTCCACTATTGATTTGTACCATCTTAATGAGGCCCAACAAATCATAGTAGACTTGAACGATAAGTTGAGGCCCATGCCACACTTCTTTATAGTAGAATGGAAGAGAAGTTAAGGCCCATGCCACACTTGCGGTGAAAAGTAGTATGTATGTTGTTGTAATATCCCCTTCTAGAATAAGTTAGGAATTAATACAAATTTGATCTCACACAGCTGAAAATAATTAATTTTCAAACCCTAACTGCTGCAAACTTCAAAAATTCATATCTTTGGCTAGGGAAGTCCAAATGAGCTGAAATTTTGGATAATGGACCATAAAAATATGAGGAACAATATGCAAAAATCAGATTTTGCACAGCCAACCCGAAACCCTAATTTTGACCTAAAAAGTAGGTCGCCCAGCACTTTTAGGGCACCAAATCTCCTCCAAAAATTATGAAATTGCTTTCTCCTTATCTCTCCTAATTTCTACAACCAAAACCAATATTAATCTGACCCCAAAACTGTAGATCTGAAATAAATATTAGTTTATAAGAACCAAAAAGCTTGCAGACAACTGAAATCTTCTAAAATTCATAACTCCTTCAATACTTAGAGTTTTTGCATGAAATAAATTGCAGAATAAAGTAGAAATAAATATCTTTCCAATGAACTAACAAACTGAATTTTTATCCCACTGAAACCCACTCAAATCTGCCTCTGAAATCTGAAAACCAGTCGCTAGGGTTAGGGAAAATTAATTAAATAATTTCCAGCTCATAAAACCCTTCCAAAACCCCTTAAACAATCAACCCTTGATCTGAAATAATTGATTAGACACAACAGCAAATAGATCTAGCATAAATAACTTCAAAATATGAAAGATCAAACCCCAATACCAGTTGTTATGGCTAAATAAATTGCAGCAGCAATAATAGTCATAAAAGTACTTCAAACCCTTCACAAAAATATAGATTTATCATCCAAATAAATGCACCAATACCAACACAAGAGACCACAATGAAGAGAACAAGAGAGAATACTTCAATTGATCAAACCAACTTACTAACTTCCCATGCAAGAGAGAGAGAGAGCTTTAATGGGCATGCATCCCAACTCCAAGCATGGAGCATAAAATAAATATCATCATAACATGAGTCTAACAATGATCCTAGCACTCCTTTTATAAGCAAGGAGGCACAAAATTCGAAATCCCTAGGAGAGGGAAATTATTAAATAAAAGAAGTTTATTTCCCCTAGGTGTGGCGTCCCCTTTTAAAAAGGGTGATTTTAATATTTAAAAGCCACCTAATTATTATTTAATTAATTCCCCTTTTTAATTTGCATTTTGGGAATTTAATTAAATAATTAAATACATTACTTGCTCCATAAATATTAAATAATTAAATAAATATTGTTTTATAATGTCAAATGATTAAAATCACTCTCCAGGCAATATTATCTAATTATTTAATATATTTTTCCCCTTGCAACATCCCTAAAGCCCACGGGGAATGATAGGCTAAGGGTCTTCAAAAATGGGGACATTACGGTTGTAGAGGTCAATTAAGCTCAATACAATTGATCTTGTTGTGAACAATTGTGTCATTGTTCATTGTTCTAGAGAGTTTGAATTCTTCATCAAAGTTGTAGAGAGGCATTTCCCAATACCCTAGTTGTATCGGTTGATGTTTCCATCCATGGATTGGTTGATGTGTTCCCATCCATCAAAGTATGTGTCAAATTACATGTTTGTTCTAGTTCATGTGTAGTGTTCTCTTTACCTATGTTAGTCCTAAGCGGGAATGTTGGAAATTGGCCTGTTAGTACATCACATAGAGATGATATCAGTTAGTAAATCTTCTTGATTATCATCCAAATGAAGCAATATGAACTTACCAATTGCATTGAGGAGTTTCTTGGTTTGGTGGGCACGTATCAAAGAGGGTTTTGAATTGCCTTTATATGCATTGTTGATGAAGTTTTCCATGCTGGACTAAGCTGTATTTGTTTGCTTTCCTCATGAATATTGCATCCCTTATGTAGGGGCTGCTAAACACTACACCACAAGCATCAAGTGGCACAACCTCTACTTCTTTTGCATTTCGCAATAGCCTCTATTTCGATTTATAATATTTATATTCCTCCAACCCAAGCTTTCAAACAAGCTCTTCCAAAATCAGATTTGTTCGTGAATGTGAATCAAAAAAGAGCACCAACCTCTATCTAATGCAGGCAAATTAATAGTCCCATAATTATAAGAGTCTTAATTTGCAGCTAGAGTAAACACAAAGGCCTGAACACAAAATAATAGCATTTTATTGATTTCAAACCTTAAATGCCTGATACACACAGTCAAAACAGTTCAGAGCCTCATAGGGCTGTACATACACAATAGACTCCTCTCTAAATCACCAAGGACTCACAGAAATTGTGCAGATTTTGCACCATAACACAGCCCAAAACAGAGCTTCTTATTGACTCTCTAACACTAGTATAATCTCTCAGTACTTCTTCTCTATCTTTGTACCTTATACAAATTGACAGCCCTTCACACTCCAGTCCTCTGAAATTCTGAGCTGCTCTATCTTCTTTTTCATCAACCCCCTCTCTCTTCTTCTCTTTTTTTTTTTTTCCTTTTTCTTATTTTTCCCCAGCCAAAATCTGTTCCAATCAACCCTTCTTTGTATGTTCTAGAACTCCTTATTCAACGGAAACAAACTCCGAGAAATTCAGGACTTTATTCCCTGTCAAATAGCATGGGAAGCAATCATACCAGTCAACAACACAATAACAAAACAGAATTCCCAAAATACTAAAACAGTTCACAAAACAATTCTTCATATCAGGGACACCTGGCAGACGGCAGTCTAAAAATGAGGAAGAATTTGTCAGTCAAATGGAAGATTTTCAGACCTAGACAAAATGACAATAACCAATATTGTTATTATATTTTTATTGGTGCAGGACTGCACAAGCCCCTAGATGCTCCTGGATCACTATCCCTTTAATCTGAATTTGAATATAGAAGAGTTTAATCAAATCACATATATCTTGAGCCTCTATTCTACTCAGTCATACCACCCTTTGATTGGAATTGCAAGCATTCTTGCTCCCTTTTGCCAATGTGTATGTGGCTTTCTTGGGCTTCCCTTTGGTGTTCTTGGGTGCAGTTCCAGATGTAGTAACTAAAATTTTTCCATCTATGTGATAATGTGCAATGTCCCTTTTTGGGGAAACTCCGAAAATGGCAAGAAGTTCTCAAATCAGATTTAAGACGCCGCTGTTATAACCCTGCAAAAACTGAACTCAAACCCTTCCTAGGGCAGCGACCTTCCTAGGTGAGAACAGCCCTTCGAAATAGAGTTAAACCTTGCAAAAATACTTCCAAACTTGTGCCAAAATTAATAAAAACCCTTATCAATCAATTACAACTGCTAGAAATCATATTTGCAGATGAAATTAATTAATTACGGAACCCTAACCAGCGAACATTCCCAAGCTTGCTAAAAATAGTAGAACATCACCAAAATCGCCAAACTCGAGATATTGGCTTAATAAAATATAGAGAATAAGATGATAATTTCATATTTGCCAAAATGTCACCACACATGCCAAAACACCACCTCAATATAGGTCGCCCCACTTGAAATAAAATATAATTTGCACCAAAGAGACAACACATTAAAGAGAAAGATACTTTATTTCCTTTCAAGCCAGCTTGCATGCCAAAATCCTCATGAAGGGTTTTCGTCTTTCACAAGTTTCCCAACCAAGGGTTTTCATCCTTGGAAGAGATCCTCAACCCAAGGGGTTTCATCCTTGAGAGAGAGAGAGTAAAAGGGCTACACTAGCCAACTTTCACCAAAATAAGAATAATCTCCAAAACATAATAACATAATGCCCAAGCGACCTCCTTAAATAGCCATAAGGAGTGCTTAACAATCATAAACATGATGGCCGACCCTTAAGTAGGTGCTTTTAAATATTATAAAGGGTATTTGGAGCCTACATGCTCATAATACCTTTATTACTAAACTACTTAAGTTTTTATTGGAGCACAAGGCTTCCAATAGGATAAATGATAATAAATGAAAACAACTATCTAAGCAACAATAAAAATATAATTCAGATTTCCCTTGCTTTTCTCCTTAGACCCATGGGAAAAGAATGGGTTAAGGCCTTCAGAAATTAGCCTCCAAAAAGAGACGTGACAATCCCCCCTTCCCAAGATTGTTTTTGCTCAAGCAATGATGAACTCCGCTGCTCCAAATCCTTGACTCCTTGTGTGTATCCCTCTTGTGTTCCTTCTTGATTCCTGTGAAGAGCTGGTTTTCGTGACAAAGCATCTGCTGCTGCAATGTTTTTTTCCACTTCGACTAGTTGGTGTCCATGCTAACAAGAGTACAGTTGTAGCTAATCATTTTCATCTTAAAAGAGGCATAGTTAATGACTGAAATTACTTTTGTAAGGGCTAAGAACAGATCATGGTGCAAGGTATTTTGAATGTTCTCCCTCCAAACTGTTGTGATGTAACTTTGGAATGTGTAATCAGTAGTTAGACAAGCCCAATCAGCCCCATCAGTTTCATTATTTTGTCCTCCATCGGTACCAATCACAATAGTGAGCTGCCTTCTATCCTTAAGTGTGAAACCAAGGTGATGACTGCTGGGAATAAAAATTGTTTTCAGCCGGAATCTTGTCCCCCTTTCTCCTATTCCCAAGGGCAGTCCTGAAACTGAATTTTGCATTCTCATCCATGCTACGCAAGTGCCATGATGACCAACTGGAAATATTAATGGAAGGGACCATCCCGTGAAGGTGGTAGAAACTGAAAATTGCTTTAGAAGGATTGAGAATATGCAATCAGCTGATATATCCACTATAAAATATGTGAAAATGGTACCATCTTTCTTTGCACATGTGTGGACGTAATTGCTCCAAGGATGATGTTTCATTTTTTTCTTCATTCTTTATCCTTGGTCCTGCACAAAAATAATGTTAGAAAGAATAAGGTCTTTCCAATTTGTTGCTTCTTTGTGTCTCACGGGTATGTGGGGTAACTCCTCCTCATTGCTCCTTCCAACTTGTGCAACTTATCACAATAGTAAATCTGATTTCCCCTTACCAAATTTAAGGATGTAAAAATTAAAATCTGCCTAGCATCATTTCCTTCTTTCCATTCAAAATTCAACTCTTTACACAAGCAATGCATGCCCATACCCCTATTTACCTCTTTAGAATTGTTTCCCAATGAAAACATATACAACCCATCCTTAGGAATTGAAAAGAGAATTATATCATGGCTGTAATAATACCTTCCCTTCCTTAGCTCTAAAATGACAAGGGCTGAAAACCACCATGCATCAGCTGAAATTACCTTGTTCGTGGCCCAAGATGGAAGAGGCATTCTTCTTATGACCCGACCTATCTTTGTCACTTCGAAAGGCATGTAGTAGAAACCAAAGTTGTTGAGGATTGCAATCCAACAATGTGTAACAGCTCTTTTATCACAATATTTGTGTAACAATTTCCCTATTTCCCATGCATCCATTTTGCAGGTGACTTCTTCACTATGCAAGCCACTTTGATTCCATACTTTCCTCTTAAAAACATGTGTATCAGCTAGTTCATAGACAATATGGAAAAAGAAAGTTGTTACCTTTTTCAGTAAGCCATAGGTCTTGCCAAGAAGACAACTTCTCATCATTTCATTCCTATTCCATGCACATGAGACATCCTTTACCTTGATCCTCCTAGAATTATTTGAGCTTTCCATGATAAGGTTTGATTCCACCTTTGTTCCCAAACATACAAAGATGAGATTACCAATAACATTGATTTTAAAATCAGACCTCCTTCCTTTCCCAAATTTCATAACAGCACCTATCTCCCACATGTGGAAACAATCTTGAGGTTGAACCCAACCATCCATACATTTGTTATCACAAGAGATACTTCCTATCTTCTTATTTCTTGAAATATGCTGATCATGAGAACATAAACATGGCAGCAACATGGGAAAGAGCAATGAAACTGAAACATGGTTATCATTCCCAACCGGTTGTGCATAATTACAACATACCTGATTTGACATACTGATAGGTAAGGAATTTGGAATACCTTTGTACCATGGGCTGCCTGTGACCTTCGTAGGACTCAGAAATTCTGAGTTAGAATCAGCACTCAGAAAATATGCCAAAGGTACCTTATTTCCATGGATTTGCTTCTTCATAATGTCATCCTCATAGGCCCTTTGCAATTCTTGCTGGACTGTCTTCCTTGTGGGTCCCCAATCAATGGTTTTGGACTGAATTATTGGTGCCTTGTGTGGCTCATTGATGGCTGGTCTGTTTGAATCCTTTCTCAAGGCATCCTTTGCTTGTAGGACTGTAATTTTGATATCAGCAGGCTGCTTGTTGGTTTCTTGCAATTTCGGAGGATCAATTGCCCTTGCTACCCCTCTCAAGGGTCCTACCATGTTGCTGATCTGAAAATCAGTCTTGGCCTCAATTAATGAAGCTCCTTCTATGGCTTTGCTTCTCTCTATGACTGCCATTAGAAACATTCCCGCAGAGGTTTGGTTTCATCCACCAATTTCCTTTCACAAGGCTGAAGTTTGGCTTCTTCTTCTCCTTCTAAGTGCAGATCTGATTTTCTTTTTTTAATTCTTGGCTCATGCTCCCAAGTTCCCTTAATATTTTTCCACATGCAACCATTAGAAATCAAGGGAATATTATTAACAAAAAAAGTTCTTTACCTTCCATTTTCCTTGGTCTTTGCTTCGCATTTTCTCCATCCTCTTGAGCTCTCATAGGGCGGAAAGGAAAATCAGTCAAGGGTTCACCTTTGGCAATGGCGGTGGGTGCTTCTAGGGCTCCCAAAGGCTGATCCTTCACCCCAAACAGCTGCTGCGATGGTTCTTCCTTTTTAGCATGGTGGATATTTTCCTTTTTCTCACCTCGAGAGGGTGGCTATAAAAGGAAGTTGCCTCTTCCATCTTCACCATGATTTTTTCATCTTGTAGTTGATCCGCTACATGCTCTTTGAGTTGCTTCTTCACACTGGAGGGTTTTCTTCCCTCAATGGATGAGACCTTTTTGCCAAGGTCCTTTGATGGGGTTCGGGCATTATGCCTTGGGCCAATTCCCGATTTTCTATTTCCACAAATCCTCAAAAGAAAGGGAATCACGTACCATCTTCGGAAGAGTTTGATATGTTGTTGCCAAGTTCTCCCTCCTTAAAACCCTTTCTTTCTTGAACAAACCACCACCTTGCATATTTTGAATGGCTAAGACAAGCCTATCCAATGCATCTATCATTCCTTCTTGAGTTTTCATAATCATCTCCAATTTTTCTTCTCCGGACTTTGTTGTCTTCTTCCTTTCCATTCTTTGGAAATACTGCATACCATTGTCATTTGCCATACTTTACATGCTGGGAGGAAAGAGCTCTAATACGACTATAATGTCCCTTTTTGGGAACTCGGAAATGGCAAGGAGTTCTCAAATCAGACTTAAAACATTGTTGTTATAACCCTGCAAAAATTGAACTCAAACCATTCCTAGGGCAGTGACCTTCCTAAGTGAGAACAACCCTTCAAAATGGAGTTAAACCTTGCAAAAATACTTCAAAACTTGTGTCAAAATTAATACCAAATCCTTATCAATCAATTGCAAATGCTAGAAATCAGATTTGCGGATGAAATTAATTAATTACGGAACCCTAACCAGCGAACATTCCCAAGCTTGTTAAATATAGTAGAACACCAAAAATCACCAAACTCAGATATTGGCTTAATAAAATATAGAAAATAAGATGGTAATTTCAAATTTGTCAAAATCTCACCACACATACCAAAACACCACCTCAATATAGGTCACTCCACTTGAAATAAAATATAATTTGCACCAAAGAAACAACAAATGCAAGAGAAAGATACTTTATCTCCTTTCAAACCAACCTGCACACCAAAATCCTCATGAAGGGTTTTCGTCTTTCACAAGTTTCCCAACCAAGGGTTTTCATCCTTGGAAGAGATCCTCAACCCAAGGGGTTTCTTTCTTGAGAGAGAGAGTAAAAGGGTTACACTAGCCAACTTTCACCAAAATAAGAATAATCTCTAAAACCATAATAACATAATTCCCAAGCGACCTCCTTAAATAGCCATAAAGAGTGCTTAACAATCATAAACATGATGGCCGACCCCTTAAGTAGGTGCTTTTAAATATTATAAAGGGTATTTAGAGCCTACATGCCCATAATACCTTTATTACTAAACTACTTAAGTTTCTCTATTGGAGCATAAGGCTTCCAATAAGATAAATGATAATAAATGAAAACAACTATCTAAGCAACAATAAAAATATAATTCAGATTTCCCTGCTTTTCTCCTTGGACCCACGGGAAAGAATGGGTTAAGGCCTTCAGAAATTAGCCTCCAAAAAGGGACATGACATAATGTTCACAATAATTCATAACGGATGTTGTTGCCTTGCAAGAGTAGTGGTTCTCTTAACATTTCCCTTTGGTATTAATGTGCCTTGTTGATTTAAGAATGGAACTTGAGGTCCCTTCTTCTTATCCATCTTAATGTATTGAGCTTGAGTGCGTGCTTTTACAAGGAATTACAGTTGGACATCAAAGCTTTTCTTCTTTTGTGACTAGGAAATCGTCCCAAGGTACTTCACCACCACTCCAGCCTTGTGTGGACAATCCCAATTGGATTGCTTGCCTCCTAAAATCAATGGTGTTGTAATGTCCCTTTCAAGTTTAAATCTGAAATATTCGAAAATTCCACAAACAAAAATGAAAGTAAACTGAAATTTATGACGGCAAAGTGCAGTGAACTGAATATATATGACAGCAATCAGAAATTACACCAAATTAGGGCAGCCACCTGAATTTTATTGCAAACCCTTAGTACAAAAGTGCAGAAATCTGATTTCTTCACATATTTATCTAACAACTCAATTACAAAGATACCCAGGAAGCTAGGAACACTTAGAAATATTTGTAGAACATTTAGGGAAAGGAAAATAATTTTTTTGGCCACAAATTCAATTTATTTTATTAATTTTATGACAACAAATGGAAGAAATTAGAGCTGACCGTTTGGAATAATTGAAGATGAAAGAAATCCTGCAATAAATGCCCACAAGCAGAACTTAAGGCCTGAACAAACACTAGCTCTCGAAAAACCTCATAAAATGGTTGGAATTGACCCCAAAGTGGGTCGCCCAAGCTAGAAATTCAGTAGATCTGATCTAAAACCCTAAACCTCAACAGAACCTTGCAATTTGTGGTTGTTCCACACTCAAAACCCTCAAAATCTGATCTGTCCTTGATGCCCTAGGCTGGAAATTGTGCCCTAGGACTGAGAATTCTAAATGCAACTCTAAAATTCTGAATTGTAGCCCAAGTGTGACCCCGTATGAAGCCACCAATGCAAAAATTGAGGGTTTTCGTCCCCAAATTCTGATCACAATGAGGGTTTTCGTCCTCAAGTGATGAATGCTAAGAGGGTTTCCGTCCTCAATAGCTGAAAGTAGAAGCACAAGTGCTCAACTCATAAAATCAAGATGATAGATAGATGATAGATTCCCAAATGAACCCCTTCATCCTCCTTTTATAACTTCTCTTTCCTCTTTCTTTTAATTTTGGTGGCCGACTTACTTTAAAAGTCACTTTTATAAGTTGCCTTATAATATAACATAAAGTTACATTTGGCCGACTTAGTTAAATCATTAATTTTACTTTTAAGTATTTAAAAATACTTTTTATTTTATTAATAATATTATTATTAAGTTGCCCAAGGATTAGAAATGACCAAGCCCAACTTAAATAATATTATTAATCATCTTTAATTTAGAAAAGGGGACATTACAATCCTCCCTCCCCAAATTTGTTTGCCCTCAAGCAAATGCAAACTCACATGCCCAAGTATCATGCCTAAGTGACAAAACATGTTGTAAAGCTTAAGGAGCCTAGATCCCATGCCTGTCAAATGAAAAATCTCTTGCCAAAACATGCTCCCACACCTGTTGTCCCTCTTCCGATTAATGTTCTTAGGCAACCTGTGAAATTTAAAAACTTCCTGATGAAGAGATCAGCCATCACCTCAAACCTGTCATCTTCGCTTTTACCTCTAAAAACAGCATTAGCAAATTTATTCTTTGCATGTTCAGTTGTGCTTAAAGCCCTCCAATCTTTGTAATCTAATTTTAGAGAAAAGAATTGATGAATAATCAGCAGCCAGACAAGCTAACACAAACTCCATTGTGGCATCCTTACTCTTCATTCCAACCTTGTCAACTATGGTGGGAGAACATCCTATATTCACCAATATGAATGCAACTGAAATAATGTGGTGGTTGCTAATGATGATGACAGCAGCATAACTGATGGTAATTTGGCGCATAGCTACCTTAGTGGCTGTCATGAAAAATGCCTTCAACTGAAACTTCTTTCCAACCTTTTCCATCAAGGATTTTTCCAAACTTTCACTAAAGTGGAATTCTCTTGCAAAAATCAACAATTTGGGCAATGTAGGGGCTGGAAACAACCAAACAATGATCTGAAATAGTTTATTAGCAGCAACAGACTGAGGATCATGCAATGGAAGCATTTGTATGGCTGCAAAAGTTGTCATGTGACAACTGGAAATGGTGATGAATTTGGCTTTCAAGCTGAAGGTTTGGAGCATGGTTGTCCCCATTATGTACTCCTTTTCCTTGGGAGGTAGAAGATCATCACTCCTTGCTCTTACTTTCTCCCAAAACCACCTTAAGGGTGTTGGAACTTTTGCCCATGATGTTCTCAACAAGTGGCTTTTTCACGCATCAAAAACTTCATTATACTTGCCAATCTACAGTTGTCCAAGGAGAGTACTATTATTCCAAAACATGAACTTAGAAAGAACATCATACCATGGCTGTAGCATTGTATTTTCTCATTCAATCTTGGGATTGTGGTGGCTGGAAACCATCTTGTACCAGTAGCCAAAGCCTCACCAATATCCATGTATGGAGTGTGCATCTTTCCGGTGACAAAACCTTTTTTACAGCTGCAAAAGGTATAGGGGCAAGGCTGGGAATGTGATAAACAGCCATCCAAAAATTTGTGGCAGCACCCTTCAAGAACCATGGGCTATAGTTCTTATTACCCATATTCATACCCGCCATGCCATGTTGGTTTATAACATCTTGAACAGCAAGGTAATATTTGTTTTGCTTAGCCTTAGTGGTTGAATTTATGAACTCACTACCTATCTTCAATGAAAGACTCCTTCCAAGAGCATGCTTATCAATTAGGAGCTGAAAATCTTTATGACATGATTGTTGTTCTGAAAATGAGATTGTAGGATTTACCTCATCATGTGTTGCCCATGGGACCTGCCTCCTATGAGAAGTTTCCTCCATTCTTTTTGCCAAAATAGGAATTGTTGAGATACCCTCAACACCTCCCTCCTTGTGACCCACAATTTTCGCCTCAAATGCATGCTTATCAGCTGAGTCAAAAACAATATGAAAGGAGAATGTTGTTGCACTATCTAGCATACCATGGACTTTGTCTAGAAGGCATCCATTTATCTCCACTTCTCATAACATATGTATTGGCCCATGCAATCCCATTTTGAATATTAAATTTGAAGCTAGCAAAGATTGTATGAGTTGGTTTACCTGATTTTTGAATTGTTCCATTGTGGCTTGCTTTGATTCCTTGTACAACCCATTGTGGCTTCTTAGGACAATTTAGAACCCAAGGTTCTACCTTCATCCTTTTACCATTCTCAGAATGATGGCAAAACTAGAATAGTTCTTTGTTGTCCTGAAAATCCATCTCATATGGTAATGGCTCAATCTTAGGAATGCTTGGAAGATGGATAGGGGCTTCTTGGAAAAGATCCTCTTTCCATTTAGTACCCTTCATCTTCTCATCATTGTTAGAATAATTCTCATGATGATCAAAACATTGTAAGGACATAGTGTGAGGGTGATGCAATAAATCAAATTGCTTACCATTCGTTGTTGATATGTAAATTCTAGCAAACTTAAAAACCAACATGAGTATCTAGTGAGGCCCCCTTTTTAAGGGCATGCCTCTCAACAAGGTCATCCTGAAACTCAGCCTCATAAACCTCTTGCAAATATGATTTTTCTTCATGCTCCACCATTATAATTGAGGAATTCCTTTCAACACTCAGCTCTACTTTTGTTCTTGAAGGTGTGTCCTTCAATTTTGCCTCGAATATGTGATTTATGCACTCTTTTTCTGCTAAACTCTTGGTGCAAACAGCAACTGGTGCTTCCTTTTTAGCATGTTGTCCATGATGACAAGAATTTTGCAGCGACATAGGAAAAAACAATGAATATGAAATATGATCACCATTTTCATACCTTAGGCTACCCACAAGGAGCTCACCCTTCTTTGTTGAAGCGGGAATTGTGGAGATACCTCCAACCCTTCGATGTGACACGATATTTTCTTCAAATACATGTCCCTCCCCAAAGCTATTCTGAAAATCAGTCAATGGCTCATTCTTTGGGAGTTCGAAGGATGGTGCATGTTCCTCCATCTTGAGTTCTTTACATTCAGCGAGGTAGAGCCCTTTCTGTTTTGACCTCATCACTAATTTGCTGACACATGCAATCATTAGAAGTCAATAAAACATCATCTATTATCAAAAAAACATTGCATGACTTGCATGCTAAATCCTTTTTGTGGTGCTTGTGATCTAGGCTCTGCTCTAGATCCCATTCTATTCTTGCTCACCACTATGTACTCAGCAAGTGATATGGCTTCACAAATCTCAGCTAGAAGAGCCCTATACTCCTTATAGCTGGCAGCAATGTTGTTGCCCACAAAATGTCATGTTTCTACCTCCGGAATGATTTCTTCCTTGGGAGGAAGGTAGGCTGAAAAGGCCTAGCTATAGGATCCATCACGGATCTCGGTGGTTGAAGATTGTTGTTTTCCCTTGAAGAACTTCCTAGATGCATGTTATGGATCAGTTGTGCCATTATATCAACCAACCTCTCTTGCCCTTGGGCAAACCTCTCAAACCTAGCATCATTAAAAATTATGTCTGCCATTTATCTTCTCCTAATCATGGGTTGGCGAGATCTTGTTATGATACCACTATAATTTCCCTTTTGGGCTTAAATCTAAAATATTCGGAAATTCCACAAAACCCAAATGAAAGTAAACTGAAATTTATGACAACAAAGTGCAGCTAACTGAATATGTATGACAACAATCAGAAATTACACAAAAACTAAGGCAGCGACCTGAATTTTACTATGCAACACCTTAGAAGAAGAAGATATTTTAACATCCACAAGGCTACCAAAGACAGCCTATGGGACAGCAGATCTTGCTAAAGATCTTTTTGGCATTCGAGATCTCCTATTGGTGAGTTTGATAATCAGCTCCCCTTTTTTTCAACCATATTCTCGCTGAAAATATCTTGAAAGGATGCAGTAGTCATCGTGCTAGCAAACTGGATACTAATGTCATTATAAGCATTACACTCCAACACGAAATGTTTCTCTGACTCCACTGCAGCAGACGTGCAAAAACACAAATTCTCTCTTCCCATGCCTCTTAGTGCCAAAGTGCAGAAATCTGATTTCTTCACATATTTATCTAACTCATTACAAAGATACTCAGGAAGCTAGGAACACTTAAAATATTTGTAGAACATTTAGGGAAAAGAAAATAATCTTTCAGGCCACAAACTCAATTTATTTTATTAATTTTATGACAACAAATGGAAGAAATTACAGCTGACCATTTGGAACAATTGAAGATGAAAGAAATGCTGCAATGAATGCCCACAGACAAAACTTAAGGCACTGAACAAACCCTAGCTCTAGAAAAACCTCAGAAAATGGCTGGAATTGACCCCAAAGTGGGTCGCCCAAGCTAGAAATGCAGTAGATCTGATCCAAAACCCTGAACCTCAACAAAACCTTGCAATGTGTGGTTGTTCCACACTCAAAACCCTGAAAAAATGATTTGTCCTTGATGCCCTAGTTGGAAATTGTGCCCTAGGATTGAGAATTCTAAATGCAGCTCTGAAATTCTGAATTGTAGCCCAAGTGTGACCCCTGTATGAAGCCACCAATGCAAAATTTGAGGGTTTTCATCCCCAAATTCTGATCACAATGAGGGTTTTCGCCTCAAGTGATGAATGCAAAGAAGCTTTCCATCCTCAATAGCTGAAAGTAGAAGCACAAGTACTCAACTCATAAAATCAAGATGATAGATGATAGATTCCCAAATGAACCCCTTCATCCTCCTTTTATAAATTCTCTTTCCTCTTTCTTTTAAGTTTGTTGGCCAACTTACTTTAAAAGTCATTTTTATAAGTTGTCTTATAATATAACATAAAATTACATCTGTTAGACTTAGTCAAATCATTAATTTTAAATTTAAGTATTTAAAAATACTTTTTATTTTATTAATAATATTATTATTAAGTTTGTTGGCTAGATTTTCTGCATAGCACAAAACCTAGCAGTCATGAGATAAATCTCCCTCATTTACTTGGTGAGGCTCCCGTGTCAGATTTGTCAATTAAAGTATGCTAATATCTATATGGGGTTTTACTTTAACTGTTCAGCTCATGAACCATAGTTGTACAGTTCTGCAGCAAGTAAGCAGCTGTTTAAAGAAAGGAAATATTTATAGAAGAAAGGAAAGGGAATTATATAAACACAGAGAAGAAATGGGGAAGATGTGCATCCCAATCAATAGATAACAGAGTTGATTGCATGCACATAGAAGAAACCAATAGATATAAACACAGAATTATAAGCAAAGGTAGCTCTAGATCTAGATCTGAAATAACACAAAGTTTATTAAAAGATCTAAGATATAAAAGCTAGAAACACAATACATCGTGACACAAAGTTCTCCGAAAATCTGCTCCTGTATATTCATTTGCTTCAAGTGGCTCTCAAGGGTTTCAGCACAAAGTCTGGAACACAAGGTTGTTGCTTACAAATTTTGATCCTTAACCCGAAGGTTCTTCCTCTACTTATAGAATGTAGAGGGGCAATTACAAGTTGGAAGTTTTTAGTTGAACTAGCACATGTGGAAGTGGGAAAAGAAACAACTGGCAATCTCCCTCCTGAATTCCTCTTTGCATGACATGCATGATTTAGCAACTGAAAATAGAACCTTCTATTTTGCACGTCTGCCACCTATCTCCAAGTAGTTGACTTCTTCAAGTAATGGCTTTTAAACCAATCACTTAAGTTGTATAATTTAATTGATCGCTCAATTACTTTGTCGGAGGCAATAAGAGAAAGAAGAAGAAAGAGGAAAGCTGCAGTCTTGTCCTTTTTCATATTCTGCATGCAGCTGATTCTTTTGCCTTTGATTCTCACCAAACTGGACCTGGGAGCAGCTGGATCTGGAAGCAAGCTAGATCTGGAAACAAGCTGGATCTAGAAACTTGCTTACGAGTGTTGCCTTTGCCTTGTCTTCCCTCTTATCCTTGAAGCTTTTGCAGTTCTTCTCCTGTACATGCATCAGTGCAATGTCTGCCGTAAATAACTCATCATTTTTATTTTTAATTGCATATGAGCAATTAAAAATCTAGAAAGCACTCCAGGTGAATGCAACTTCAATGAAGGCTTCAACTGGAAGATTGAGAGCACATGCACAAGATCCTAGAAGAAATTTTCCACGCACTGACTTCTACACGGGCTGCATCAGAAACAAGAGGATGAAGCCTTTGTGCCAGAAGCTTTTGCAATTATGAGATCTGGATCTGGATCTGGGCCTATTGACTTCAGCAAATCTAGAAGCTACGCATGATTCCGCTGAGCTTTCTCTTTCATCCCGCTTTGCCATGGCTGGAGCAATCTTTGTCTGAACAATTCTTTTTCTTCTTACTCGCCGAGAATTCTTCAAAACTGGTGCAGATCTGGATAATTCTTCAGATTCGGAGGATATATTCAATGTATTGGACATTGATTTAAGCTCCTTTTCTTTTGTAAAGCACCTGTAACGAATTCCTGAGCACCTGTATCACTTATGCAAACAATTATCCAGACACAAATCAACCTCCTTCAACCTGTGCACCAATTCTAGAAGCTTTCAGCATTAATTTCACCTTCTTTTGAGCAAAAATCCTCTTCAAATGGGGCGCACTTTTCCTCTAGGCTGCACTTCTCTGCCTGTGAATTAATTAATTCATCCTTATGGCAGCCCTGCTTATATAATCCTTATGATTCTATAATTAATTAATGTCTTTCTTATTACTGGCAATTAATTAATAAGCTTCACTCTTCAAATGGGGCACCTATTTTGTGCATGCTTATGGCTGCCATTAAATAAAATAAATTTATTTAATTTTAGACTTCTGCTTCCACTTAACTCAAGCCTCACAGTATGCTTTGACCTTAGCCACTGAAAATAGGAATTAATTTAATCATTTAATACTTTAAAAGTATTATTTATCTCCCAAAAGGGGCGCACTTTTTGACATAAAGGGGCTGCATTAAATAAATATTATTTATTTAATTTTAGAACAGTCTATTTTCAACCTCCTTTTGTCCATTTACCTCTGTTGACTTTTCCACAAGCCTGGGCGCCAAAATTGGGTGAATAAATATTAACAAATATTTATTTAATGCATTTATTATTCACCCAAGGTGGGTCGCACTTTTTGGAATAAAGAATTTCTATTTTTAAAATTCAGATGTCAATGGGATTATTTACCCTGCAAGGCAGCCCTGAAAATCCCATGATTCACTTAAGTCGTTTGACTTTCATAATGGGATTATTTACCCTGCAAGGCAGGCAATAAAATCCCATGATTCACTTAAGTGATTTTTCTTTTATTCCACAATGGAATTTTTACCCTGCAAGGCAGGTAAGAAATTCCCGCCTACCTGCTTGCCTCTAATTTTCCCATTGTGACTTAAGTGACATTGCTTCCATGAGAAAAAGTACCTGCTAGGCAGGTACAAAATTCCCACCTGCCTGCTGCTTCCCAAAATCCCATGATCCACTTCAAACCTTCTTTTTCCAAAAATGCGGTTAGCCCAAGAAGCTTTTTGGTGCACGACTTCGTCTTTTCCCAGAGAACCAGACCTCCGATGGCGAATTCCTTCTGGCACAACGTGCGTATGTGATCTCTAGATACTCCAGGCCAAGAATCAGGCCAAACCAGCAAAGGAATTGATCCAGAGAAATTTCACAGAAAACGAAACGGGAAAAACACAAAAACACAAAACGTTGCCAGAAGTTACAAATAAAGCCCAGGATTCATTCCTGGTTAAAACCCTACTGGTATACTGGAATAACGATATATACGATCACAACAGGGTTAAACCGGAGCGCAAATTGCCTCAAACGGGGCTCAAAATAATTAAATACAAATTTCCCGCAGGCAAATCCCGACGACAGAATATAACAATTTTAGGCATCTGGGTATTTGGCGAAAATGGATAATATGGCTCCTTGGGAATATCTCGACACATTACAGGAACTTTCTGGCAATAAAAACACAAAACGACCCATTATTTTAAAAGTACGAAATTTTTTCAGATAGGGTAGTCTCAGATTTCAAGATGAAATATGGGGACACCAAAGTTGTCCAAGGATAAGAAATGACCACGCCCACTTAAATAATATTATTAATCATTTTTAATTTAGAAAAGAGGACATTACGGGTGTGTTCTTAAATCACCATGTCCTTCCTTTGCCTATAATATTGTAATTTTCTCTCAAATTCTTCATAGCAAATAAGATTAAAAAAATTGATTTGATTGGTTTCATGATTTTAACAAATAAGATAAATTTTGGTTTCATTTGATTGATGCGCATTACACTTAAACTAAGTGAGTACATGACTAGAAAGCTTGGTGCATGCAAAAGAAAAATTTGTTCTTCACTTGATGAAATTTGAAATATACCTCAAGTAAGGCAAGATAATTGTCAAGCTTGTCCGCATCCACCATTGTCAAGCTTGAATGCATCAACCTATCCTGCATAAGGAGACATATTCACCCCAGCATCAGCTTTGAAGGGTGGTTAAGCCAGGGCAACGTTTGTGTTACCACTGGCCTCCTCTTTTTCGCCTATGGGCTGCTCCTTTGTTGCCTCCTCATGAGTCTTTAGAGTGTTAAAAAGAAACCCAAGCTTGCCAATGAGAGCATCCATTAATTTATCCATCTTATGATGAGAGCCCTCCATCTCTTTGTGCACATTCTTTTCATTATGATGATCCATGCTTCTATAACTTGCTCAATCCACCTCCTTGAGAAAATGTCTTGTTGCAATTGGAGTAAATTACCTTCACCTCTTGTTCATACCAATCTTGTCAAGGGAATAAACCCAAAATCTGAACACAACAACACTCCCACACAAACAATGAACACTAGAAACCTCTGATACCAATCTGATTCGTAATTAGCTTTGGTTATACAAATGTTTAATTCATTAACACATCATTAATCATGAAATTACTGAATTCACTTTATTAAATTGTTTTTCCTAAGTACTTCTAGTTTAAATCCGAATCAAACATGGAGCTGCAATGATTTCATAGAGATGGTAATGAAAAGAGCACGAATGGAAATGAACAAAACACGGAAAGAAGAACGTTACAGCATGCACATCAACAAGAACACGAGGGTTACCCTTGGGAAGCCCATTGTGGACATCCAGCAAAGATGAAGTTGTTCGTCCAATCACCAATTATGCAAGATTACAAGACAGCACTCAAACTATGCAGCACAGCAAGGCCATTGTGAGCTCATAACTTACTTGCACAAGAACTTCTACTTGCTGTGCAATTAATCCAATCTACTATTCAAAACTGAAATTCACACTTTGAACACCCTTCTCCAAATTACATATAACTCAAGATTCTTTCCAATGGAACGACTAAGCATATTTATGTTTGAATTTGGTAAGCAGGGTCACATAGGAGCTCTGCCTTGGCCATCCCATGTTAGATGAACACACATTAGCTCTCTTAAAGGAGGCAGAACATCTCAGAAGTTGCAAGTAAGCAGGAACTTGGGTGATACCAAAAGTAAAATGCAAATAAGTGGCTAGATCTCATGGCAAGCAGCAAGAAGAGAAATCATGATTTCATTCCCAGCCTTGTTTCCATTCTCTCTATTAGTAATTTGACCACAGGTTTAAACTCCCTTGGTGTGCACCTTAATTTGTCTGCTCTTTCACAGCCCACCACAGGTTCCTAGCCCAACTCCAATAGATGCTTCTCTTATATCTAGTGCCTATGTACCTGTATAAGGATCAAACATTTTCCTGCCATAACACTTTGGTCTCTTGTAGTCTTAGTCTACTCCCAACAATGAGACACATCAAAATATATTTAGCTAATGTGCTGCAAACCCTTTTATTCTTTTTCTATTCTTCATTCATCCCACTCTGACCATTTTTACAGTCTTTGAGCAGCCAACTGGCATTTCTTCAAGCTTTGTTCACTCAGACGAAGCAAATGTGGGAAACAAATTGGCTATAAAACTATTCAGTCAGAACATTTTTCTGCCATCAGTGGGCATTAGATTCCACACAAAAAATTAGCCATGATGAAAAGTAAAGGCGCCATAATTTTACCCTGAACAACCATATGGCCATTTTAAGTGGGCAGTCTTCAGCTGAACAAGTTCACCCCTCTAAAGATGTGGCAAACATGTGTTACAAGTTCACACCTAGTAGGTGAACCTGTTCAAACTTAGGACCATAGGTACAATTTTTTTGCCAACCATTCATAGGATATCCAATAGATGTTCCAAGATCAGCCTTTACAAGTTCACCCTCGGAGACAAACTGATTTAAACATAAAAACCAACCCTACATGTTTTTGCCAAATCATCCTTAGGCTCTCCCTATGAGGTTTAAGATGTTACAAGCAGATGGGTTTAACATTTATACATGTTAACATACCACTGGCCTTTCACATTAAGGGTGATCCTATGATTCTATCTACCATAATTATCACCGGCTGAAATTAAATATGGAGCATGCTAGAGTTTGTGACATAAAGTTATAATGGTCACACTAGTCTTAGTGATAGGTTTAGTAATAAAGTCATTTTATGACTTTAGTTTGCTTTATCAAATAATGTAAACAGAACTTAATGTTTACTTGAGTCATTTTAGGTTTAGCATTTATGTCACCTAAGTATTAGGGTTTATGTTATTGCTTTACCATAAAGTGATGGTTGCTCTCTCAATAACACATCTAAGTAGTACTTCTCTCTTTCAAGTTCTCTCTTGTATTTTTGCTTGGTTTCTTTTTGTTTATCTTATTGAAATCCTAAATATTACAGTTACTAACACTGATCTGAAGTATGAAGCGTTGACCGCTTAACTCTTGTTGCACGACTGGTGGAAAGAGCAGTTTGGCAGCAGCAACAGGAATGAGGGTTCAAAGATGGCTTTGGCAGCAAACTTGGGCAAGTTTGCTAAGAAGAATGGAGGAAACAGAAGGGAACAGCAGCATAAGATATGACTTCTTAATGCCATTATTGTGGAGAGCTAGGCCATACGAAAAGTTTTTCGTAAACGGTTATAGGATGAGAAAAATAACCAACAAGCAGGGCAATGTTGCAGAACATAAGGAATAGGATCTCTTTGTGTTTATGGCTAGGGATAAAGCAAACAATGTGAAAACATCTGCTTGGTGCATAGATTCCGGTGCATCTCATCATTTTACCAATGTGAAATATTTGTGTATTAACTATGCTAACATCTTCTACTGACTGGTGTTTGGTGGTGGAGAGGAATTCAGAGTGCAAGAAAAAGGAAATGTGTAAAAACCATGTGAGGTAAATTGAATGTCTAGTATGTCCTACTAATGGAGAAGAAACTACTTTCTGTAAGTAAGATTATGAAGCACAACCTCCACTTATATGTGATTTTTAGCAATCATAAACACTTTATTGTGGGTGAATTTACCAAAGTTAAAATCAGACATGTTTGAAGAGTTCAAATGTTCAAGGCTATGTTAGAATAACAATCCAGGAAGAGCATTAAAATTCTCAAATCAAATAATGGCAAAGAGTTTTGCAACAAGGGTTTTCTTGAGTTTTGTACTCGGAAGGCATCCAAAGCCAATACACCACACCCTACACTCCACAGAAAAATGGAGTGGAAGAGACGCGGATCCTACCATTGTGGAAATGGCGAGGTGTGGGTTAGAGAACATGTTTGTTCCTAATAAATAGTGGGCACAAACAATACATGCATCAGTGTATCTGCTCAGTCAGTCTCCAACAAGAGCACTACACCAGAAAACTCCACAAGAAGTTGTTGGTTCAATTGTATATGCATGGGTTCCTGAAGAAAAACAAACCAAATTTGATGCAAAATGAAAGAAATCGTTGCTTGTAGGCTACAATAACAATCATAAAGCAAATTGGTTAGTCGATGTTAAACTAACAAAGCATGTGTTGTTCATGATGTGGTAGTTAATGGAAGTGCGGGAGTATTCCAGGCAACAATATAACAAAAATCAAATCTGAAAGTTGCTGGAAGTGAAAATAAATTTTCTGGAAAATCAGGTACGATGCATATGAAACATCACCCTAAAGGGGGAGGATAGTTCTGACATTGATTGTCAATAAATTCCAAGCCAAGAAGCTATAGAAATAAACCCAAATCAACAAGACCAAAATGATGCTACATCATTTTTCATGATATACGCTTAGATGAGATTCCTAATATGAGGACAGAAGGAAGACCAAAAAGGTAAGAAATCTGATGTGTTGAATTATGCTTTGATGGTGAACCTTCAATGTAATGTCCCTTTTTCCCACTTAGGAGTTGATATTTGGTCTTCTTGCCATTCCTTCTCCATGGCAAAGAAGCAAAGATGAAGGAGAAGAACATTGAGCATCTATATGATATGTTTTTACTAATATTTTATATTTTCTTTAGTGTTTTCCTTTCTTATACAGGTCGGCCTTGCTTTTTTGTACTTTGGCGCCAATTGAAGGATATAAAAGGAGATCTAAGGCATCATTTGCTATCTAGACTTTGGCGCATTTTATCTTATTGGAGCAAAGTGAGCTTAGAGCTGCTTGTTCTTGCATTTGGGGACGAAAACCTCCTTATGTGACTTGCCTAGAAGGACAAAAACCCTTCTAGAGGTTGAGGGAAGGACGAAAACCCTTCTCCTTGGCTTTTGATTTTTGAGGTTGATTTGAAGAGAGATTTGTCATTTCCAGTTTGTTATTGATTTATTATGAGTGGAGTGACCTGCCTTGGGTAGGGTTTGGAACATTTGGTATACTATTTGAGTAATTTGGATTGATAATCTGATTTATAATATTTTCTAAGGCCGGAATCTGAAGTTTGGTGATTTTTGGGGTTTCTATGCCCTAGATCTATAATTTTCTTGTGGTTGCAATAATCAGTTCATAATTAATTTCCAGCAATGAGTTCTTCAGTATTTCCTTGTGATTTTGGCTCTTGTTATTGCATAAAATACATATAAAATTGTGGTGAGTGGATTTGAAGTGTTTCATGGTGTTTTTGGTATATTTCGTGGTAGATATAGTCGCTGATTTTGCATTTACAGTCTGCTACAATTTAAAAATCAGATCTGCATTTTGTGTGTGGTTAAAACCCTTGAAAGGGTTATTACAGTGGTATCAAAGCTCAAATCTTCAAAGGACCTAGGGTTTATGGAAGAAGGAAACAAGGGTTACATCTACTATCAAAGGAGGAAGAAGGCAGACAAAGAGGACCAACCAAGAGAAGGACATATGGCTGATCACGATTCTCAGGAAGCTAAGGTTGACAAGCTAATTGCCGGCCAAGAGAGGCTCGCCGATACCATGGACTTCCTAGCTCTTTCCCTCCAAGAATCATTGAACCAAGGGTTCAAAATGGTGAAGGGAGTTCGAGTGGAGCCAATAATGCCAAGCGACCCAATGAATCAGCCCGAGGATCGAGTTGAGGCCCACTTTCCTTCCTAGAGAGGAGGCCATTCCGGAAGAAGAGGCAAGACCGATGGGGAGAAGAAATATTGCAATGAGTTATGAGGAATATATGGCCTTGTCAAGGGAGATCCGTGATGCCATTTCTCTTGCCGAGTTCATGGGGTTGGATAGAGGAAGATCTAGGCCCGAGCCTAGACATGCCATGCCACAAAGAGAGGTACAAAATGCTTTGGGTAAGTTGTCTTTTTCTACATTTGATGGATCTACAAAAGGTACCGCTAGGGCTTGGATTCAAAAGTTGAATACATATTTGTCTTTGAAGCCTATGGTGGAAGAAGATGCAATTAAATTTGCCACTTTACATCTTGAGGGCATTGCCCATGAGTGGTGGTTTCATGGACTTGTGACACAAGGGCATAGTGAGATACATGCCTATGATGAGTTTTGTCAAAGGCTCATTGATCGATTTGATAGAGTGGATCCAGAGGTACATTTTCGTGAGCTTGCACAATTGAAACAACAAGGTACCGTAGAGGAGTATGTGGCTGATTTTCAGAGGCTTTCCGTCATGATTACGGATGTGTCCGAAAGAAGACTCATTGTGCTTTTTGTAGAGGGTTTGATTGAGCCCCTAAAGGGGTTAGTTCGTGCATTTGATCCTTTGTCTCTACAAGAGGCAATAAAGAAGGCTCTTGATCTTGAAGGTGCTGCCACAAAATCAGCAGCAATCAGCAGTGTTCCTAAGGTCAATTGGAGAGGGAACAACCCCCCAAGCAGCCTAGAAGCATCCCTTTGGACCAGCCAAAGAGACCTCTTCAAAAAGTGCCCCATGTTCACACGGATCTGCAAAAAACCAGCCATGATAAGGAGGCAAAGAATGAATTAAGAAGGAAGAATTTGTGCTTTTCATGCAAGGATCCATGGACTCCGGGACATCGTTGTTTGGGAAAAGGTAAGGTTCACTATATTGAAGTAATTTCTGATTGTGATGATGATAGCAATGAGGATGAGGCTAGGCATGATGGTATATTGGAAAAAGATCCGGAAGAGGTGACTAACACTCTTGCTACCTTGTTGGGAGCACCAAGTTACAACTCTTTTCATATTGAGGGTGATCTACAAGGGCATAAGGTCACAATTTTGATTGATGGAGGAGCCACTCACAATTTCATAGATGCATGTTTGGTTTCAAATCTGAAATTGAAGGTTGAAGACTTCAAAGGCTTCATTGTTAGGATAGCGGATGGTTACTCTATGCAATGTACAAAAAGGTGTTCTCAACTCCACATTACCATGGGGTTATATGAGGTATGTGCTGATTTTTTTGTGATTAACATGGCTGAGTTTGACATCATACTTGGAGTCCAATGGTTGTGTTTGTTGGGAGAGCTCACTCTCAACTATCAAAACATGGAGATGAGCTTCATGGACCAAGGGAAAAGAGTCTCTTTGCAAGGTATACTTCCTAGCACACCCCAAATTAATTATTTAGTAGAAGAGGCCATTTCATGTGAATCATATTTTTGTTCTTTATCAAAAATTACAGCAGATTGGAAAGCATTGATTTCAGCTGAGTATGCAAAAATAAGTTTGCTAGTGATGTCTTTGAAGGAGTAATAAGTGATGGGAGGTATAAGGTGGTAGATGGGCTGATTCTCTACAAAAACCGAGTTTATTTAGTGCCGGAATCTAAAGTTAAAAGCAAGATTTTGAGGGCTGCTCATGATGACCCTTCAGCTGGTCATCCGGGTTATTTTAAGACCTACAAGTACATAAGAGAAAGGTTCTATTGGAAGGGACTTAAAGGGGAAGTGCTCCAATACATCCGAGAGTGCCTTACATGTCAACAAAACAAGGCAGAGCACTCATTTCCAGCTGGTCTTCTCCCAAGGCCCCTCTGCGCATAGACAACGATCCACCAGGCTTACTCAGAGGCACCGCCTCCCTCCCGGACACTGGCTCCCCAGGCATTCTACAGTCTCAACTTCTGGTCATCAACGCACTGCGAGTCACTCCCATCCGGCCTTGAGTGTTAGGTGATGTTGTGGGGGTGTTGCTCCTTCCGCTCCCCCTCCACACCATCATCTTTTTCTTCTTTGTTTCTAGTTTCTCGGCCTTTGTTGTTTCCTTCTCTTCCTCTCCTTCTCTCATTGTATTTCAGGCGACCCGTTTGGGTCCTCTTGCTGGGTTGGTTTGCTTTGTACTCTGCAGTCCCATTGACCTACTTTTGTGGTCATGTGTTGGACATTAATATTATTATCTTATCTTATCTCCAACCACTTCCCATTCCCACTCAAAAATGGGAAAGTGTCTCTATGGACTTCATTACGGGCTACCCATGGTCCAAGGTAAGAATTGTTTGTATGTTGTGGTTGATAGACTTACTAAGTATGCTCATTTTTGTCCCCTTCCGGCTAAATACAATGCTCCTATAGTGGCTGATGTGTTTTTCAAATAAATATTCAGACTTCATGGGCTGCCCAAGGAAATAATAAGTGATAGGGACAGCCGGTTCTTGAGCATGTTTTGGCAAGAATTATTTCAGTTGGTGGGTACTCAACTTGCTCATAGCACTAGTTACCATCCCCAAACGGATGGGCAAACTGAAATAGTGAATAAATGGGTGGAAGGGTACCTTCGAACTACATTGATGGGCAGCAATCAGCGTGGATAAAATGGTTGTACATGGCTGAGTTTTGTTACAACACTACCTTCCAAATGTCCATTGGTATGTCTCCATTCAAGGCTTTGTATGGGTATGATGCTTCTTCCTTTGTTGATTTGGTTATGACTGATAGTAGGGTGCCAAAGGCTCAAGATTTAATTCAACGTAGCCAAGATATTTTAAAGGAGCTTAAGGAGAACCTTCTTCGTGCACAAAATCAGCAGAAGTTATATGCGGATCAGCATAGGAAGGAAAGGACATTCGAAGTGGGAGACATGGTGTTTTTGAGATTGCAGCCCTATAGGCAATCTTCCATCAAGCAAAAGGGTGTGGAAAAATTGAAACCACGTTTTTATGGCCCATACAAGGTAATAAGCAAGGTGGGTAAGGTTGCATATGAGCTTGAGCTTCCGGAAAATAGTAAAATACATAATGTTTTTCATGTCTCATGCCTTAAGAAGGCACTTGGGCAGCATCTTACTCCTTCACATGTGTTGCCCCATTGGATGAAGAAGGTAAATTGGTCCTAATTCCGGAAGATATCATTGAAGTTCGTGAAAGAAAATTGAGGAATAGAAGTATCAAAGAATATTTGGTTCGTTGGAAGGATCTTCCCCTTAAAGATGCTACATGGGAGAGTGCAGTGATCTTAGAGCATCCACAATTGCAATTGCTTGGGACAAGCAATTTTGGGAAGGGAGGACTGTAATGTCTCTTTTTCCCACTTAGTAGTTGATATTTGGTCTTTTTGCCATTCCTTCTCCGTGGAAAAGAAAAAAAGATTTAAGGACAAGAACATTGAGTAGCTATATAATATGCTTTTAATAATATTTTTATATTGTCTTTAGTGTTTTCCTTTCTTATACAAGTCGGCCATGTTTTTTTAGGGCTTTGGCGCCAATTGAAGGATATAAAAGGAGATCCAAGGCCTCATTTGAGATCTAGAATTTGGCGCATTTCATCTTATTGGAGCAAAGTGAGCTTAGAGTTGCTTGTTCTTGCATTTGGGGACGAAAAACCTCCTTATGCGACTTGCCTAGAAGGACGAAAACCCTTCTCCTTGGCTTGGGATTGATGTTTAAGGCTGATTTGGAGAGAGACTTGTCATTTCCAACTTGTTATTGATTTATTAGGAGTGGAGCGACCTACCTTGGGTAGGGTTTTGAACATTTGGTGAACTATTTGAGTAATTTGGATTGATAATCTGATTTATAATATTTTCTAAGGCCGGAATTTGAAGTTTGGTGATTTTTGGGGGTTTCTATGCCCTAGATCTATAATTTTCTTGTGGCTGCAATAATCAGTTCATAATTAATTTCCAGCAGTGAGTTCTTCAGTATTTCTTTGTGATTTTGGCTCTTGTTATTGCATAAAATACATATAAAATTGTGGCAAGTGGATTTAAAGTGTTTCATGGTGTTTTTGGCATATTTCGTGGTAGATATAGTCGCTGATTTTGCATTTACAGTCTGCTGCAATTTAAAAATCAGATCTGCATTTTGTGCGTGTGGTTAAAACCCTTGAAAGGGTCATTACATTCAACCTCATGAGACCTTGAGGTATATGAAGCAGCCACATGTAGAATGGAATAGGAAAAGACTATGCAAACCGAATATGAAACTTTGATGAAAAACCAAAAATAGGTCCTAGAAGAACTATCCACGGGAAGAAACCCATTGGTTGCAAATGGGTATACAAGGTCAAGTATAAAGCAAATGGAGCACTCGACAAATATAAAGCAAGGTTGGTCACAAAGGCCTTTGACTATGAGGAGACAAAAGGAATGGATTGACTGTGAGGAGACATTTTTTCCGCTATAAAAATCTATGTTGCTAGGAAACGGGTACATGTACAGGTCCGAAATGCGGAAATGCCGATTTTCATTAAATCTTGGGTATGAAACGTTCAAAATAAGAGATAAAGCACTCAAAATATTTTGTATTCATTGAAGTTCAAAAGATTCGTCATTTAACATGGTTACAATTTCAATGTTTCATATATACATGATTACAATCTAGATTCTAGAATATATCATCTTCAAGCTGCTCCTTGATGTCTCTTTGCTCTTCACAATGCTAAATGTTAGTTTAATAAAAACTGAATTCAGCAAGAGAAAAAAATGAGTGTGATTTAGAATTGACCAAAGATATCATTATATAACTTTTAGGAAGTGTCTTTGGGCAAGTTGGGTGGATAGATAAGGTTTTGAAGCAATAAATGCTAAGAATGGGTTTTTTTTTGTTTTTGGCTTCTAAAGTATAGAAAAACCACGGAAACGTCGGGCACATTTCGGAAACGTCCCCAGCATTTCTGACATATTTCCATGGCATTTCCATATAGGAAACGTTTCTAGGCGTGTACGGGGGTGGGGGCATTTCCATGCATCATAGGTAAAAATGGGAAATATAGAATTGGTTCTAGCCATGGCAGCACAGGTTGGCTAGATACTATATCAAATGGATGTAAAGAGTGCCTTCCTCAATGGAGATCTAGAGCAAGAAGTATAAATGTGCCAACCGCAATGATTTCATGTTATAGAGAAGGAACATATGGTATGCACACTGAAGAAAGCTCTTTACGAGTTGAAACAGTCTCCCAAGGCACGGAGCATCAAAATTGACTATGGGTTCTGAATAAGTCCTAACCCCAATCTCCTCGTCAAAAGAGAGAATATTGATGAAGTATATATATATGTTGATGACATCATTATCACAATTAGTGAGGTTCGAACTATTGAAAAGGTTAAATCAGATTGTTTTCCACCTTGACATGATCGATTTAGGCCTGCTACATTACTTTTTTGGTGTAGAAGTTTTGGAAAATTGATGAACATATTTTTATTTCTCAAAAGAATATGCAAAACATTTGTCAGGCAGGTTCCGGATGGTAGATTGTGAAACAGGATTTACAACTATGGAGACAGGGTTGAAACTTTCAGCCAAGACTGATTCAAAAGCAGTAAATGAATCAGTCTACAGGAAACTAGTTGGCAGTTTGATCTATCTTAGAGCCATTGGGCCTGACTTGAGCTATGTAGTCAGCTACATCTCTTGATTCGTGACATCTCCAAAAGCGGAACATTGGACAGCAGCAAAGAGGGTGCTAAGATATGTGAAGGAACATCAGACTTTGGCATTCTATATGGTAAAAAGGGAGATTCGAATGTGTGGATATTAACTCATCATGCTAGAAAAGTACCTATAAACCAGCTCTTTATTTGCTGTTATCTTTTATGTTCATTGCATGCATTGCATGTTTTGCTTTATTCTTTGTTGCTAAACAGCACTCGCAAAGCGAAACCCCACTTCTAAGAACCTTCAACAATCATTCATCTAGTCTAACCTAGCTATTCTAGATGGCCATTAAAGGATGTTTCATGACCCTAGGAAATGTCATTTCTTAGGCAGTACACTAGCTGAAATAAAACCCTACATTTTATTCATTGCTACAAAACTAAATAATTGAAAGGATATCTATCAAACTATTAGCTGTCATGAAGCCATTTTGAACAATATTTATCCGCTGTTGTTCCAAATTATAATAGTCAAGGATAGGATACCATGGGAATGAATATTATAGGCGACTGTGATATAGGATGTCTCTCTTGAGCTTGGTTCTATTGGTGATAGGTTGCAGATAGTGCACATATGGAACATAATCATCTAGATTTGATCAGAAGATATGCAGATTTCAAAAGATCCCAATATATTAAAAGATATTCTCAATACATAATTATGCCTTGCAAATACATTGAAAGTATGCTGTTGCCATAGTACATTCGAGGCTTAGTAAGCTTAGCAACAAACAAGCAAAAAAACTTATGAATTAGGAATTGAAAAATAACAAAAAAAATATTAAGGAAAACCAAGTTTAACAACCTTACATGCAATAAATGTTCCCCTGTTTCCTAAAGTTGAATACTGGAGAATCTCCAGTTGAATGTTCTGCACCATTACTCTCGCATAGAAATTAAAAGTGGCAATATTAGCACTCTTACATATTGAGTGCATATATGCCTACTGCGAATTACAGCCCTTATCATGGGCACTACAATCCAATATAAAGTAACATACACACCAGTTGCAGTACATGCTGTTGCCTTCGTGGGAGTTCGATTAAAAGAGCTGATGCAGAGTAAAATACAGTAGACAAAAAAATCTCAATGACAAGAGGCGTGAGGAATAAATTCAGTAAACTAAGAGGATACTGTATCTCCAAGGACTATTCAAGTATATTAGGTATATTAGATAATACTTAATAAACTATTAGTTATCTACTAACTAATGTTTGATTGTAACCTCCTAAACTATATTGTAACTACTTCTAGCATAATAAAATGACAGACACACAAACTTCAAAGTGTGCATTCCAGTTTCTCTTCATTCTTTCTCTGTTCACATCTTCTAACATTGGTATCCGAGTCATTGGCAGTCGAGAAGTTCACAGATTGAGGAAGTCCAAGCATCGGGTATGAACTACAAGGGAGAAAGGGGATGTTGTTTTTGAGCTGTTCTTGGTGAAAATGAGGGCACTTCTAGTCATCTTTGCAGACGTCTAGGGCATGTCTTTTACCAGCATGGATTTTCGAAGGGCGTAGTCTGAAAAACGCAAGTTTGACCGCAAAAAGCGAGTTCGAGAGCACAGTTTGAAAAATGCCGTATTTGCTACCGTATTTGATGTCAGACAAGTTTCTGTCAGTCAAGGGTTTAAAACTATGTCCAGGGCAAAGTCCAGTTTGACGAGAAGGTTGCAGAAATTCCATCTAATTTGTGACTGCTAGGGCATAATTTTTGACAAATTGCAGACACTATTCAGCATGGAAGAGTTTTTGCATGGGATTTTTCATACAGAGAACGTGCAGAACTAATTAGGGCACAGGCAGACGACAACAAAATTGTGGAAACAGAAACTGTAAGTACCTTTATTAAAGTTTGATTGTTCCATGACTAAAGTTTGATTGTTCCCTGAGCGAAATCAAAATCCTGTAGTTCTGCTATAGGAAAATTGTACTTTTTCTGTTGCTTTGGTTTCTGGATCAGACCTGTACTGTGCATTTATTTCCATGACGGAAGTTAGACAATCAGAAAATACAGAACTGTACTTTTCTTTTTGTTGCATTGATTTCCATGTCAGACATCAAAAATTTGGAATATAAACAGTACTTTCTTTGCTGCAATAATTTATGGGTCATCACATAGTGTGTGAATAGTGGCAAATATTCAAAACCTTGTTCTGCCGGAGGCGCAGAAGTTGACGGGTCATAATTAGAATGTCTAGACTCGCAAAATTCTGACCATTGCAGACGTTCGAGACTATGAGCAAATTATGGCAAGCATCATAAGAAGGCCTTACTTTTGTTGAAGTTGTCCTTGTCAAATGATTTGATTCCCAAGGTCAGAAATGCCACTGAGGCGAAATGTGCTATGGACCGATCTGAAAACAAGTATTAGACTTTGGAGAAAAGTTAGGCGTTGTACCTAAAACATTTGTTGTTTTAAGCAAAGATGCAAGAGGGTGGGCTCTTGTCGGAACACCTTCTTCGGATGAAAGATCTTTGAGACCAGCTAGCTCAATGCCATCAATAAAAAGGTGGATGATGACAATCTGGTTGCACTTGTTCTGAACGGTTTACCACCCTCCTAGGAGACATTCATGGTGACCTTATATTTAATGGTGGAAAGCCAGATCCTGACATTTGATCAAGTGAGTTCCTATTTGTTGCAGAAGGAACGCAAGCTGACACAGGCTATCGAATCCAATTTTGGACAATCAAAGAGTGAATTGATTGCTCGGTCAAAGGGGAAATGGAAATGGAACTCTAATGAATCATCTTCTAGATACCAAGTGAAATGTCATTACTGTCATAAGGTTGGGCATCTCAAAAAAGATTGTCGAAGGGATAATATGTTTTTTCCCAATAGAACAAATAGCCACGGGATGAGGTAAATATGGCAGGAGTTGCATATGCAAGCTATTTTGAAGATGAGTGCAAATACAAATTGTTTTGATTTAGTTGTATTAGCTGATGGAGAGTCACTTGCAGTAGAGGGGATAGAGATATACGCATTGTGTTGAATAATGCTCAAAAACTATTAGTAAGGAATGTTAGGTATGTTCCTAGCTTGCATAAAAATCTCTTATTTGTTCGTCAATTAACAAAGAATCCCAATATTGTTGTAAATTTATCTAGGGGAGAAGTGTCTTGTGTCAAATGTGAAACAAGGATGGGTGATTGCCCTAGGCATTGGGCAAGGTGGCCAATATAGGCTAGTTGACTCTACTATAGTCAACTCAAAAGCACACGTGGAGGGAGACTCCACCATATAAGATGTGTTGGAGGATGCCATTCCTCATAGGCTTGTTGATCTTGCTTTAGTCAACATACATGCACTAGTTATGTAGTGAATATCTACTAATGTGCAGGAGACTAAAATACTTCATGTGCGAGCTAATGAAATGCCCAAATCACAAGGTGCGCAAGAGGTGCAAGGTGAGATAGCAGGAAAAGCCACTCAAAGAATTGTGGAGAATGACTTGACAATCCAGATTGCGCTAGAGGCGCAAGGTGAGAAGGCAAGAAAAGCCACTGATGGTGAGATGACACAAATAGCCACTCAATCGAGAGGCATTGACTTGGAAGTCAAACAAGCATGATCGGCTTTTTCATCTTGTTGTGAAAGACTTTTCCCACCCAAAGGGAATAGATAAGCAACCAAGGAGAATAGATAAGGAGTTGGTTTCCACTCCTATTGCAAAGATGGTTATTTCTACTACGGAGATGGTTAGTTCTCCTACCACTACAGAGATAGTTATTTCTCCTATTGTGAAATTGGTTGTTACTCCTACTACAAATATGGTCACTCAGTTGCTTCTCTCCATAGCAACTCAGTTTGGTTGGAGGGTATCTCAAAGTGCTTTCTGAATAAAGAGTTGGACAAGGAGGTCTATATGGTGTTGCCTTAAGGTTTTCAGGTACATGATTCAGATTATCTAGATTGCAGATTGATTGAGTCTCTACACAGACTAAAGCGGCTCTATAAGCTGTTACACTCTATTCAATCAACATCTCCAAGATTTTGATTTCAAAACTCGGAGATTGGGCTGAACCTCTCAGCCAATGATGATTCATCACCAATGAATGAATCACTCAATGAACACTTGGTGGACAACCTGCTATATCTTATGTCCACTTGACCGGATCTTTGTTTTGTTAGTTGTATTTTTTGGTCTCCATCTACACCAAATCTCTTACAATGAACAATAGGATGAGATCATATGGGACTTGTGCTTAACGTCATTCGCTAGTCCAATCATATGGGACTCGGATTTTAACATAACATAAAGTCAAGCGTTGGTTGAGTGCGGTTATATTCGAGTCGTTAAAGGTGCTTAACAAGTTTGGATGGGTGACTCCTCAATGGGATAGTTAAGTCGCCTGAACTTGCCTCCCAACCCCTCAGTATCTATATGTTATGGCGGAAAGGACTTCATTTGTCCACTCAATGGGGACAATGAAACGCCCCATCTAATTTAGGGTGATTACCTAGGAGCGGTGGATGGTGGGAATAGCAAGTTGGGACCCTATCGATGAGCGCCTTTTAGATACAGAACTAGGATAGGTAGTCTGGTTGCTTCCCACCCCTATCTATATATGGTATCGTATATGGGGCCCCTTTCTAGATTTTCTATATGGCCATGTCCGCATCTCTCATCTCTCTATCTGCTCGTTATGTCCGCATCTCAGATCTGGTATTCCTCTCCGTCCGGCTCAATCCAATCCTCATCGCTTCCGCCCCTACATTCTATGGAGGGGGGCGACTAGATCTAGTCGGGTCTGCTCCCCGGCGACCCCTATCGGTATGGGGAGGCCTATAACTCTATGGGGTCACCCTATCGGCGCCCCTACCCTGGCCCCCCCCTCTCTAGATATGGCCCCCATCTATAGAGAGGGGGGGTCGAGGAGGACGAGGTCATTAGTGAAGTCGGGGTCATTCCTAAGGTCGAGGAGGGGGAGGGACCCTCTATGTCTCTATTCTCTATAAAGATATGGCGACGAAGGGCATTTATGCTCTCGTCCGAGAGGACCCCTATAGAGAGAAAGATCTAATATATGGGGTTGAGGACCCCCCTATCTATATCTCGTGGTATATAGAGTTTAATTGGCGCTCTCCCCCATACCCATACCCAGATATTAGAGTAGAGTCTTTTCAAATAAATCAATACTTTTCTCTATAAGTACTAAATTTAGATATTGAACCTCATCCATAAATATCGATCCTTTACTATATTTTGTAAATACAAATGCCTATATGTAATGTCCCCATTTCTGAAGACCCTTAGCCTATACATCCCCGTGGGCTTCGGGATGTGCAAGGGGAACATTTTTATTAAATAATTAAATATTATTGCCTGGAGCAATAATTATTTAATTATTTTATAAAAGTTATTTAATTTAATTCCCAAAATATATAAAATTAAATGGGGAATTAATTAAATAAAAAGTTAGGTGGCTTTTAATTTATAAAATCACCCTTTGCAAAGGGGACGCCACACCTAGGGAAGACAAACTACTTTTATTTAATATTTTCCTTCTCCTAGGGTTTTCGAATTTTGTGCCTCCTTGCTTATAAAAGGAGTGCTAGGACCATTATTATGATTATGTTATGATGAACTTATTTTGATACTCCATGCTTGGAGTTGGGATGCATGCCCTTTGATGTTCTATCTCTCTTGCGTGGGAGGTTGGATCGAGCTGGTTTTGAGATTTATTTGAAGTATTTATTTGTGAGATCCATGTCTTTGGCTTTGGCAAGCATTTGATTTAATTTGCAAGTGAAAATCTGCCCTTTTACTGTAGCGACGTCACTGTAGCGTCACTGTAGCAGCTGATTGGTGATCAAAAAATAAGTGTTTCTTTGGAGTCTTTTGCAAGTCGACTTTGGTGTATGGGGTTTCTATTCCAGCGATCCCTTTTCATAATATTTGTGGGCTGTTTATATGCATTTTCGAGTATGGTACAGTCAGCCTTTTGCATGCTTTCATGTCCTATTTTACAGCGACTTGCTTTAATAATGACTGTGATCAGGTTTAGTGCATTGTTGTTGTGAATCGATTGAGTTAGTGGCATGGTTTGGATCTGATTTCAATATAGATTAAGACTGTTATTTACCCTTGTCCAGCAATCTCTTCTAGATATTCATTTTGTTGATTAATAGATCTATCTTCCTTCCTAAACAGGAACGCCATTTGGGAATGAATATTGAATAGTTTAATGCATGTTTTATTTAGCGGACTGGTTAGTATTAAATTGCTAAGCTACAGCGATTTCTCCTGAATGCTTTGGAATGTACATTGGAAGTCAACAACTGCATAAGGGTTTTAATGTCTGATTTGTGGCATTCTTCTAAGTAATTCGACTATCCTATACATGTTAACAGACCCCTGTTGCAGCGATCTCTTTCAGGGCAATACAGTGATAGTATTTGACATGATTGTGATCTGATTTGAGTATGAATGAAGCTGCTGTGTTTTTCCTTGGATCAGCGACTTCATTGGGGAAGGTATTGAATGTTTGAGTGTATGTTTTGAACCTCCAAAGATCAGCGGACTGTATGGCACTATTTATTTGATCCTAGCTGTTATTTTTATGATGTTTTGAGCCATCTAGGGCAGCGATCTGAATGTGTTTGTTTGAGGTGAAATATTGAATGACTGGAAGGGAAGAGTACATGTTCCAATGACCTAAATGGACATACTACTCAACTGGTCCAAGTAGTGTTGACTGAGCTTTTGCTATTTTCAATTGATTAGAGTGTCAGAGAGTTGATTGTTTGCATATTTTCTATTAATCCCAGAAGTGGGATATTACCCTATATCCACCAATCCATATTTTATTATGGTTCAAAATAATATCTATTCTCTATTCTTTATTCCATATTCTATATCTAGGGGAGTTGTAGTACCTCCCCGCCCGGTAAACCTCCCTACTATAGCTGGGCAACGGTATTATAGTAATAGAACATAATATTTTTGAGAGACTAAAGGAGATGACTAATATAAAAATGCATCACAAATCCAAATCCAAACCTGTACCTAAAGCCAAAATTCAAATTGGAGATCGAGGAGCATAAGTCCCATCCCATATAGATATATAGGGCCCAATTATAGACATCAAGGAACATAGGTCTACTGCTTATAGACATCGAGGAGCATAGGAGCTTACATGTCTTGTAAGTGAGAAGTGGGAACGAAAACAAGACTAAGACGCCCATATATAGAAAGAAAGGGTACAAAGACGATATGATGTTAGATTCTCGATTGGGTGGGCCCTATCTATATCTAGCAAGGTTGACCTGCTCCCCTATCTATATCTATAGAATTCCATTCTTGTAGATTAGATTCCTTCATCCCTATTCACTATAGTTTCTTGATGGGCCAGTGAATGAATCACTCAATGAACACTTGGTGGACAACCTACTATAACTTATGTCCACATGATCGGATCTTTGTTTTGTTGTCAGCTGTCTTTTTGGTCTCCGTCTACACCAAAGCTCTTACAATGGGCAATAGAAAAACATCAGATTACTGCTGCAGATTTCAGAATAATATCTAAGGAGCAGGATATAGAGTTAATGACTAAACTTTTTGGTTTTATTGTATTTGTAAAAGTTTGGGACAAACATGTTGTCTTCGGTTTAATCATTAAAATATATTAGGAATATTAGTTAATACTTAATGAACTATTAGTTATCTACGAACTAATGTTCGGTTGTAACCTCCTCAATTATGTTGTAACTACTTCTAGCATTATTAAATGACGGAAACACAAACATCAAAGTGTGCATTCCAATTTCTCTTCATTCTTTCTCCATTCACATCTTTTAACAAGGATAACCAGGAAAAGCAAAAATGTCAATAGAAAGCATAAGAAAATCATTTTCAACATTGTCTATGAAACAAGCATCATCCTAAACAGTCACTTTTTTATCACATGAGTGGGAAAACCATGAATTTTTTTCCAATAATATATAAACCCAAGATATTGCTTTTGTATTTATCAAAATTTCTCTACTTATATTCCCATACATGACATAAAGGAAAAGGTGGTAAACCGTAAGAGCTTACTGGAATATGAATCATTGGTGCTCCACCCAAAAAAGATGAAAACAACTCCGCATTTAGAGTTGCACTCATTAAAATAAGTCTCAGATCAGGACGCCGGGCAAAAGATCTTTCAGAACAATCAGTAAAAATCTGCATTTAAGGATTTTGTCAGCATGTACATTCAAAGTAGGTTCAAGGAAGTGGAATAAAATTGGAAACATACTTGTGCCACAAATAGAATATATCATTTACCTTCATTCATTCCTCGTTCATGAATCTCATCAACAAATACATGAGTTGTGCCTTTCAAACTGCGGTCCACCAATAATCTTCTCAGCAAGACACCTGTTGTACAGAAAAGCAGACGTGTGCTTTTCCCTCTCATGCCCTCTAAACGGACTTTAAAACCAACCTAGCATACAGCTTAACTAATGAGGAATGGACATGGCAGCTAACCTCGGCCAAATTATAAATGCATAAGCATATGAAACCAATTAGTGGAAGACATGCTTCTAAATTCTAACAACAGAAATAAACATCCTGAAATTTCAGTAAAAATGTCGCAACACTAAACTCACCGACTCGCCGAGCTGCTCTCCTCTTTCTGTAGCAACCCTTTCGGCGACGGTTATTGCAGATATACGCCTAGGCTGTGTGCAGATAATGTTACAGAATGCCCCACGACCAGACTCTATCTCAGATTCTAATACATATTGCGGAAGCTGTGTTGTTTTCCCACAACCAGTCTCACCCGAAATAACTAAGACCTGCAAGACAGAACAGGTAAAGGCAAAGGTTTTGAGTTCTTAAAGGAATGCTTCAATAGGTCAGCATTATTTCCTGGTTGATTACAAGTTAATTTGCATGCAAGAAAAAACAAACATTAGAACATCAGACCAAGCACAACATAAACTTAAACCTCAAACGAGGCATATCACTATCCTCTCATTCGACAAATGAGAAGTTTTGTAGGGCTCAATCTACATACTATGAGTCACTTTAAGCATATCAAACAGGAAACTTGTCGATACAAAACATGCAGTAAACTTGTGATGTTACTCAACAACTAGATCTAGTTGAAGGCAATATCAGTTTTTAAAACTCAAAAAGACACATTTTCTAATTCTAACTTCTTATCTATTGTACATATTCTTAATAGATAAGTGAGTTCTAACTTCTGCATCCTCGCCTAAATATCATCACATCCATTCTGTTTTTCAAAAGAATAACACGTCCAGTCCAAGGAACTACAAGCCCTTCATGAGAAGACATGCTTTGGAAGACTAGTAGAGACTTATTCAACAACACCGAATGAAAATCTTCACCAATAGCATAGTATTAAAATATCAGACAGGAAACTGTCCCTGATGATTGAAGAACATGTGTAGGAAACTTGTGACGTTACTCACCACCTTGATCTAGTTGAAGGCAATATTATTTTCACAAAACAAAAAAATCCATTTCTACTTCTAACTTCTTACCTTTGGGTTCTAGCTTCTGTCTTCTCGCCTAAATCTCATCACATTCATCTCATTTTCAAAAGAATGGAACCTCCAGTCCGATGGACTATGAGAACTTGACAAGACAGGATTTGGAAGACTGGTAGAGACTTATTCAACAATACCAAATACAATAATTTCACCAATATCTAAATATTAAATGAGTAGCGGATACAAATGAAAGAGGAACAATTATGATGTCAACCTCGTAAAGAAATCATTATTGTGTGACAATATTAAAATATATCAAGTACATTTATACATGCGATCATAGTTCACATACTCGCAAGTTTACGAGATAAATGCCGAGTTTTCCTCCGAGCAAGTATTTTCTAGTTATACTCACAAGACTACAATCGTTAAATGTTGGCGAGTTCTATAAGACTACTCATGGAAAGTACTCGCAAATACTCAGTGAGTTTTGTGTACAAACTCGGCATACACAAAAAAACACAGTTTTATTGTCATAAGCAGAATTTTCTTCTTTTTAAGCCCCACACCCCCACACATTCTAATCACACAACATTTGAGCATCCTTTGAAATTGGAGGGAGTTTATAGCAAATTTGTAAAGCAGATTTGCAGAATTTTGATTTACAAGTTAGCGCTTTTTTCTTTTTTTTCTTTGTTTTCAAGCATGTAAATTCTTTCTAAAATGTTAATATTATGTTTCTAAACATGATTTACAAATTTACATGTATTCCATTCAATTCCCATAATTTTTATTTGTGATTTACACTAGTTTTTCATAATTTATGAATGAAATTGCTAGTTTTTTCCTACGTGGGGTTTACAACTTTACAGTTTAGGTTTTTTTAAATGTTTATTAAAATTTTGTATTTTTCCCGTACATAGGGTTTACATTTGCAACTTTACGGGTTATTTTTTTAATATTTGAATGTGCTACAGGTTAGCATACAATGGCATCCAGCTCCACATTAGGCTCAACATAACGAGTGGTAGTTGTCTCGATAGAAGACGTGCCGCCGCTTGGATGTATGTCATTTGTGGATCGTCTTAGAGGAGTGTGATTTGCACGTTCTACTCAAAGAAGGTTTATGGAGGCATCAATCACCTCAAGTACCATATCACATGGATTCCTTTCCACAACGTTACTTTATGTCCCAATACCATGGAAGATGCAAAATGAGAGACACAGGCAAAGCTTGGATTGTTCAATAAGAAACTAGAGAAGGCAAGGGTATAAGTTAGCATAGCAGCAGCCATTACTCCCAACAAGTCAACGAAAATAGAGGTAGATATGGCAAAGAGTGTGGGCTCTAGTTGTTGTCTATGCATACGAGACACAACCACCTCATCCAACTTAAGCAAAGGCCAATCACAAAGCATTTTTATACCTAGACACACACCTAGGGCTCAACCTTCGTTGCAAGGTAAAGGTGGAACAAGGAAGTGCACGAGGAAGCAAATAAGGCCCGTGCAAATTTTTGGTATTACAACCTTCCCTTCAACATGGCAAAGAACCAGTACTAGGAGTATTTGATAATGACATTGATAGTTATAATGAAAGGGTACAAGACACCTTCTCTAAGAAACTTAACTAGGAGGTTGCTCTAGAACGTTGTTGAGGATGCAAATTCAATTCGGAAGAGCAAAAGAAGCTATAATGTCCCCAAATGGACATATTCCAACCCCAAATGGATTTGAGGCAAATCCCACTCCCAAATATAGATTATAGAAGATATTCCAAATATTTTAAATGCAGATCTGATTTTAATACAGAAATGGTGACTTGCATAGGAGATATAAACCACTCAAAAATGGAAGAAAACAACACTTTTAATCATCAAAATGGAACAACTGTTTTTATGATGCAAATACACAATAAAAATATGAAGGCTGATTTATTTATTGAAAATATGCAAATACTTGTCTTCAGACACAGCTGGAAATATGATATTTTAGAGCCAAAATCCACTCCAAAAAGGCTGATTTGGATGACTAAAAATCTGCAAATAGAACAACAACCCAGATCTGATTTTTATCAGCTCCAAACACCTCCAATCAGTCCTCTATGTAGGTCACTTCACCTAGAACAGGATGGAAACAAAGAAGAAATACAACTTTCTCCTTCAAACCCTTGTTCAGATCTGCAACTTTTAACCCTCAATACTGCTGGAAAATTACTTTGGAAAACACAGATAACTCCTTGATCCTCAATGGAAACCCCTAAATGGAGAATCCTCACAACATAGAAGAAGAGTTTTTGTTCTCCTTCTAGATCCCAATCGGTTTTCGTCCTCAAGAGATAATCTCCAAGGGTTTTCGTCCTTAGAAATTATTTTGACAAAGCTAAGAGCTTCAGACAAAAATCGAAAATAAGAGAATAATCAAGTGTGTCCTCCTAAGGCAAGTCGACTTGCCTTTATAGCACTTAAGACCCAAATAGCCACCCTTGGTGACCAACCAGATTTTCCTCTCATTAAATGTTTTTTCCCACCAACTTTTCCTCCTCATGCAAGTCGCATTTTCCTTGGATAAATCATTTTTGGTTAAATGTTTTTTACTTTTGTTTTCCTTTTTCTATTTTTAAGTTTATAATAATTTATTATAAGTGCATATAATTTATTTTATTTTATTTTATTTTTGCACTTTATAATAAAATATCATAACTTAAGTCTCCCCTTTAATTTATTCCTTAGCCGTCGGGAAGACAAAATGGGCTAAGGGTCTTCGTCATGATTATCTTAGGAAGTGGGACATTTCAGTCCTCCCTTCCCAAGATTGTTTGCCCTCAAGCAATTCCGAACTCTTTTGTCTAAGTGTCATGCACAATAGACAAAACATGTTGAAATGATTCAAGATCCTGACACTTATACTGTTAAATGAGTTAAAACTTGCCACCACTTGTCACTTACAAGATGCTCATATATACATGGTTGCATCCAAGGTATTACATAATGCAAATTGCAGATTTTATCTTCTAGTTCATCACTTTTCTCAAAACAAATCTGAATATGCAACATATATGACATTATTTTGCTTGTATCATACCTCATGAAGTCACCATGATCCACAAAAGGCTGAATTTCTTCATAAATCAGCTGTTGTAATGTTATGCTTCTTTCTTCACCACTCACATCTTGTGCAATCTTCCCTTCTTGGAATACTCCTATCATGCTCTTGGCTGCCATTCTTTGAGGAACTCCCTTCCTCATACCTTGCAAAACAATTTCCTTGTCTTGCACTTTGAATTTCAACTCCATGGTTTGATAGTTTTGGATGAATTCACCCAAGGATTGAAGCCATTGTACACCAAGTACTAAATCCAAACCATCAATACCAACAACATAAAACTCATCACTTACCTCATGACCTCCCATGGTGAATTGGAGTTGAGGAATCTTCTTGGTGCATGTGATTGAATGTCCATCCGCCACAATCACATTGAATCCTTGGAAGTCTTCTTCTTGCAATCCCAATTTGGCAACCAAATCTTCATCAATGAAGTTATGTGTTGCTCCACTATCAATCAATATGGTGATCTTTTGCCCATGAAGATCACCTTTCACATGGAAAGCATAGAAACTAGGCAACACCGTCAATGTAGCTAAAGTAGCACCTGTGACAACCACCTCATCTTCTTTTGCTTGATCTTTTGGATCAACATTACCTTCATCCTCATCATTATTTGAAACAACTTCAATGTAATGGATAGATCCTTTACCTTTGCAACGATGATTGGGTGTCCATGGGTCCTTACAATCAAAGCATAATTTCTTCCTCCTTAATTCATTTCTTGCTTCAATTTCAAACCTGTTTCTTTCCCATTCTTGTGCTCTTCCTTGTTGCCCACTAAATTGTTGCTCCTTGCTTATCATTTGGGGTTGTCCTTGGTGGTTCACATGAACTTGTTTGCTGCCCCAAAGGTGATTTTTTTGTTGCCCAAACTACAAATTTCTATTCTTTCCCATTGTAAATTCCAGATTTAGTGATCTTTTGATAGCATCTTGAAGAGATGGAGGCTCAAAAGCCTTTACCAAACCTCTAAGGGGTTCGGTCAAGCCCTCCATGAACAAAACAATTAATCTTCTTTCACTAATATCTGAAACCATGACTGCTAATTTCTGAAAATCAACATACCTTTCCACGGATGCCTCTTGCTTGAGTTGTGCCAACTCCCTGAAGTGTACCTCTGGATCTTTCCTATCAAACCTTTTTGTTAGCCTTTTGCCAAACTCTTCAAGAGTGGAAATGGAACCATGTCCTTGTGTTACTAGACCATGATACCACCATTCGTGAGCCACACCTTCTAAATGCAAGGTGACAAATTTAAGAGCCTCTTCCTCATACATAGGATTTAGTGACAAGTATCTAACTTTTGCAACCAGGCTCTAGCAGAACATTTATCTATACCATCAAATGTAGGAAGAGTGATCTTACCCAATCTATGTTGGATATCTTTCCTTGGTTCTTGAGGATGACTCACCTTCTTCCTTGGTCCCTCGCTTCTTCTAAGCTGGCAAAAGTCTTTGAATGAAAGCAAATCCCTTGTGTTGGGATTCAATGATGCATACTCATCTCCATATAGATTTATTTCTTCAACAAACCCATGTGTTGGTGGTTGCTCCCTCTCCTCTTGTGGCTCATTTCTTTGAAGGAAACTAGCACGAAAGAATTTGGAAGGAGTCTTGTTTGAAACTTTTTCCATATGATGACTAGAAGAGCTTCCTTCACCATGATTGCCTTGATTCCCAATACTTATCCCTTGTAAGGATCTACCCAAATCAGCAATGGCTCCTATAAAGGAGTCTCTAAGATCTCTATGTGATTCCATCAAATGGTTTTGCAGCTCTCTATTACCTCTAGAGAACATCTCATTCATATAACTCAACTCATCATTGGGAGGAGGTCTTTCTCTATCATCCATAGTCCCCTTCTTTGGAGTATTTCTTCTTTGATATACTATATGGTTTTTTGTTGATTGCATTCAAATCTGATCCTTGCTTCTTTTCCTCACAAACTAGGAGGATTAACTGCTCTAATACCACTATAATGTCCCCTAAAGGACACTTTTCAACCCCAAACAGATTTGAGGCAAACCCCTCAAGCCACAAGCAGATTATGGAAGATATAATAATTAATTTCAATGCAGATCTGATTTATGCATGAAAAATGTGACTAGGGTAAAGTAGAAAACCCATACAAATCATCCATTACATTAAGATATTTCCACTCAAATCTGATATACTGAATTTATGAGGCCAAAATATGGAAGAAAAACCAGATTTTTGAGACACAAGGCTGAAATAATTCTATAAATCTGCAAAGACAGGCTGCCCTTGAAAATAAATGAGAATGGTACCTTTTTATCACCCAAAAATTCTGAAAATAGGAGAATCTGATGTATAAAAACCAGGAGTAATAACAGCCACTAAAAACAACTCCAAATCAGCCCTAGAACATCCTGAATCATCTCCATAGGTGGTCGCTATAACTGGAATAAAGGCATAGAAAATGATAATAATTTCCCTTCAAACCCTTGCCAAAAATCTGCAACTTATTTGTCTTCAACTGCTGGAAAATACTGAAATTTACTGCTAATCCAATGATGCACTATGGAAACCCCAAGGTGGAGAATCCCCTTGATCTCTTGGAGGGTTTTCATCCTCAAGAGAGTATTTCTAAAGGGTTTCGTCTTTAGAAATAATTTTGACAAAGCTATGAGCTTCGACAAAAAATCAGAAAATAAGAGAATAATCAAGTGGGCTCTCCTAAGGCAAGTCGACTTGCCTTTATAGCACTTAAGACCCAAATAGCCACCTTTGGTGACCAACCAGATTTTCCTCTCATTAAATGCTTTTTCCCACCAACTTTTCCTCCATATGCAAGTCACATTTTCCTTGGATAAATCATTTCGCTAAATGTTTTTTTATTTTATGTTTTCTTTTTTCTATTTTTAAGTTTATAATAATTTATTATAAGTGCATATAATATTTTATTTTATTTTTGCACTTTATAATAAAATATCATAACTTAAGTCTCCCCTTTAAATTTTTCCTTAGCCGTCGGGAAGAAAAAATGGTCTAAGGGTCTTTGTCATGATTATCTTAGGAAGTGGGACATTTCAAAAGCAATGGCAGAAATTTAGATGCACCATTCTTTTAAATGGGTGGATAGCTGGAAGGAACCACACCTCGTCAATTTAATAGCAACTTCAAATGGTCATATAGTTTTTCAAGTCTATTGATGCCTCTAACAAAGTAAAGAATGCGAAAACTATAAATTTGATGCTCAATGAGGTTTTCATGGAGGTGGGCATCGAGAATGTTATGCAAGTTGTTACTAACAATGCAAGAGCTTATGTGGCGGCTAGTAGATCTGCTTAAGGCGAGGCATCCATCACTCTTTTGGACCCATTGCGCAACCCATTTCCTTGACCACCTTTTGGAGGACATAGGTGAAATTGATTGGGTGAAACCATTTGTAGAAGATGCCAAAAATACATATATAATCATCCTTGGGTTTTCGACTTGATGAGAGATCACACAAGGGGAAAGGGCTTGTGTTGGTAGGTGTCAAAAGGTTTGCAGCTAACTTTCTAACGTTGCAAAGTATTTGTAATTTGTTAACTCTATTGAAGCAGATGTTTGTGATTCAAGCATAGCTAGACTCGAATCAAATTCAAAGAAAGCTCATGGGGAGAGGACCATAAGGAAAAATTTTGAAAAAGCCTTGCAAAGAGAGTTGTAGAGATCATCAAGATAGCTTCAAACTTCAATTTAATTTAATTGTACATTTGTCACTTTAATTTGTTTTTAGGTGTCAAAGCCTTTTGTGAGGTTTTCCACTTGGTGGATGGAGAGCAATACCCAATGGGATACATTTATGAGGCCATGGATAAGGAAAGAGAGGCCATCCAAAACTATTATAAAAGGGATATAGAAAGATTTGGTCTCATTTGGGATTGGATTGATCAGAGGTGGAACAATCAACTCTACCAACCCATTCATGCAATAGTGTACTACATCAACCCCAAGTTTTTCGTTTCTAATAGCTTCACACATGTCAATGAGGAGGTTATGGAAGGTCTCTTAACATATATTGAGAGGATGACACATGAGATTGAGGTGAGGTGCCTCATCATTTTATAATTGCGAGGAGTTACAACAAGCTAAGGGGAGGCTCTTTCCCTCGTTGCTAGCTATATGAGGGAGCACCACACAGACTATCATGTCCATTTTTCGAGACTAGACTTTCTTAAAGACCTCGATCCATTCTTCTCCACGTGGGTCCAAGAAGAGAGCAAGGGGAAGATTTTAATGATGTTTTGATGTTAATTTTGTAGTTGTTTTTATTTTTACCATGTATTGCTATTGGGAAACCTAGCACTCCAAGAAGAACTTATTTAATTAGAAAATAAAGTATTTTGAGCATGTAGGCTCCAAATACAAATTAGAAGTACTTTTTGAAGTCGGCCATCATTTGAATTGTAGCACCCCTTATTGTTATAAAAGGAGGTTGCTTGGCCAATTGAGAGGAGGTTGGATTTGATAATTTGGTTGGAGTGGATTGCTTGTAAAGCATCTCTCTATCTCTCTCAAGGATGAAAACCCTTGATTGAGGGATCTCTCAAGGACGAAACCCCTTGAGGAGAATCTTGTGTGGACAAAACCCCACACTATCTCTTGTTGTAATCTCTCTCTTGCTGCATATAATTAAATTCTGCCCTAGGTGACTTGCTTGGGAGAGTGTTTCGGAGGATATTGTTGGTCTTTGTGTGATCTAATTGCATGGTTGGATTCTCCATAAATTCTAAAGGTGAAATCTATCATTTTATCGATTGTTTGGGTGCATATTAGTGTTATTTCAATTCTGGAATTATTACTTAATTACTGCAAGTGGAACGGTTTCATGGTAAATTCAAAATAGCACTTGTGATCCTCTAAAAATCAGTTTTCTTGCATCTAATGATTATTGGTATTTTCTTATAATTTCTGAGCATATTTTCCAACGGTTTGAGTGAATTCCATGTATAGAAAAGTGTGCTTGAATCTTCCTAAGGGGTTCTTACCCTAGGAGAAAAATTCTTGGATTCTCTTGTGGGTTTTCACATTCATTGTCAATCATGTATAGTAATATGGCCAAAGAACCCTATTGTAATATCTCTTTTTGGGATTGAAACTCGAAAAGAAGAAAACCCACACAAACCCAAGTGAAGTGAAATTTGATTTTTATATAAGATCATGACCCTCGTGAGGATATAATTCTCAAGATCCACAGTCTCCCGAATTATCTCGAGGAACCATCTATACCAAGCTTCATCCACCCTATATTTTTCTTGCCTTCAAAGTTTAGAGCATCTTTATATTACGTATTTGTCACTTTGTCCTCACCCTATATTTTTCTTGCCTTGAAAGAACCCTATTGTAATATCTCTTTTTGGGATTGAAACTGAAAAAAAGAAAACCCACACAAACCCAAGTGAAGTGAAATTTGATTTTTATATAAGATCATGACCCTCGTGAGGATATAATTCCCAAGATCCACAGTCTCCCGAATTATCTGAGGAACCATCTATACCAAGCTTCATCGACCCTATATTTTTCTTGCCTTCAAAGTTTAGAGCATCTTTATATTACGTATTTGTCACTATCCTCACTACATTTGCATCTCGGTGGATCTTGACCATGGCTATATTGGTTGTATTTGATATGCCTTTATCCTTTAGTACATCGTTGGCTCGAACATGACAATCCCATGATGTGTGACCTCTTTTCTTACATTAATGACATTCAATCTCTCGGTTATCTTTGTTTGACCTTCTATGAAATTTTTTGGTTATGGAATAAAATGCACTTTCTTGCTGAGAATGAATTTTTGCATCTTTTGTAGTTCGTTTTTCTTTATCTAGAAGAGTTGCAATCATATCATCTAGAGATTGAGATTGAATTTGACTAAGGGTAAAAACTACATTGTTGTATTTTGAAGACAAACTATTTAATAGGATAGCTTTGGCATCCTCATCCTCTATCGCAACTTTGACTTCTGCTAGTTGTCTAATCAGGGACCTCAGATTATTGATGTGGCTTGACATAGAGACTCCATCCATTTTGAACCTATATAACTAAAGTTTTAGGAAAATTTGGCATTAATTGCTTTCGCTCCAAATAATTTATTTAGAGCATCCCAAATTTCCTTGGATGATTTGTCTAGGTCTACATGATGAAGTTCGAGTCGGAGAGCAAGGCCAATAATAGCTTTCGCTCTATCATCTCTGCTTTGCCAATCTAACAATTTAGATGCATTGGTGGGTGCTTTCTCTTTCCCGTTTACTATGCCCCACAAATTTTTATTCATAAGTTGCATTTGTATTTTCACTTTCCATGTATGAAAATTTAGACCAGAATATTTTTCTATGGGAATTTCCATTTTAATAAAATAAAATAAATACGACTACGTATTTTACCGAAATGAGTAAAGAGAGAATAAAATACTTGTTCTTTCTTTATCAGAATCGTGATGTGCACAGTTTTGTGCCCTAGCCCAAACATTTGAAACTTTGTTGTGCCCTTGATTTGATTCGCGAATGTGATTGTATTTTTGACTTTTTGGCTAAAAATCGCAATTGTATGCTTCTTGGGCTTGTGTTTGCCTTTTCGGCTAAAAATCGTGATCGTATGCTTCCTGGGTTTGTGTCCACGACTTTAGCTCTGTTTTAATGGCAGAAATGTCTGTGAAACTTCAACGAAATGGGCGAAAAATGGCCCATGTGGTGTATTTTCTTTTGAAAGAAAAACGAACAATGAAACCCGATTGTAAATGAATGGCTCGCAAAGTGTATTTTCCTTTGAAAGAAAAAAACGCGAACAATGAAACCCAATCAGAAATGATTGGCTCACAAAATAATGGCGGAAATCGAGTGACGACCTTCGTAAATGGAGTTACGGGCCCTCCTTTGAAAAACGCGATTGTGCCCTTAATTTCCGATTGTGCCCTTGATTTCTAACTGTGCCCTCCTTTGAAAAACATGATTGTGCCCTTGATTTCATTCACTTCGATTCAGAGTTTGTGCCCTAATGGGACTGATCTTCTTCCCTTCTCTCTTTCCTTGCTTGTCTCGCTCTGATACCAATGTTGGAATACGTGAACAAGGAAGAAATAAAGAGAAGGCGGATTGCACACATTTGAGATTGTGTGTCCGTCTATTTATTATGAATGATGTAGTTACAAAACGGTTGATATAGTTACAACCGGTTACAACCATCTCATTAGTTAAATAACTAATGAAGTCCTTATTTAATAAGCCTTACATTCTAATAAAAACATAACCCCACAAATATGAACAAAGAAGTTCAATCTTGTTCATCTTATTGAAATCAAGGATGATACTCCTGTCTTATCATAACAACTTGTCCTTGTGGGTAATCTTCAATCAAATCTACAAGCTTTTGGTTGCTAACTATAATCTTTCCCAGCAAGTAATGTTTAGCCCCAACACAATGCACAAGTAGTTAATACTAATCTTCCTTCTCGTAGAATATGGGGTCAATTAATTCAAAATTATCAATATTGGAAAAATATTCCAAACTCGCCTTCCACTGGTGTAATGTTATAGACTTAATGAGTTATTTAATAGCCAATCTATGGGTGAATTTTGACATGCACCTCTGTGGCCTCTATATATGTGATGCTGTAATGTTTTGTAATTGTTATCTATACATTTTATTCATAAATTTATTTATTGTTATTTATTTTATCGTTTGTTTCTCTGTATAAAGTGTTTTCAGAGCTAGACAATCATGAAGCTCTTATTTTCCGCTGCAGCCCAAGAGTAGAACCTCGATTTGATTTTTCCTGTACCTACAGACACATGGACTGCATTCACCTTTTCATGAATCACTAAACCCTAAGTTCCAGGGTACTGGTACGAGTATGGGGGTTTGCAGAATTTTTGGGACCTCGGATTCTTTATGGCTTGGGTAAGTTCATACAAGAAATATTTATATATAAATATAAAAATATAAAAGTTTGAAGCAAAACTAACTATATCAAATTTTTATGAATAGAATAAACAAAAAATAACAAAATACTAAAAATTATTGATAATTCAAAATATCAAGAGTCATGGCACATGATATATCATAAAGGTTTATATTATTTTTACAAAATGGAGAACAGTCGACGGTCATATCAAACTCAAGAACCACATGAACCAATCATCATATTGCTCTTCATCGAGATTATCCAAAACAGCAATTGGTTCACTAGAAGCAGATGCGGTAGGACTAGTGGCAGTGCCACTCCCACTAGCTTTTCTATGCTCCTCCTGCATAGAAGTTTAGGTTTAGTTATTGTATGTGTAGTTAATATATTTAACTTCTTGTTTTGTGTGTTTTCATTATGACTGTTGGGTATGGCCCAAGTACAGCACTGTTGTACTCAGGCAGCACCCAGGACAATGGAAGAACGAGGATGTACTCAGGCATGGACCAGTACAGATCATGGCATCCAGCACAATACCAGGTAACATAGGTGAAACCTGTGACTGAGGGTGTCAAGTACACCTATGATAAAAGGTTGTGCACTAGACTCTAAAAACTAGTGAAAGACATGCTGTCTGAAAAGGCTACACAAGCTATCTAAGCTTATGCAGATCATAGAACCACCAGAAGGATCATTTATTCCAAAGGGCCTTCACTAGACAACCACTGGTTGGGGTAAAAATTTAAGAGCTGCGGTTGGGCTCCCAAAGAGCCAATGGGATTGCCACTGCCATAAAGAGCCGCATCCCTTTCTATTTTGTTGCCAATGGGCGCCAAATACAGTTTCATCCACAAGACTCAATGGATATAAGCTTTAAAAGCTTATATAAAAAGTTTCAACCTTATCCATTAAGGATTAAATTTTCTTTTTATCGGCAAAATGGGGGTATATTAATTCGCTAGAAAATAAAAATGTAGATTCTGGATATAAGTTTTCCAGTACATATCTTCTACTGCTAGTAATAAACAACTTTCACTAAAACATAAAACTAATGACCGACTCTATACTACTTGGACAGCTGGCCTTCCAGTACTACTGGCAGTTAGTGGTATAATCCTTTCCATTTGCCAACAAAAAAGTAAATCGAAGCTAGGAAGAAGTTGTCGCTCTTGAAGTGTCCACCTCTCCTTTCATTGCTCTGCCCTGTATCTTTTCTTGTAGCCTTGTTTTCACTTGTCATTGTGCCTCTTCTTTGCAGAGCCTCCTTATCTTGTAAACCTCGGGATTTTTTTCCAATTCGTCCTTAGAAAGAATATACAGCTGAATCAATTCATCTCTATGGAAGATTGGGCCACTTTAGATGAGAGTCGAGCCCCTACCCAGCACTATTCTGGTCATTCTCAAAACGATGCTCAATTTCCTTACTGAATTCAAGGTTATAAACGTTTTCATATTTCTCTATCTAAAACATTATTAGAAAAAGACAGTACAGAAGTTCCAGAAGGCTAACTTCTCAAGGTCGTAGATCCCTCAATCCTACTCGGATTATTTCAAGCGGCCACTTTCCACAAAGATCTCAAAGAGCACTTTCTGACAGTGCAAGAACTGTTCTGATCAGATGTTTTTTTAATGAAAAATCTGCACTGCAAGAGTCGTTTTTTATGAAACAATTCAGCAAAATTACTAGACCACCAACCCAGATTTGAGAAACTAATGAATGATGAGTGGTTGTAGTGTCGATCTAATGAACAGTACACATACGTTGAAGTAGCTCCCCAAATTTGAAGGTTGCTGAAGAGAGTAGATCTAGTGGAGGGTATGAGGTAGGAACCCTCAAAGAGACTAGATCTAATGCCTTGATTGGGAGAGGCCTATGGTTGTTAGACCTAATACACGTAAAATATGGGAACCCTTAGAGAGAAAAAGATCTAAATGCCGCCATTGATAGGCTCTGAAGTAAGTTAGTAGGAAAATAACAAGGGGTAAGAAGCGGAAACCCTCAAGGAGCATACATCAAAAGTCTTGATCAGGAAAATCCTAAGGGTGTTAGATCTAGTAAGGGTAAACAATGGAAACCCTTAGAGAACTAGATCTAAACGCCGTGATCAATAAGCTCTAAATACCAAATTATATGAGCACACTTGAAAAACACAAGAGATTTCTGCAACCGTAAATGTTGTATACTCATTTGAATTATTATATATGAAGTACAAAGAATTGCAACAACGATAATAGATAAAGAAAGATGTTAATAGATATATGTACAACATATTAGAATATATAAGAAGCCTGTGTGATTATAAAACATTTCATAAAGTACACTAGCCCATGTGACAACATTTAATAAAATAGACTATCCAATCTGGATATGTCTCATCACTAGTGTGGAAGTTTACAATTAGTGACACTGCTCAATAATCTGTTCTACCAATGAGTGCCATTGTTAAAGCAACACACTGCAAAGGTAAACTGATCAACTATATAAGGAGTCCGAATGATAAGAAAACACTTAATCACAACTAACAATCCTACATCTCTACAAATAGATATGTTATCTGTGATGACTTGCACCACAATGGAATGTTCAACTCTCTCAATTGCATCCATAACAATGTTCTCAATGATATACGTGTTCCTTTGTTGTAATAATTTTTCTTGTGCAAATACGAGCATGCAACCCATTGGTGATGAAACAATGCCACTTGCCAATAGTGTAGAAGCATGATCTACCTATCCATGAGACAAAGGAAGCCCCTAGACTTCTCCAAGATGACCTGATGGGCTCCAAACACCTATCAACTAGATCCATTTCTTTTCAAAGCTAAATTGCCCAAATCTTCTTAGAACTGGAGCTTTGGTATTCTTTTTATTAGGTGAAAGAGAAATGATATTTTCCAGTGGTATACAGACCTGACTTACACACATATTAGAGAAAAAGAAACAAATGAACTTCTACAAGATGACCACATGGGTTCTAATAACCCCCTTTTGCAAGAATGTTGTCTAAATCTCCTTAGAACTGGGGTTTCCGTATCCTCATAAACAATGCAAACAGTAGGAACAATGTCCAAACAGTAAACAAAAGGACAAATTTTGTTGTATTTGATCATAAGACCATGTGACCCAAGGTTAAAGGAGACAATTTTTACTCACTGACAAACCTGATTCCTTGCAATTGCTGAAAGCAATGCATCTTTTTCCTTGTAAGAAGGAAGAGATCTACGAAAAGACAGCATTTTGTGTCCTTCTGGTGATTCCTGCACAATGAAACATTGCAAGAGAATTTTGGTCAAACAACCTCAATTCATACTATATTCAATAAACTCAGCTCAAATATATTCAGATGGACCTTTCTTTTACATAAAATGTACAATTCCTAAAACATGTACCATATTCAAACAAAAATAAATGTGAAACTTTTCTTAAAAAGATAATATGATGAAAAGCTTCCTTGACAAATAACTGCGACATCAAAATAAATCGATGTGCTCATATAGATCTATTTATTTTCATTAATAATAGATTTATATTTGGATAAACAAATTACAAGTTTCAATTTGTATGAGATTATGTTCACCATCTTCATGTACAGTCATTCTTTGTAGGTCTCACCCAATGCCAAGGGAGTGTTGTCTCTTAAGAATTTACCAAGTGTCAAACTCTTGTTCTACATGACAGTGATGATACAACTGCTGTCATGTCCCTTTTTCGAGATAATTCCATTTGAAGACCTTGACCCATTTTTCTTCCTCATGGGTCCAAGGGAACAAGCTAGAGGAAGCCAACAATGTCATCATGTGCTTAATTTTGTGTTTATTTCTTTAATTGGCATTGTATTTGTTGGTGAGCCTAGCACCCAACAATAAATTAAAAATAAAAAGATATTGGTGAGCATGTAGGCTCCAAAAGTAAAAAGAAAATAATAATAAAGCAAGTCTAATTGTGGTTGGCCTCATTTGAGAGCCCCAAGACTTGGCGCCACCCTCTTATTATAAATAGAGGTTGTTGGCATTAGTTTGGGATATGCTGATTTTATGAATTTTATATCTTGGTGAAGGTTGGCTAGTGTAGCCCCTTTACTATCTCTCTCAAGGACAAAACCCCTTGATTGAGGGCTTGTGTGGAGGACGAAAACCCTCTCACAAGGGTGGTGAGGACGAAAACCCTCTCCCACGATTGTATTTTGCAAAGAGGCATTCAAGGAGTAATATATTTATCATTCTTTGCTGGTATTTCTTTGAGTTTGCTGGTTATCTTCCCTTTTTGAGTGGAGCGACCCACCTTGGAGGGAAAAGTGGTATGTGCTGGTGGTAAATTGGTTAATTTGAGTGTATTATCTTATTCTCCATATTTTTAAGAGCCAAGATCTCAAGTTTCATGAATTTTGGAGCTTCCTAGGTAAAGTTATGAATTTTTAAAGTAACTTTGCAGACAAGGGTTTATAAAAATTCATATCTCCAATTCTAAGGCACTAAAAATCAGTTTTTTTGCATGATATGATTGTTGGTGATATATAATAATTTTAGAGACTTAAGTGGAGCTGATTTGAAGGGTTTTGAAGGCACAAAAGTGGGTTTGAAACCCCAAAAGGGGTCGCTGCCCTAGAAGGGTGTTTGCTGGCAGCAGTTAAGGGTTTTTACATATTTGTTTCAGTCACTAATAGCCTACTAAAAATCTGAAAAGTGTTGTTTATCTTCAGCTTTGCATAGTTTCCTGTGAGTCCCCAAAAAGGGACATTACAATGGTATCAGAGCATCATCCTCCTAGCCTATGAAGCATGGAGAACAAGTCACAAGGATAGCGGATGCACTGGATAGGCTTACCCTAGCCATCCAAAATATGTAGGGTGGTGGTTTGCTCAAGGAGAAAAGGGTTTCAAGGATTGACAAATTGACAGCAGAATATCAAGCTCTTTCCGAAAAGATGCATGATTCCTTTTCCTTTGAGGATTTCGTGGAAATAGAAAATCATAGAGTGGGAATTGGCACAAGGCATAATGCCCGAACCTCATCAAAGGACCGTGGCAAAAAGGTCTCAGCCATAAAGGGAAGAAAACCCTCCATTGTGAAGAAGCAAGTCGAAGAGCATGTGGCGGATCAACTACAAGGTGGAGAAGTCATGATGAAGATCGAAGATACAACTTCCTTTTATAACAACCCTTCCGAGGTGACAAAAGAGGAAGATATCCAACATGCTGAGGAGGAAGAACCATCACACCACTGCTTGGGGTGATGGATCAACCTTTGGGAGCACTAGAAGCACCCACCGCCATTGTCGAAGGTGATCCCTTGACTGATTTTCCTTACAACCCTATGAAAGCACAAGAGGATGGAGAAATTGCTAAGCAAGAACCAAGAAAAATGGAAGGTAAAGAACTTTTGATTGTTAATAATATTCCCTTGAATTCTAATGGTTGCATGTGGAAAAATACTAAGGGAACTTGGGAGCATGAGCAAAAGGATGAGGGCAAGCTTGAGGAACAAGATGATGAAGTGAATGTTGAAGATAGCCCAAGCAACTCTCATATGACAATAGGAGATGGAGTCATTGAGAAAGAAGATTTGGTGGTCAAGAGATCTAAGGCCATGGTGCTAACACCCATTGTTGTTCCGGAAAGTCAACATTATGAGGTAATTAATGATCCTTGTTTGGTTAAAACTAATGTAATTTTAGCATGTGATGAGTTCAGGGTTGAAAGGATGCATGATGAGCAAGAGGGTGAAGAGAAAGGGATGGTTGGAACCCATTTCCCAAACAAACATGATAACAGTAAGTTTGTTGGTCTGTTTATAACAGCAGTCAATAAAGAGCAAAATGATGATGGATTAGACTTTGGTAAGAGCTACGAAGACATTCCAAACACATATGAACAAGGTATGGAGGTAGTGCAAAAAGGGAAAGCACCAATTGTAGAAGGAGCAAAGGCAAAAGGAAATGAATATCTTGATGACAGTCCAAGGAACAAACATATCTCAGATTTATTGTTCCCTAGTTCGTCATTACATGGGGCTAATCATCATAATCAGTTTGACACAAATGTGGGCAAAATGGAGAGCACATTGAGTAGTAAGGGGTACTTACACCCTTTCAGGCAACCTCCAAGTTATGCATGCATCAAGACAAAGGTCACTTTATGCACAAGGACTGAAATTGGATTGATAAGAGGTAACCCTCTTCCCAAGGCCCGCAAGGTATGCATGCAAAGGTAATTACTTCCTCTTTTTGTTTGGTTTGTAATCCATCTGATATGCATGTGTTTGAGGGAACAATTTGGAGTTTCAAAAGAAGCAAAGCAAACATTCCATTAGCATTAATCAAATGTTTAGCTTGAGTGGCACTTATCTAGGAGATCTTTGATTACCTGCATAGGCGTTGATGATTTATTTTTCCCACTCCTTGACCAAACAATACTTGTCGGTTCTTCTCATAAAGATAACATCTCTAACATACATATATGGGCTGCCAAAAACTACAGCAAGAACATCAAGAGCCACAATATCCACCACTTTTTATCAATGAAATGCTAATTTATCCCAAACTTGACTTACATTGTTTGGTAACCTCTATTTCTACTCCTTGATTCACCCAACCTTGAAAATAAGGATTAGGATAATCATATATTTTCAACCCAACTTTGTCTACCAACTCCTTGATAACAGATTTGATTAAGAACAAGAATACAAAGAGTATAAACTTTTATCTTTATCTAAATTTTGGTATGGAAAAGTTTGGTAGGTTCACCTTTATATTTGGCATTATCGCTACCCAAACATACCTCTCTACAAATAAAGCTACAAGAAATCCTCTCATTCACATCAGAGTTACACCCAAACTTGACTTTCCATTGTTGGATAACATGTATTTCTACTCGTTGATTCACCCAACCTTGAAAATAAGGATTAGAATGATTACATATTTCAACCCAAGTTTGTCAACCAACTCCCCGCTAACCAAATTTGTTTGAAAACAAGAATTAAAAAAGAGCATCAACTTTTGTCTTCTTAATCTAGATTTTAATGTGGAAAAGTTTGCTAAGTTCACCTTTATCTTGGGCATCATTGCTACCCAAACATACCTCTCTACGAATGGAGGTACAAGAAACCCTCTCATTCACATCAGAGTTGCTTCCAACCTCTTTTGAACTGAAGTCGTAGCCTTCTTTTTCTTGAAAGGATGCACTTCCAAATGTGATTTTCAATGAGTCTCATCTATATCACCATCAACGTCATTGTATTTTATAACCCTTTTAATCAAAATTAGTCACAGCATTATGCTTATCTATCCATTTTCTTTCCTTTTGGCTTGAAAGCACCTTGTTTCTTTAGAGCATTTTAAGAGTAAGACAACCTTTTTCCTGCCCACCTCAAGGTAATGGGATTGACAACAAACCTCATCCATGTCCTAAGGCTTGGCCAAAAACATGGGCCTCCTTAAATAATTATGAAGCCCTCCAACACACTTCACTAGGATGTCACGACCACATGCATCTTTGCCCATTTGGACTACCGTTTTGTGAAACTCTCTGTTATAATCCTGCAACCTTTGGCCTTGCTTTTGCCTAAAATATTGTCAAATAATAGACCTTTCTTCTTAATAAGATATAAGATAGAATTGTATGTTGATCAACACTTTAAATTCATCTTGTTAAGAAATTAAGTGGCAGTTTTCTTGCAACCAAAAATGAACATCACTTTCAAACCAAGATAAAGCATGACTAGCTAGCTTCAATCTTGTAAAAGAAATTTGTTGGTATTAAGTAATCTGATGTAAAATGAAATATAACTCTAATTGAGCTAACCAATGCTCAAGTGTTTCCACAATCACTAAACCTTCAGAAGCAGGATTTCTATCTTGGCCTCCACTTCAGCAATTAAGCTTGGTTGGTATATGGTTTCTCCTTTTCACAATCTTGAGACTTTGACTCTTCACTTGCTTTCGGAGTCTCCATAGAATCACCCAAATTCCACATGAGAACCTCCATTAGTTTCTCCAATTAATCAAGCTTCACCATGGATTGAGAAATGTTGGCAACATCCTCTTCCAATTTGCAGAATCTCTCTTCATCAGCTTGAGCCATGTTTCTCACTTCTCTATTCCACCTTCTTGTAGATATCTCTTGCTGCAAAAGGACTAAGACACCTTCTCCACTAGCACTAGCTGCTCTAGTAATGGGCATAAATATGCAAAAATGGTCATGCCACACATACCACACACACACAACAAAACCAGCTCTGATATCAATCCGATCCGCAATTAGCGATGGATATTGCATAGCTTAACTCATCAACACAAATCTTAAATATTTCTAACACTTGATTGATTAATTTCATGTTTGCTAACAAATTTTCTCAAAATAGTCAATAAATGTGCTTAGAACTGAACTGAAGTGTTCTGAACTGAAAAGGAATATCGAACATGAAAATGGAAGAAGAGACAGAAAATGAACAATAGAAAACTGAATTGCAAGAGAGGGATTTCCTCCTCTTTCCACTATTTCATTCTACAATTATAGGTATAGTATGTTCTCAAGGCCTTCATGGGCATTCTTTACAATATCAGCACATCCAAAAACCCATACATGCTCTAGAACTTGCTCACTCGCACTTCCTTATCATGCTCCAACTCCCAATACACTCAACCATGAAAGAAAAACTGCTAGAACTTATGAATTGATGCATACTATGTCCCCTAAGGGTATATTTATACAGTTCTCAACATGAAAATCTCACAACTGAATATGAAGACTCAAAAGAGGAAGAGACGTTGTTTTCAACCGTTGCTCTTCGTAATTCTTGTCTTCGGCGAAACCACTACTTAACACAGGGCAGAAACAGCGTTTATGTTACCACTAGTTACAAAATTGCCTCGGCAGTTGTGATACTGCTGCAGGGATTGCGTAACCACCCTTGAAGGAACAAGCGGTTTTGTAGCCACTACCTACAAACACCGGCAGTTATGCAAAAGACTCCTTTTAAAAATGCTTTTTCACACCTCCTTTATTTAATGCTCTCATTAAATTATTTACAAACTGAATATTTACCTGATTTATTTTATAATTTCGATGATCAGTAGCTCATGATTAATGAATAATGGTGGCATTTTTATTTATTGGAAGACAAATTTGTTAAGCCCTAAGTTTCTCGCTTTTTCTCTGTCTTTAATTTTCATTCACCTCGTCTCCCTTGGACATGTTTCAGATGATGAATTGTGGTCAGATTTTGTTTAGGCGGAAGGTTTTATTAAAAAAATATCCAATGAGTTTGAAGAGTCTTCGCTCACTTAGCACTGAACCCATCCTTGAACACCCTATGGAAAAAATGGATTGAAAATAGAAGATCGGAGAAACAAAGGCCAAAATTTGGGAGCATGAAACTTAAAGCATTTGATCCTTTAAAACTTTTGTGCTCTTTATCTTTGAGCCAATGAACTTTAAGCCATCAAGTATTTTAACTGAGAGTTACTCCTAGATGATAGATGACAGGTTATGATTGGAAGAAAAAGTTGAGAGCCTCTTGATAGACATTAGAGATGTTGAAATCTTAAACAAATCTGAACTCTCAAAAAGCCCCAGGACTTTGCATTCTCCCTATTTGACAGGTGAGCAGACACAATTTGGAGGAAAAGAACATAGAGCCAATAACCAGAAGTTGAGAGAACAGAGCTTTAATTGATCCACCTCTTCTAATGATGCCGTAAAGCCCATTCTCGTGCGATGACGTAATGTCAACTCATGTTACATAGTCTACAATACTAACAAAAACTCTCCAAAGATCTGTGGTATCTACAATAATAATCATCAATCCACCTCCACCAAATGCGGCACACAAGTTTTCAGTAGCGCAAACCAATTTGAGTAGAGAAAACATGGCACCAATAAAGGACATGCCAAACCTCATGTGGTCTTCATCATTGGCTTTGTCAAGAGCCCAAGACATATACAAACCAACCAACTATGGTCCACTCACAACATGTGGTACTATCAAGTGCCAACAACGTTGCTGCCTTCATTCTTATGGGGAGACCCCCATATGACTTGAGAGGTTCCCCTCGCAGGTCAAGGGAAGCACCCGTATAGGGTGCGGATGATCAGCTGACAAGATTGGACAGCTACATTCCAATACCATTCAGCTCAACCACCAAAAGATGAAGAGTTACACCTGGAAGAGAAATCATTTCATCTTCCATAATGGTTCTTTATCGTTCACTGCTTCATAGCACTATGTATACATAAGTATCGAGATCATTACTCATCACATAGCATATCATAGCATAGACGTAGCTAGTGGAAGATAGACGGTCATACATCTTTCTCAAGAGTATGACATTTACAAAAACCAAAGATTAATAGACGTTTATGTTCATGTTCTATTATCTCTCCTATGCGTCTCCATCCGAATGATCATTTTGAATAACCATTTTATATTGCTTCCGCACACACATATAGCACATCTAGATTTTGCAATTTAGATTGTTGTCCCTTGGATATCTCTAGGGATCTAGATCATTAATGCATTTGATTCCTCTTGTTAGTTCTATGATCTTTTAAAATTTCTTTCTTTCCTCAACTAACAAGCGGGGTTATTTTCAAAGCGAGGCAGATGGGTCATGCCAAACTAATTAGAAGGTGGCATAGCTCATAGGAATCTCATCCTTTCAAAAGGTTCACATCCATACCCTTGCATATCTCCTCATTTGACAAAAGGTTAAATGTGATTGGAGCGGAAAGAGTGATATATTATGCATATGAAGAGTACATGCTAGGGGTAATAAAGACAAGGTGATCCAGTAGCAATTTTGGAACAATATTTTGAAATGGTACAGAAAAATTAGTGCATCACCAAGTGCCAAAGACATAACTTCATACCCATAGCTCAAAATGTCTTTGTTCAAAATGCAATGGAAGGCTTAGAACATGTACTACAAGGCGAAGGGATGTCACTCTATTCAACATAGTTTGACCCCAAAGTTGACTTTGAAGGACACCGAAATTGCAATTTACTAAAAATTAGAAAATCCTGAAAATTTATGAAAACCAAAATCTTGTTTTTTGATGCCTTTCAACTTCCTTGAGGGGTACTTGTCACATTAATTTTCCATTCCCAATCAAATCACTTAATATTCTATTTTAGACAATTCATTACCAACAAAGAGTAGCTATAAAGAAATCGACATTCAAATGTATGACGGAGAAGACAAAAAGAAGTCAAAGAGACAAAGAAAGTAGAGTGTGTTATAGCTTTTTATCTCTTAGTACAGATTGTTACAACTTTGTAATATGCAGAACAAAGAGCGGTTGCTCCACATCTCTTCTCATAGATCGCTACCATCTTTTTGTAATAGCACATGAGGAAGAGCTTATATCTAATCTAAAAGATAGTTGTTTGTGCCTCCCATATCAATGACGTGGTAAATTCTTTTATTTAAAATGTCTATTTGTGTATATCTTTATTTCCATTTATTCTTGGTTCATTTAGCTACTATTCTGCAATAATATTTTATGCTAAAATTGTTCTAATTCAATCACTTTTTCCTATAACACATTAAGTTCCTACAATTTAAAGTGTTGGTGACTAGATTTCCAATCCGATCCAGATCACCATGACTTTTAAGCTTTTACTTTTTACTTCTCCGACCAAAGTAGAAAAGTTTATGAGCAGAGCCAACTACTAGAGGTCAAAATGGCTAGGGCTTAATAATTTTCTTTTCTCCTGAACATTTCATGACAGAAAGCTTCACTCCCTTCCCTTCTCAAAGAATGGCAGATTCTTATTTTCAATGACTCCCATTAGTGAAAGGCAGAAATGGTTGGCCCTTTAATCCTCGGGAACCTTCTAAACTTTAGCTCTCTTGAGTAAAGAGTCACTCCCGCGATGATAAATGTAAACTAACAATTGGGAAGGGAAAAGATGTATGAGCACATCTAAGGCATTCAGTTGGCATTTAAAAAATAATCAGCAGTGTTTTCGGGTTATTTTGTTTTTTATATGCATACTATGTGGTCAATTCCTTAGTTTGTTTTTAATATGCATAGTATGTGGTACATTCCTATTTATTAGACTATAATTTACATATATTTTATTTTAATATATGTTTTTGTACGCCCGTACCAGAAAATTCAATCTTTGCATCCATACCCATAACGTATCCAAAACTTAGATTATATATTATCAATGTATGATATATCTGTAATATGTATATAGATTTGTGTGTGTCTCGTGTGTTAAGGGCGTACTTTCATATTGTATAAACTTATGTAACATAAGTTTATAACATTTTAATCCACTGCTGATGTATTTGTTGAATATAAGATTGATGGAATTTTCGTCAGATGTGTTCCCCCAAGGAATATCAATGGAAACATAATTTTGACAGAGCTTCCAAAGGTAATCCAAGGATTGCCACGGCAAGAATAAAAAAGGATTAGCAAGGAAATCTCAGATTAGGATTCTCTCTTCACATGCCAAAGTGCAACAACAATGAAAATGAAGTTAGACCAATAGAGGCAGGTATCAAGTTAACGTTGAGTCATGGATTACACAAATTAGAAGTGGAATACATGGGATACTTGGAAATTAATATTATTTTTTTGGTTCTTAATTTTCTGCTTTCTTTCTCTATGCACATAGGTCCCTACAACACACAAGCATGCAAGCACACACAAAATCATGTGCATGTGCGTGCACATGGTCGTGCGCAAAGGAGAAGACATTAAATTTAGAAAAAGAGAGAAGATCTTGTAATTTTAGATCTCTGAGATGAGACCATGCATTCCTATGTTCCACAAAGACACACCTCCACCCTTCAATCCCCATCCCCATGCTATTTTCCTATTAAAATATCATTTCTACGATGTTAGGGTGTAATGTCTCCTTTTTCAAGGACATCACTCTTAGAGCCTCATACTTGTACAAAAAGTATTTTTAAATACTTTTGTATGCTTGGAGGTCAGTCATGGAATTATTTGAGCATTGTTGTTCTAATTTCTCATTGGGAGAGGTCGGTCTTGCATGTGGAACATTCTATTCTTCCATTATGGGTCGGTCCTCTTGGAAGCTTCTAATTTAGCATTGGGAGGCTATAAAGAGGAGTTCGCTACACTTGGAAGAGCAGATTTGGATGTTTGTTATTCTTCTTGGATTGTGCACGGTGTGCATCTTCCTTCTCCACCTTGGACGAAACCCCAAAGGTGTGGCAATCTCTCTTGGGGACGAAAACCCTCAAGGGATCCATTGGAGGCTTCATCTAGGAGTCTCGTGTGAGCTGATTTGGCACTACTAGTGCATTCACTGTTCTTCCTAGCCCTAGGCGAGTTGCTTAAGGGACTGATTTGGTATCATAGAGAGCTGATAATTGTGATTTGAGTTCATATTCAGATTTATCATTATATTTGGAGATAGAGACTATGATTTGGTGATTTTTGGAGTAGGGTTTCATATTTATCTACTCACTTGCAGATTTCGGTTACATATTTGGGCATGATTTTGTGGTTAGAAAATTATGAGATTAATTTTGTTGGATAGCTTGTCTTCTCATGATCATTTTGAGCTATCATATGTGTATTAATTCCTATTTTCCATGGAGTTATGAATTTTAGAAGTTTCAGCTGTGTTATTCCGAATTAATTCATTTCCAGCTATTCTAGTGGTTGTAAATTCAGTTTTATTGCATAAATAATATCTACAAGTGTTGCCGTGCATGTGGTATTTATTTTATGAAGATTGGAGATGTTTTGACTAGGGTTTGAGACTCCTAAAGTTTCATATCAGTTCGCTGCCCTAGAGAAGGGCATTTCTTTGAGTGAAGTTCAATTGTGGTTGATCTATTTCCATGTTCAGTGTGATGTGTTGCTGGTTTTGTTGTTGATTTGGATCAGATTTGAGGAAAAACCCCATTCATCCCTATTCAGCCCTAAAAGGGACATTACATAGGGGTACTTCGAGTGTCCACTTTTTGTGTTCCTGTGCTTACCCACCCCCAATAAGGGGAACTAGTGGAACATAGGTGCATTCGTGACTTTATCTAGTCAAAACAATAAAAAGAACAATGTTATAATACTGCCGATAAGTGAGTCTCATCACAGAAAAATTGCAATTCTGACCAAAAAGCTACATTTAGAAATTGTTCATTTATTTGTTATATAGAACCATTAGTCTAGGCATTGGAGATGGCAGTTAAAACTTAAAAGTGCTTTGGAGAACCTTAAAAGCTCAAAGCACAATTTTAGTATAAAACCATTACTCTAGACATTGGAGATGGCAGTTAAAAGTGCTTTGGAGAATCTTCAAATCTCAAAGGATATTTGAAGGAAAAATGTAAGGAAGCTCATACTAAGAATTGAGATAGCAAGTTCCAGTATTTAAACAAATACTTTGCTACATTATTTAGAAATGGCCAAAGAATCACAAGAGCTTAATGAAGCAAAATCTACAAATGGCAGCATTAAGAACTGGCTAAATTGTCCAGGAAATTTTGGAGGAAAAATGTTTCTAATGACTAGGACCGTCTACACTTTAATGATATTTAGCAATATTGGAGCCATTTTAGTAAAAGAGGAGAGGAGCAACATGAGCCATGACTTGATCAAACTAATCTGAGCCTTTAGTGCCATCTTGAGAGTCCTCGTGAAGGAGGGGCCAAAGAAGGCAGAGGAAAATATGGAGGAAATGTTTCAGAGGTGAATCAAGAATAGTTCAGAAAGCAGGGCCAATTTTGGAACAATTTAGATGTTTTCACTGTTTTTGCTCAGAATCGATTACCGAAACCACACAGGTGATCCAAAGATGTGTTGGTATAAATTTTACCATAGATATAAGTTTCTGTATTTTATGTATAAAGCTTGTACAAACATATTACATCATATACATAGGACAGGATTGATGGTACGCTTCTCTGCAGTAGAAATATTTTGCATAGTAGCACAGAAACGGAGAGACGAAACTCGTTTCACCAATAATTTTTTTGAAGGTCATTTTGCAACTCAATAATTTTGACATTAAAACAAATCATTTTTCCTTGAGTAGAGAACATCACAAGTCAATTTTCTCCGAATTCACCATAGAAGTTGGGAAAAAAATTGGATTTTAATGTGAAATGTTCATACTTCATCCTCAAAATATAAAAACTGGATAGAAACGTGCACATGAATAAAACACAAGGTACAGAAACCATATTTATGGAAAGATTAACTGAAAGGCATAACAGTTTCTCATTGACACCTTTATCATCATCTTAATTATTTTATTATTAAAGAAAGTAACTTTGTGATAGGCACGTAGAAGGCATTGGATGAGATTTATTTGATCTCCACTAATTTCAGAGGAAGAGCTCAAACATTAAATTCAATTCTTGAGTACGGAACTTGATTGAGGAATTATCTGTCTTTGCAATGGAATCGCTATTAATCACATAATAGAACCATTGCATTCAGCAGTGCAGATGGTGGTTTGCAATGCTTCAGAGAAGACCTTAGTAGATCAGAGCAATCATTTAAGAACAATGCAAGGAAACTCAGAGTGAGAGCTGAGATGGTTTTAGGAACCATAGAAACATATATCAGATTGATCATTGGTTTTATGAGGGAAAAGGTTTCAAGGACATGCAAATCTGCATCCATATTCCAGTTCATCTTGAGCACAATTTTAGCAAAAGAAAGGATCAAAATCAGCTGCAACTTGGTCAAACAGAGTTGAGCACTCAGGTGAATAATTATGTGTTCCACATTGACATATGCAGAAGATAACTAGAAACCAGATCTTGTGAAGCAGGAACCGAAGATGATGAAGAAAAACTGGAGGACGAGATTCTTTAAGGTCAGCCAAAAGGTTTGCCATGTGATTAGCTTTAAGGTCTGCCTTGCTTTTCTTTTTGGAATAGCTTTAAATGCTTTTTTTTTACTTTGAATTCTGCAAACTTCAAATCTGGATCACGGGCTAAATTGGTGTATCTCTTAGGATAGAAAAGAATTTAAGTCTGTATAGATGTATAAAGCTTGGATGGTTAAGTACCAGATTGCATGACAATCCTAGGATTGAAGTGCAATTAAAGGCTATGGGCCAAACTTGGCACTGGGTTCACTTTTCTAAAGTTTTTTTGTAATCTTATTTTAATATTAAAGATATTTTCTTTAAAAAAGAACATACATATTAGAACACAGTAAGATTCATATCTTTCTTAACTTTGCTATAAAAGTAGAGAAGGAACAATGTCATCTTTTATTTGGATTGTTCATCATTCAAAATATAAAAATAGATAGTAAAATTTGTACAAACTTGGCCAATATAAGCAAAAGAGGGAGGAATCATTTAATGAGTAGAGCAAAAAAAAATACCACTGTTAAACCCTGCACTATCTGATAGAAAAACTACATATACGATTTTACACCTTCCCTTTTAAAATAGTACAGGCAAAATTATGGGAATCAACACCAAAATGATACTATTTTGTATTTATTTCTCAGACAATGAACATTAGACCTGCCAGGAACGCTGAAGATTGCGAACCCTCCAACTTTGACGTTGTAGGATCTTTTCTAAAACTGTCCTATCAAGTGTTTGGGCTTCAGTTTGTTCCAAAAGTGAATCTTCATTTAAGTTTACACTCCTACTATCTCTTTCTTCAGAGGAACAGTCACCCAAAAACCCGATTCATTCATTTGAGATCGATCAAGGTATTGTTGAAGAAGACTCTCCACTCGTCTTTGAAGCCCAAGAGGAATAGCAACCTAAACATCATAACATATTCTCTCAACATTTAATTATAAATTTAAGACAGATGCTTAATTGATAAAACAATGATAATAAGCATTTTCGCTAAAACTGTACAAAAATTTGATGTATAAGTTAAATGAACACCTCTCGCAGTGGGCGCCTGTCATCTAAATCAGGTCTGTAGGTGGGCAAAGGGACCTTGCTTGCCACCACCACCTTTCCATATCGCTCACTGAAATCAGCAAATGCTTCATCTCAAACTTAAAGAGCTCAAACTCATTTCTATAAGCAACATAAATGCATTAATATTTATGCAAAAAGACTAAAAATAAAATATGAGAACTGGAGGAAACCGATTTTCTATCAAATACCTGAAGAGACCCATTCTTCTTGCAAGGGATGCAATTTGCTCATAGTCACGTCTATCCTTTTCGTCCTTGAAACAATTTCCTTCTCATCCTTATTATGAAGAAGTAAGCTAAGCTTCCACTTCCATTCATCAATATTAGCAACAGAAGAACAAGCCTGTTCTTGGAGGCTAGAACAATGTTAAAAATGAGAACTGAACAATCAGGCTGCATTCCTAACTCTATGTCTAAACATGAAACCTACATTGTGGTCTTGTACATAATCAATAAGAGATAGAGAGACACAATACTGATTGATAGCAGTCAAATATGGTATGCGTATACTCTAGAGTTAACCCAAAACCAACATAGAGGAAGCCAACCCCTACTGCAAGAGTTTAGTTTTATTCAAATATGTATACTAAATCTATACATACTTGCAGAATTTTATTAAGCATTGTAAACAAATATTGGGAAATATATTGATAGAATCGATGGCATATCTTGAGAAAGGATTTCAATACTTTAAGGTATAATGAGCAAGTAATCTTGTTAATATCAATTCAAGACAGTGGAACAAGTTAGACAATTTTTGAAGTCCTATTGAGACAACAAATTATATAGATCTTGATGTACTTACTTTTCAAAGTAAACAAGGTTTGCCTTGGTGATAATGAACTGTTTCATCTATTTTTTGGGACTTGTTCTTGGAAACCTCTTTCACTTAGAAGGTTGACTTAAACACGTGAACTTGAAACTCGTAAATAAGAAAAAGGTTAGAAATACAATCCTGGATTGATTCTATGTTAGAGTAACTTGGTCAACTTAGGACACATAAGTCGATGCAGTTCTGATTTAAAATACATCAAGTTAAGTAGATAAATGGATGCTTACTCATACTAGATCAAAATATGTCATCAACACATTTTGACTTTAAACACTTCGGTTGAATCAAAGCAAAATGAAACGTGAACCAAGTACTTATAAGTTGAAGTGCATTTAGTGAAAAAAACTTGATTAAGCAACATGCGCTGCAAACTAACTTGTAGTAAACTTTAGGTAAATATTCTTTTTGGAAAAAGAAGCTCAAAAATTGGGCTTGTTGCACTTATGTTTACATTATTTTAGTATCTTACGTTTTAGTTACCTTTTCAGCTCCTAGAAATCTTTATATTCTAGTACTTTTCTATTGTCGATGAAAATAATTTTGAGTTCCATTGACCTACCTTGGTCACTCGTGCACATTAATACACTTCCTTACTTTCTTTGCTCTTTATTTCTTAATTGATGATTTAATGGCTCAATTTCTCCTCCTTTAAATTTGTCCTATGTTAGATCTATAACTTCAAGGTCAAGCCTATACCACGAGTCCATCTTTCAAAGAACAAAGCATAAAGCCTGGGACCAGTGAATTCTTTTAATATATATATATTACACCAAGTCTTCACATCTTCAGCTCTCCAAACGAAAGTTAACGGACTATCATATCTAAGGCTCGTCATTATTTTTTTGCTTGGGTAAAATCAATAAATTCATGATTTTGTCCGACTGCACTTGCTTAAATTTCACAATTCATTTTTTTGAATATATCATTTTTAATACTTGGGACCTGGGTATTATAGTTAGGAAACTAGGCCTTTTTGTTTTAATAAACTAGCATAGTATTTTTAGACCCTTATAATAATGCTCTATATACATAGATACTCTATGGGAGAGCTCTTCTAGGGTTTGTGAGCCATGTTTCATGCCTCTACTACTTGCTTCAGTCACTATGTGGTTCATTGGTCATCTCCACACATACCCGCATTTATCATAGGAAGGCCTACATAGCCACCTCATTTGGGGAATTTCATCTTATTTACAGCCACAACCCAATATATTGCTTCTATAGAAGCAGCGACTAGAGGAGGAGATGGCACCCATAAAGCAAGTTTGTCCCAGAGGTTTATCATGAGGTGAGAAATATGTTCCTTCACTTAATATTGTTATAGGTAATGATGTCATCGATATATTTTGTAACTAGTATGAAAGTTACTCCCTGCTAGGGTAGTTGGTCGTATCCTCTCAAAATCCATGCTACATATTTGGCTTCAATATAATTGGGAGCCCCAAGGCATTAATCTTGTTGGTGTTAGGATTAAGACTTGTGGTTTTTTTCTAATGACCTTTGAGAACCCTAGCTGCTATAATGCAACGTTGAGTCGTGTCCATTGCTTTTTCAAGAGCACTCTATTAGTTATGTAGACAAGGACTCGAGAATTCATTGACTCAAATAAGGCCTCATTAAAGGTCCCAGTCTAGGTCAAATTCACTGGTCTTTCCATTCCTCCATGGCTTTTTTGACGAATTTTTCCAAACCCTTGGGTAAAAATGGTTTGCTCCGAGCAGGATAAATTCTTTTCAGTCCACCCTCAGAAAATGCCATGCGTGGAAATAGATCATGCTCATGAGCTTAATGGACAGGTGTGATCCCAAGTTCCTTTGGGCTTATACCTTGAAGCTTCCCCATGGTACCAATTGAGGTCATCAGTCTTGTTGAAGGCCTCAAATTGGCAATCCATTACAAATTTAAATCCTTGCTAGTCATGGGTTACTCACTGTCAATAATCAGGACCAGGCTCAAGGGCCCTGTCCTATATTCTAAGCTAGAACATATTCTATGAGAGGCCAGAGCTTTCCTCCCTCACTTTCGAGATCATCTCTTTTGTCACTTGTGCACTGTTACAAGGAGGAAAACATGACTGCTGACCTGCTTGCTAATGCTGGTATCATTCAAATGGAGTTTGATCTTCTCTACGGCCAGTCCATCAAAAGGAAGGATGCCTACTTGAGGCAGTGAGGAGTATTTTTAACTGATATTGCTGGATCAATGCCTTGGAAGTTCCTTGTATAAAATTTCTCTTTTGGAATCTCTTTAAATTATTTAGATTTTCTTTAGCACCTGTCCCGCCCCATCAACATGACAAAAATAAACATTATTTGTATCACTTCTTGATTTATGATTCTCACTATGCTGAGTGTTTTGCTAAATTAAGGAATGTTTGAAGTTGTCGCAGTCGGGCGCTGGGTGCCAATGGGAATAAAAATTTTGTTTTTCCTTCATCCGTCTACAGTTGTCTGGGCATGTTATTGGCTTGCCATGGCATGGAAAGATGACTTCGTGTCTCAGATGCAGGGTCATCCTTTTGTGATGGTACCTAGGGTGTGATAAAGGATCGCAAGGAGGTCTCTAAAAGAAGGAATCGGTTCGGTCACCCAGAGCAGATTTTCAGCAGTTCAAATGCTTTGCTTAGCTTCACCTTGATTACAAGTTGTGGCTTTCTTGGGATTTTGAGGATGGAGCAGCTGCTTCACCCGAGGTGGATAATGCTCTAAATGCTGCTGTCCAAGCTGACCCTGTCAATACTCCTGATGTGATGTTGTTCTATCTCACAAGCAATGGGATCAAGGGAACAATAATGAGTTTCACTCCCATTTACCTTGGTGGGTCTCTTGTCTGATAATTCTTTTATAGATGTTAGGTTGTGACTTCAGTGAGCTCTTCATTATATCTAAGGATTTTCCCCAAGTTTGAAGCATATCCTTTCTTTGGTAATCTCTTGGACTGGATGGGCTAAAATTGCATGGTTTACTTTATTAAAGACATCATTGGGCACATAGTACAGAAGCTCCTACTTCATGATTCTTGCCTTCTTCATAAGTTTCTTAATCCTAATATATATTTGCCACTGGCCCACTAGCTTAAGATGTGTATTTATCAGGTACTAATTGAGATGGGAGGTTCTGGCTTCCTAAACTCGATAGGTGTAGTCATGTGCTGCTGATGTTCTTACAGCAAAGGAAAACTACATTGAAAGGTGAAGGACAAATAGCTTCTGAAGCAGCAACATAATTTGTCAATTGATTCACACATGATACCAACACTAATAAATTTTACAAGTGGAGATCACTTCTACACTCAATATGCCTCCAAAGGTATTTCTAATTCTGGGTCAAACATGGGAACATGGTATCCATATATCACTATGTCAAGAGTCAAGACTACTATTTTTTTGGCTTCCATGTAGGTGTATCCGGACTCAACAACCTTTGTGTGCGTACTTCTAGTGATTGCCGAATTGGGAGTGATTAGGCATGAAAAAACCTTCAAATAATTAGCAAAAGCATATATTTCCAAGTGCTGTAGTTGTGATGGCCCTGATAGATATGTATGCAAATCATGGAAGCATATAGAAGGCACACAAATTGTTTGACAAAAAGCAACCAAAAAAGTAGTCTTGATGAATGCAATACTACAGGATGTGCATAAAATTGTGTCCCTGACGACGCTTTTAATCTTTTCTTAGAAAAAATCATTGAAACGCGGTCTCAGACTGCAATCATTGCTAGATGTAAACAAATTAGGCTCCATGATAAAGCCTTGGAAATCTTTAAGAAATTGCAATTGGCAGGTGTAGGGTGAGGCTTGTCAACCTTTTCCAGCTTGTCCAAATCTTGAAGCTTTGGAACAAGGTTCAGAGATCCATCAAATATATCATCAAAACTTTCAAAGCAATTATTTATCCAATGTGTTGTAAGTTGTAATTGTCGTGATAGGCACATATTCAAAATGTGGCAGCATACAGAAGGAGCACAATTTGTTTGACAAAATGCCTCGGGCATTTAGAATTTCATGAACTGCATTCTTGCTGGATATGCACAAATAGGGTGTCGCTGCATGGAGCTGCAGACACAGGCAAACTCTGGTAGGGGTTTGAACTTGAAGTCCGGATCTGACCATCCAATTGTGTAGAGTGGAATGAGGTGGCTGGAGGTTTGCGATAAAAAAGAGAAATAATGGTGAAAGGACATGGATTGTTGTCCCTATTGCCTCACTTGATGCAGCCTCCTCAACTTCAAGTGCAGGAACAGGACATGCACTGAAATATACCTTGGGCTTAGATGGATTGACAAGGTTTCATTTACCATAATCCTTGTCAAAGGGTCGAAATTCCAAATTCGAACAATATATGTGAGACAAAGTGTAGAGTACACCAATGAGGTGTGCTCAATGGGCAGTAACTTTTTTTAAATCGCCTTACATAAGGCACACAGCTACATGAGAAAACATCTGCTTGTGTGCCTTCTTAAATTTGGGTGCTGATGTGTGGTTCAACTTTGTCTCAATTAGTTCTTTCTCTACACAATTTGTTTTTGTACATGTCCATTCTAGAAGATGATGGATGTTGGGCTTATTTATGCATTGTTTTATTCATTAACATAGAGAGGTATTTAAACATGAGAATATATCCTACTTTCTAGGGATCCTATTTTATCTCTTCTTCACACATCTCACACTTCCTAGTATCCAGTGAGTTGTTATTATAACTCACTTACACGCACACACTCACATTAATCATATAACCAACACACTCAGAAATAATATTCTAAGTACATCACACAATATATGACTACTAACAAGCTAGGACTATTTCCAACGTTCCCCCTTAGTATGAACATAAGGAAAGAGAACATTACACACGTACTGAAACAAACACACACTAATGGATGGGAATACATCAGTCAATTCATGGATGGGAACGCACCAACCAATCCATGGTTGGGAACACATCAGCTAATCCAATCGGGGTAGTGGGAATGGCCTTACTACAATTCTAATTAGAAACACGTGCTCTTCAGAACAATGAACAATGAGATCGGTCGGACTGAGCCTTACTAATCTTTACAACACACTACTCTTCACTGCAAGTGTGGCATGCGCCCTATTTCTCTACTATTCTGCTACTATGTGGCATGGGCCTCCACTTCTCTTCTCAAAAATGCTCTTCGGTTGGTTGGGCATCACCAAGCATGTAGAAATCAAAAGATATGAGGATGGGGCCCTCAGTGTCCTCAATGAGCGTTGGGCTTCTCACTGAGCTCGTGTCTACAACCTTTGTATATCATCATTGTCACTTGATCACACAACATAAATGATCACCGCTGTCATTGGAAACCATCCTCAGCTTTAGCTGCTTTGGCTCAATCTGGCTTGCTACTACTGTGATGTGCAGCTTCTGAGTTAGCGGCGAACTCAAGGTTGTTGATGGCCTTCTTTCATTTAATCTGACCTCCTACTTGACTCAACTTATCTAGCCAAGCCGCTTGCATATCTTTTTGATTCCAAAATCCTTGCCCCCACATAATGGGCTGCCACATTTAATTGGGCGTTGGGTTGGCCTGATAATGCAACTGCACAGAGACATTTTGCCTTTACTTTAACTAATAAAAAGACATACATTGGCTCGGACTTGTTAGCATATGCAAAGAGAAGAAAGAATTCAGAGAAGGCTGAATGCACACTCAAACAAGTGTGACAGTGTTTATTATATAAGAAGAGGTGGTTACAGATTGGTTGAACAGTTACCAACCGAATCACAACTACTTAACTAAATTACATGTTCTATATTTTAACACCCCCTCTTAATGACTAAACCGGAAACAATACCAAGTTTGTCCCGAAATTTTACAAATGTCCTAAAGCCCATATGTTTAGTCATTAGATCTACAAACTGTGCCATAGGTTGTACTTTGAAATCAGCAGTCCATTGTTGTGTTGCGGTTGTCGAATGGAGAAGAACCGCAAAACAAAAATCTGGTCGTGTGAACAAAAGATATGGCAAGTGGTCCACTTTGGTTCTTTGTTACGTGATTCATTGACCAGTGATGAATCATCAATGGCTGAGAGTGTCAGCCCCATCTCCAGAGTGTTGGAATCAGAACCTCGGAGAGGTGGATTGAAAAATTTGTTCCAGGCTTGTGTAGCCTGCTGGAGTCTATACAGAGACTCAGTTATCCTGCAATCGAAGTCACCTCGATCATGTCCTTGCAACACCATGTAGTGCTCATCCAACCTTTTTAGAAATGTGACCATCTATGCAGTAGGAGTTAGAACCAATTCCGCAATAGTAGGAGAAGAACCGCAAAACAAAAATCTGGTTGTGTGAACAAAAGATATGGCAAGTGGTCCACTGGTTCTTTGTTACGTGATTCATTGACCAATGATGAATCATCAATGGTTGAGAGTGTCAACCCCATCTCCAAAGTGTTTGAATCAAAACCTCGGAGAGATGGATTGAAAAATTTGTTCCAGGCTTGTGTAGCTTGCTCGAGTCTATACAGAGACTCAATTATCCTACAATCGAAGTCACCTTGATCATGTCCTTGCAACACCATGTAGTGCTCATCCAACCTTTCGAAATGTGACCATCTGTGCAGTAGGAGTTAGAACCAACTCCACAATAGTAGGAGAAATAACCATCTTCGTCTCATCCGTCTCAGCAATGGGAGAAATAACCATCTCCGCAATAGTAGGAGTGAGAACCAACTCCTCATCTATTTGCTCATTTATCCCCCTCTGTTGGGAAAGATCTTTCACAACACAATGAGCAAACTAGTCATGCTCTACTGTCCTTGAGCAAGTGCCTCTAAGTGATTTGTTTGGCATGCCATCTCACCATGCACCATCGGTGCATCCGAAACAAAGTGGAGTCTCCATCCACAACAAATTGTTCTTCAAAATGAGGAAATCCATCCTCCCAAGGCATGTTTGCCTCCTATACATTTGGTATAGTGGATACTCCCTCCACAATAGGTGCATGTAGGTTGATGTATCCAAGTCAACAAGATCTGTGAGGAATGGCTTCCTCCCAAGGCATTGCAGCCTCCTGCACATCTTGTATGGTGCAGCTGTCCTCCACATGTGCATTCATGTTGATCATAGCGGGATTAACAAGCCAATATTGGCCATCTTTCCCAATACCAAGGGCAATCATCCGTCTCTATTTCATATTAGAAACAATACTCTTCTTCCCACAGAAATCCACAGAAATATTGGGATTTTCAGCTAATTGATGAATAGATAGAAGATTCTTTTTTAAAGAAGGTACATAAAAAAACATTTTCGTACAACAGCTTTTATGAGCATTATTCAATACAATGCACATATCTCTTATCCCTTCTCTCGCAATCGATTCTCCATCACTAAGACTACGATTCAAAAGAAATATTTGCAATAAATGAAACATACTAGTCCTGCGACATGAAAAGTATGCGGACGCACCAAAGTCAATGATCCAATGAACTAGTACCACTGTCATACGAGCATGATGTCGTAAGACAATAAAGAGCATGCCCGTCATCTGAATTTCATTCCTCTGCAACTGCTGCCACATGTTCCTCATCACATGTCTTCTTGTTCTATTGCAAAAGATCATACTTCCGTTTCCGACAATCCTTCTTAAGGTGCCCAGCATTGTGATGAATAATAGCATGTGACCTGATACCAAGTGGAAGACTCACCAGAATGACGTCTCCATTTTCCTTTTCACTGTGTGACAAGAGCACTCTCTGATTGGTCACAATTAGATTCTGCCTTAATTTGTCTCCACTCCTTTTGCAATAGGTAAGAACTCACCTTGTCAAATATGAGTGTTTGACTTTCAACTATTAAATGGAGTGCCTCTACAAATGACTCATATGAAGAAGGTAAGTTGTTGTAACTGAGCCACCATATCATCGTTGTCCACCTTTTTGTTGATGGAAGATAACTGGTCTCGGAGGTCTTTCATCCGAAGTAGGTGCTCAGACAACGATCCACCTTGTAATTTTACGAAAAAAGAGCATATTCTTCAGGTATAAAACCCGACTCTTTTCTAACGTCTGATATTTATCCCTCAGACTGGCCCACAAAAGTGCTATCCACGTGGCATTCCGCACTTCCAAAGATCATATCATCTAACACCGATAACTTGAGAAGTAATAAAGCTTCCTTATGACGTTTGTCATAATCCGCAAAGTTCATCGTTGGTCGACCTTCACTACCCGTGATTATTTTATCACAATCACGAAATTCCGCAAGGGTCAAAATCTTATGGCTCCATACATTGAAATTAGCGCTGTTAATTTTTGTGTTTCAGACAGAGTCAAGTGTGAAATATTTTCCATTTTATTATGCCAAATTCATGGAGATAATAAAGTATTTTGCCCACTCCAATAAATTGAATAAATCACTTATTCAAATATGTGGCAGGGAAGGAGAAAGTATACAAACAGAAAATACATGGCAAGGAAGGTGAAAATATCCAAACAATCTGTCCACATGACTATTTTACACGGCTTTCGATTTGCGGCGGGTATAGCCACGACTTTGCCTCACGTCTTTGTTGTCAACCACCACCTGTGTTATTGGCTAACTCTCTTGCCACTAGCTTTGCGACGAGATTACGAGGATTTGCGGCGACCGGGTTCTCTTCCCACACATCTTTCTTGGACGTTTTCCCTCCTTCAAGCGCCACGTTTTTCTCCTTTCACATGATTGGGTATTCGTTGCCCATGATTTCGATATGATAGAACATTGTATTTGCGACTTTGCATATGCCCTCGTTGTCTCTGCTGTGACCACGACTCTTCTATTGGCATTTGTGTAACAAAAATCGTCTGCAACAAAAAACGATTGGTATTTGCCCTTGTTTTCCCTCGAATCACGACTTTATACCCTCAAACTAGATGCTCCAAGTCTCACGACCTTCACAGGCTTCTCCTTTGTCTGTACTCTTCCGCCAAGAGCTTCCTTAGACTGAATGGCTTCTTTCTTCCTCGAATTGCGAACCTTCGACGCTCTGATACCAATGTTAGCATATGCAAAGAGAAGAAAGAATTCAGAGAAGGCTGAATGCACACTCAAACAAGTGTGACAACATTTATCATATAGGAAGAGGTGGTTACAGATTGGTTGAACAGTTACCAACTGAATGACAGCTACATAACTAGATTACATGTTATATAATGCTCTATATTTTAACAGGACTCTAGACTTAATAAACACTTTTTAAAAAACTAAATATCTTACAAACTAAATTAAATCAAAACAATAAATTAAAAACAAATCCTTTAAAAATAGTAAAGCCAATATTATTAAACCGTACCTATGTGGATCCTAATGCCTTACCAATATCTTTTAGTATTTTAAAAACATTTTGTTTGCATGCTTATAAAAGCATATTAATACTACTCAACAAACTAAACTAAACAATAAAATACCACTAAAAATCAAACTTAACTTTAGAATAAGCAAATCAAAGACCTAAACCTCCACTTACGCACTTGAAGACACACGTGGCAAAGGTGCATGGCAAGTAGAATAACAAGAAGCATGGCACATGGGTTTTACAACTTTTTGGTTTGCACGGGCCGCTTGCATAGTGGATGCACAAGATGACAAGCTTGGATGATGGAAGATACGCATGAAGCTCGAATAGAATCAGCAAATGCACAGAAAAAGTGCACAAATGAGCACATGATTGCAGATTGTTTAAATGCACCGAAGTTATAGAGGATGGAACTTCAAAAAAACGTTGATGTCAAAGAGAATAGATGCAATCATGCATCAGTTGTATGCAGAGTCTGAAAGAATAGATTTAATGCATGTGGCCCAGTGAAAACACAGCACGCTTTTGGCCTCCCTTACGCCTTGTTTAACAGCAAATACTTGGATGGACTCTATTTGAAAAAAGAGTGAACTCTGATAATTTTTTTGGATTAATGACCAGCGGTTTTAATACACGGCAAAGGAAATCCACATCTGTAGGAATCAGATCTGCATAGAGAAGGTTTGAACAATATTTTCGTGAAAAAATCAGGCCTGGCATGGCTTAAAATCAATACACGAGATTGTAGATTGTAATGGCGGCACTGATAGGCTGCGCTTATGCTCATGCCTTTCTCAAGCGCTTCTATATGTTGTTGTATGTTAAACTTTGATACACTTCTTTAATAAAAAAAGCCTCCGCACTCTACTGCATCTTCCTTATAATCTCCTCACGCTTCCTGAGAGCTATTGTTGTGCACACCAAGCTTCCTCGAGCTATGCAAAAATACAAAGATGCTCACAATCCAAAAAAATAGAGTTTAATCTACAAACTATTTTTTCCCTCACAAAAAAGCGACCATTCACACGGGCATTGCTAAACAAAATGGCTGCCCCTGACAAAGCCATTACTTTTTCATCACAGGCACAATAATTCTTGCTCTGATGCCAAAATAAAAATAGCACTATGCTTTGTCTTATTCATGAACATAAAGAGGTATTTATACATGAGAATATGTCTTACTTTTTAGGGATCTTGATCTATCTCTTCCTCACATCTCTCGCACTTCCTAATATGTAGTGAGTTGTTACTATAACTCACATTTACACACACACTCACATTAATCATATATCTAACACACTAACAATAATATTCTATGTGCGCAATAAACTCACATTTGATGCTTAGTGAAATATGTATATTTCAAAAATAGATTTCAGATTTTGGCTTGCAGACAAGAATATGGTAAAAGTGAAACAGAGCTTTGAAAATGGCAATTGAACATTGGCATGCTTTGTCGATGTGCTCTGCAAGTGTACCCTAACCCATTTCCCAAAGACATAAGTAGCATAACCCACTAATAACTGTAGGGGTTGACGCCTATAGCACACACCAATACTTTGCAGTGCCAATTGGTTAAGTCATTATATTTCTGAGTCTGGGTTTTTCAGTTTCAAGCTTTCGCTGTTGGTGGCTTTGGATTGGAAGGAAAGGGTAGATATTAAATATGGTCTGAAGAACTTTCATTCGAGACGGTGAGAGCAGCAAAGGATTTAACTTAAAACTCTTTTCTTATGATCTTTTACAACCCTAAAGTCCTCAAATGGAGCCAAACGATCCTACCGCCTCTCTTGCAAATCCTCATCTACTAGTCAAAGGTGACTCTTCAAGCCAACAAGAATGTAGAAGCCATGGAAAACAAGCAGCAGGTAGCAGCACTTTCTCAAAGCCAATCTCCAATGCACCTACCAATAGATTTGACCAGGGACAACATCGGGAGGTAAGGCCTTTGAGTTTTAAGCGCTTGATGAGTTTGTTGCATTTCAGGAGACATTTCTCAGTGTACAGTTAATTATTTTTTTCTTAGAAGCATTCCTTCTAAAAGTGATTTTTACAAATGGACATGCCAAGTATGGGAAGAGTCCAAGGGATAGAAAATAGATTTTGTGAGGGGTTTAGGCATGGGGTATGTATATGTCCTCTTTGCCACCACTAACATTGCCCAAGCAGCTCTCCAATATGGCACAAGGGTCACTTGTGGCCAAATTTGTTATCTCCAGGAATGGAAACTTAACTTCCACCCTAAAGATCCTTCCAATTCACAATGCCCCATGTGGGTTGAATTCATTTTTTTCAATCTAGTTGTTAGGCCTTTCCTCCGTGAGTGGCTAGCCAACTAGGCATAGTGATTTGGTGCAAAAACGACCTCTGGTCTTAGAAATCATCCTAGAGTATGCATTAAAATGAACCTGTCACAACCTCTGCCCACCTTGTTCGGTTATTATTATCCAATTTTTCCCCCCGGCAAAATTGGCTAACTTGGAAAATATGGACTTGGGCATTGATAGAGCTTCATTGAGAATCTAAAAAATCAAGTATTTTACATGTTTTGGGCACTAAGGCATTTCCCTCCTTTTCTCCAAGCTCAAAAAGTCCAAACAGTTAGAAAATTTGGAGAAAACTGGAAAAAATGGGTCATCTCAGTATTGATTAAGGGTTTTTCGGGTTCAAAAGGAACACACGAACAAGTTCCACAAGGTGAGCGGCTCCCCTTGGGTCTTCGCCCGAAAACAAAGAAAAGGGGGTCGGGTTAGTGTATTGCGCAAAGTCGAGTCCGGTGGAACCCAGGAGGAACGGTTCCCGCGGGCCCTTGGTTCTCCACACTAGCCTTCCACCCATGCAACAAAGGAGTTAGGGTTAGAGTATTGCGGAGATGCGGAGGAATGGAGGAATAGAGGAACTACTTCCACCGGGGAACTAGTTCCCATGATGGCGTCCCGATCTACACAAACAAGCGAAGCGGCAGAGTATTGCGCATGGAGGAGGAGTCGGGAAAATGCGGTGGAGGTGGAAGAATTCCACGAAACCAAGGGTTCCCGTGCAAAAGCCGAATCCAATAAACAAGGAGATAGTGTGGGGTGCGGGTTATAAAGGCGCGGAAGAACTAAAGTCAAATGGCCCCAATTCCATAGTTCCCCCGGTGCTCGAAAACCCGATTTATCCGCACTTGCGCAGGAAAAAGGGGGAAAATGAGCAGCTTAATCGCGAACTAGGAAAATTCATTGGGAACCTGTGTTCCTCCCGACCCCTCCAGATCCGCATGGGCATATCTTTTCACCAGATGGTCCAAATTTGATAAATTATATATCGTTGGTAGGGTCTTTTCATGTCTTAGACCATGGCATGAGAAAAATCTTGAGTTAGGTGAGAGTAGGTGGGAGAAATGGGGAAAACGTCCTCGGCATTAAAGGATGTAGCCCCGGGTAGCTCAACAACCGAGATATGGGGAGATATGGTGTATTTTCTTCTCTTACAAGTAAAGGAAACATTGGGGAATGGTATTGCGGGGTCGCCCATGCTTCTTTTCGGATCATTAATGCATGTTGTTGGTGGGTAAAGGGGGAATTTCGGGATTCTCATCTCTTCTCTCTTTCTCATTTCTTCTATATATTGTAAAAACCTCTCATTTAAGAGGGGGATGTTCTAAATGTAATGGAACTCTGTCAAAATTGTTCCAGAGCAATGGTGAGTTGCAAGCCTCAGATTTGGACATCTTGCATGGTGATCCTTGCCTCTTCTCCTTTAATGTAATGGATTGTGCATATTTGAAGCAATAAAATTCATGTTTTGTGGCTATCTTCTACCCTATCTATGTTCTATTGCATTTCCTTGCCTTTCATTGCATCTGCAGGTGTTTTGTGCATCTTTTGTTCTCCTTGCAGGGTCTCAAATGTGTTGTGCTCCATGGACATGGTGGTTTGAATGTTGTTTTGGACTGTGGCACTCAAGTCTTCCCTCTCCTTCATCATTTTCTTCCATTTTCACTCACCTGAGAGTCTCCACCCCTTTTCTTTGTGTTATCACCTTTGTAGTTTAGGATTTTTGTTTATGCATCTCCTTCTCACCCTGGTCCCTTGGAATTTTAGAGTAGAGTTAGATAGTTGCATTTCAATTCCTAAGATTAGTTTAGCATTAGAATTAGGTAGAGGAACCAGCCTTCTCTAGAGGTTTGTCTCAAGTAGCAAGTCTCAAATAACAAAAAGTAGGGGTCTCAGTAATGAGCAAATCCCGTGGTGCTACTTTTTTGTCATAACATGATTTTAGCACGCCCGGTGGGACAGAGATGGAAGAGCTTTACAACTTCATACCAGCAAGATTGATGTGTTATTGGTGGTATTTAGCCTTTGAAGGTATGTTTTCATCACATATGGCGACTCCACTGATCTAACCAGCCCACTCTCTCAATTGCAGACCTTTCCCTTCACTTTTCCATTCATTTTAATGTTTCCACCTCATTCATGGCTCTCCAAAGAGCTCTTCTATTCCCTCATTTTAATTCGAGCCCCCTCCATTTGCAGCAGTGGGATGATATTCCCAAACCAGCCCTGAAAAACTTACCTCTTTTCCATGGGAATGAAGATCAATCTCCGATTGATCATATTCAAGATATAGCAAACCATTGTGTCATTCACAATATCACAGAAGAGAACATTTGCCTCAGACTTCTTATTTTATCATTCAGAGGTAAAGCAAGAGATTGGTACAGCAGTTTGGCTTCACAATCCATTTCCACATGGAATCAGCTTGGGAGAGCAAACTACATAACCGGTTCAAGGAGGATACAGATGTCATTTGCCTCATGGAACATCTTAGCAAAATACAATGGGCTCCAATGGAGTTTATCTTTGATTTCAACATCAAATTTACAAGGATTTGGCATAGAATTTCCCAAGAATTCAACCCTCACAAGGTATGGCATTCTTGTATTATTTGAGATCCTTTGATGCTGATTTAGTTGTGTTGATTCAATCCCTAGGAGGCAGCAGTCTTCCTCAAGCTTTTGCCATTGCATCACAAGCTGAGAAGATACTTATTCAGGATGGAAAAAGAAAACCCATCTCTATTGTTGCAATTCTTCCCTCACCATCTCAAATGCTTCCCTCCTTGTGCTAAAAATGAAAAATCCATTATTTCCTTTCAAAATCAGAAAGATTTTTGTTTCCTTGTCCTTCATTTGATGCTCCACAAGTTTATCATGCCCAAAGCATTCCCCAAACTTTGTAAAATTCCTCCCATCTCCACCTAGGGCACTACCCAACTTCACTAAACCTTGCACTAATGTTTCCAGAGTTGTGGTATTTCACATGTTGTCCCTACCTTCTACCCAACACTCACTAAACCAAGTTATCCTACAATGTTGGTAGAAAGGGATGTTTGCTATGCTTTTGGAGAGAAGGAAAAGCCCATGCAACACTCCAAACAACAAGGCTTCAGGAAAAATCATGCATTTGTTTTGGAGAAAGCAGGTCAACAAAGCAGGGAGTATGTTTTGGAGGATCATTTGGCTTCTCCAATTGGTCAAATCAGGTCTTTTGAGCATCAAACATCTCAGCCCAAGCATGCAACAAATCAACAGCCCCTTTTCTATGTTCCTTCTCCAACCAATTCTACCAAGGATGAAAATTGTATATCAGTGGATGATTGGTATGATTTGGATTGGGAGGATGAAAATGTGAAAACTGCAAAAAGAGGAGCTGAATATCAAAACAGAGCAGGAAGATGTGAAGGACAATCAAGTTGGAATTGGGGAGGAAGAGAAAGTGTTTTTGAACACTAGTGCTACCCAAGGCCTTGAGGAAGAATGTATTGAAAGTGAGCAAGGTGTTTTAATGGAATGTAATGATCCTCATTGCTCTGCATGTTTGGAACTTACTACACTTTTAATGGAAGATCAGAGTGGGATGGAGGATGAAGATGAAGGAAATCAGCATCCAAAGATGGAAACGAGTTGTTTGTGGAAGCGGAACAAGGATCACATCAGCTTGCAAACAGCCACCTTGAGGAAAGTCTGCAAGATGACTCCATTCATGGGGTTGAGCTTCAAGAAAATGGGCAAATTCAAAGGATCGGGCCTTGCCCTATCAGATATCTGGCTAGTTTAGAGCCAAAGGAGTTGCAACCTGTCATGTTCACTTCAGAGCATGAGGAAGAGCTACAATGCACCAAAGGTCAGCTATAATACCTCTCAAATCCAAATGCAGAACAGCTAAGAGAGGTATTTGTTCTTTTTTCATTGATGCTTTGTGGAATGAGGTGGGAAATCAGTTGCAAAACCATTTTTCACTCTCATTAAAGACCATGTTCAGTGCAAATCAGTCACATGGTCTAAAATTTTGAGAAAGGCAACTACTTCTCCCTGCCTGTTGTAGGATTTGTTTAAGCTTCCTTTGTCTCTGGTTAGAGTAGGGTAGTGTAGGTTTGCTTTCAGCAGAAGAAGTGCTTGTGCACACTTAACATGTTCCCACTTGGAACATGTATGATTTTCCGTTTTATACATAAACATAGTTTTTGCAGTGTTTTGTTGTTGCACAATCCATTTGTTCAAGCAATGTTCATGGTGAAAGCAAGGTGTTTGGGGCAGTTCCAAGGCATGCACTCCATCAATCATAACAACATGAAAGTCAAAACTCTGCAATGCTTCACACTTGTCAAGAAATCAGCATTTGAGTCCAACTTTAAACAGCTTTCAACTCTCATTAGGGACCAAGTTCTTCAATTTCTTCAAACTTGGCAAAAATCAGATTTGGGGGACAGCTTTTGGATGTTCATTCATTCAATCCCAACAAATCAGTTATTGAGGAAACAAGGTGAAATTTCATATTCAAAACAATTTTCCACTCTCATAAAACCTAATTAAGAAAAAAATTATAATGAGATGGTCAATTCAAGCTTCAGATCGACTTTAGGATCAGGGAGTGCATCAAGTGGATTCAGGGGTGAGATTCAAAGTTTCAGATCAGTTTCATATTTATCACGCTGACTCCATGCCCAATGGATGCTTCAAGGCTACTTGATCTTTCAATTTAGCGGGCAAATTACCCCGTTGAGTCGCCAAACTGTTATCCAATTTTTCCCCCTAGCAAAATTGGCTAAGTTGGAAAAAAGCTGGACTTGGGCAGTTTCATGATCTAATGGATGAATCTGAAAATCAAGAATTTTTATGTTTTGGGCACATGGAATTATTCTAAGGCATTTCCCTCCTTTTCTCCAAGCTCAAAAAGTCCAAACAGTTAGAAAATTTGGAGAAAACTGGAAAAAAAATGGGTCATTTGTAGTGTATTGCGGGCTTTTTGGGTTCAAAAGGAACACATGGAACAAGTTCCACATGGTGAGCGGTTCCCGCAAGGTCTTATGCCCATGCAAAGCAAAGAAAAGGGGGGTTGGGTTAGTGTACTACGGCAAAGTCAAGTCCCAAAGCAAGAATCGGAGGAAAGGTTCCCATGAGGCCCTTGGTTCTTCGCACTAGCCTTCTAGCCGCAACAAAGGAGTTCGGGTTGGAGTATTGTGGAGATGCGGAGGAATGGAGAAATGGCGGAACTCGTTCCCCAATAGGCGCTCGATCCATGCAGCAAGAAATGAAGCGGTAGAGTATTGCGCGCGAAGGAGTCGGGAGAAAGAAGCGAAAGCGAAGGGGCTTCAAGCGGAACCAGGGTTCCCCGCACCAAAGGCCGAATTCCGATAGACAAGGAGATAGTGTGGGGTGCGGGTTATAAAGGTCGTGGAAGAACTAAAGTCAAATGGCCCCAATTCCATAGTTCTCCCAATGCTCAAAAACCCAATTTATCCGCATGGCGGGGAAAAAGGGGAAATGAACAGATTAATCGCGCACCTGGGAAAATACATTGGGAACCCGAGTTCCTCCCAACCCTCCGATCCGCATGGGCATATCTTTTCACCAAATACTCCAAATTTGATAAATTATATATCGTTGGTAGGGTCTTTTCATGCCCTACACCATGGCAGCAGAAAAATCTTGACTTAGGTGATGGTAGGTGGGACAAAAGGGGAGAAATGTCCTCAAAAGTATTAAAGGATGCAGCCCCAGAAGCTCAACAACTAGATATGAGGAGATGTGGAGCCTTTTCTTCTCTTGTAAGTAAAGGAAACATTGGGGAATGGTATTGCAAGGTCGCCCATGCCTCTTTTCATATCATTAATGCATGTTGTTGGTGGGTAAAGGGGAATTTCAGGATTCTCTTCTTTCTCTCTTTCTCATTTCTTCTATATATTGTAAAAACCTCTCATTTAGAGGGGGATGATCTAAATGTAATGGAACTCTGTCAAAAATTGTTCCAAGGCAATGGTGAGTTGCGAGCCTCAAATTTGGTCATCTTGCATGGTGATCATTGCCTCTTCTCCTTCAATGTAATGGATTGTGTGTACTTGAAGGAATAAAATTCATGTTTTGTGGATATATTCTGCCCCTATATCTGTGTTCTATTGCATTTCCTTGCCTTTCATTGCATATGCAGGTGTTTTGTGCATATTTTGTTCTCCTTGCAAGGTCTCAAATGTGTTGTGCTTTATGGACATGGTGGTTTGAATGTTGTTTTTGACTTGTGGCACTCAAGTCTGCCCTCTCCTTCATCATTTTCTTCCATTTCCACTCACCTGAGAGTGTCTCCACCCCTTTTCTTGGTGTTATCACCTTTGTAGTTTAGGATTTTTGTTTATGCATCTCCTTCTCACCCTGGTCCCTTGGAATTTTAGAGTAGAGTTAGATAGTTGCATTTCAATTCCTAGGAGTAGTTTAGCATTAGGATTAGGCAAAGCTACACCATCCTTCTCTCGGAAGTTTGTCTCAAGTAGCAAGTCCCACAACTTGAGAGACAATCCCATGTTAGCAAAAAGTAAGGGTCTGTAATGAGCAAATCCCAAGGTGCTACTTTTTTGTCATAACAATTACATGGTCCTAGCTTTGCTCAATAACTACAACCCATTATTTACCTTAAAAAGTCCAATGCATATTTCTATTACCAAGAGGATGGCCATTTGATCTGTGATTGCCCGAAACTCAAACTCAAACAACAAAGATTAGAAGAACTTTTTCACCAAGACTATTGTTCACTCATTGGTTCTACAGATTTGCTTTCTCTTCGCAATTGGCTACCCCTAATTCAACCGCTCCCAACCCTAGTATGCATAATGTTGATACGAAACTCCAAGTTTTTGTTAATCTAGCCCCGACTCTACCCCAAAACTTAAGTTAATGATGCATACCCTCCAAATAGTTGGAAGGCAATTGGGAAAAGCACTACATCTTCAAAGCGCAAAGATCCCACACAGCTCTAGTTAATGAAGGTTGACTCCGAGAGGTTTGGGATTCGCTCAAACCGCAAGGGAAGGTGTGGGATTTGTTGTTGAGTTGTGGGATTTGTTGTTGAGTTGTGGGATTTGTTGTTGGGAGGATATAAATTCAAGGGTAGGTGTGGATTTGAAGTTGCACTATGGGAAATGAATATTGAAAAGGCCCCTAGATTGACAAGCTCCCCATTGAATTTTTCCAAGCTATGTGGCCTACTCTCAAGATGGATTTGTTCAATGTTTTATAAAGAAGTGGATATTGATGTTTTTGCAGGGTCCATCATTAATCACAAACTAATCAAACTTGTTCGAAGTCAAGATGGGGACAGGTCGACAAACTAGCATCCCATTACTCTACTTAATGTATCATACAAACTTATTGCAAAGGCTATTGCTGAAAAGCTTAAACCTATTGCCCAAGATATAGTTTGTCCCGAATAAACCGGATTCCGATGGCAATTCATTCTCAAATTGCTTTAGTGGTCAGTCTTTGGTCCATGAATAGAGAAGCAAATTCAAATGCTTTTCACAAAGGCACAAGCTTATGTCATGGTCAATGACAACCTCACAACGCCCTTTGACCTCTAACAATCTATTCATCAAGGATATCCACTAGCCCCGTTTTGTATGTGATAAAGAATCGATGAACTTGGCTACATGTTTCACCGAACTCATTATCAAGGGACCTTACGGAATTTCCCTCCCATTGGGTGCCTATGCACTAACTCTTATTTTGTGGAAGATTTGATGCTATTTTTATGAAACATCAACAAGAGATTGCTAATACCCAACTAATTCTCGATGATTACCGAGGTGTTTGGGTCCAAGTTGTGTGATCACAAAACTGAAATCATACCCATCAAAGGTGCTACTAAATCTGCATGGAATAATTACTCATTAACTAAGTATCCACCTCTCACCCCATTATATGTGGGACTCGGGTGCTCAATAAAATTCAGCAAAAAGTGGTAAACTAGTTTTGTAAGTTTCTCTCCCAACAAGCAAACAAATTGTTATCAACCAAATTTTTTTGGCCAACCATGCTTATAACTCATCTTGTTAGTATCTACCTAAATCAGCTTACCACAAACTTATTTAGGTGGTGGTGTCCCCAAATTTCACCCTGAAATCTAGGACTACCCATTTGAAATGTTTTCATTCTTTTTAAAATAACGGGTCTTTTCGTGTTTTTATTGCCAAAAGATGTCTGTATTATGTTAAGATATTCCCAGTGAATCATATGAGCCAATTTCGACAAATACCCAGATGTTGAAACTCATTTTATCCCTCCGCCAAGTTTTGTCTACGGGAAATTTTTATTTAATTATTTATTAAATAAATTAAGCCCCGTTTGAAGTAAATTGTGCTATGGTTGAACCTTGTTGAAGTTTTGCATGCCAGTATTCACACATCTCAATAGGCTTTTCACCAGAATGAATTCAAAGCTTTATGTCGTGACTTCGCAACGCGTTTTCGCTTTTTATTTATTTCTTTTGCGTTTTTCTCCGGTTTTCCCCGTGGTCTTTCTGTTTAATTCCCCTAGGTCCGTTCTTTGTCTTGTATAGTCTGTTTATTTGCCTGGAGCATTTGGAGATCATTTACTGGTCATTTGCCGCACGCACTGTAAGGAATCAACCTAAGAAAGCAAACTTCGACCAAAAAGATGAACTCAAACTCAAAAAAGTCTCTCTAGGCAAGTCGCACTTTTTGGAATAAATAGATCTAAGCTCAATGAGAATTTTGGTAGTGGCGGTGGCAGGGAATTTCTTACCCGCCTTACGGGTAATTTTCCCATGAAGTCAAAGTCACTTAAGCTGCAATGGGAATATTAGAGGTGGCGGTGGGGAAATTCTTACCCCTTACAAGGTACTTTTTCCTATGAAGTCAAAGTCACTTAAACCGCAATGGGAATTTTGGTGGTGGCAAGCAAGCGGGAATTTCTTACCCGCTTTCCAAAGTACTTTTTCCCATGAAATCAAAGTTATTTAAACCGCAATGGGAATATTAGAGGTGGCAGTAGGCGAAATTTCTTACCTACCTTGCAGATAAAAATTCTCATTATAAAAGAAAAATCACTTAAAGCACCTAAGTAGAATTTCTTACACTGCCTACAGGTAAAAATTCCCATGATGAAAGTCAAATCACTTAAGTGAAAGAGGGGATTTTTGGAGCTACAGTGCAGGGTAAAAATTCCCGTCAAAGTTGACTTCCTATTTTTGGAAATTACCCTTGCTAAAAAATGTGACCCACCTTGGGTGAATAACAATGCATTTAATAATATTTATTAATGGTTTATTCACCCAATTTTGGTGCCATAAATAGAAGGAAAGTCAATGCAAGTGGAAGAGCTAAGGAGAAGTCAAGGATGCATGCTAAAAATAAATAAAATAAATTTATTTAAAAGCAACCAACAGCATGCATAATTGGGCACCCAATTTGGGTGAATAAACATGATTGTTTATTAATTAAATTGTCAAAAATAAGAAGAGACAATTATTAAAAATAGCATGTTGGAGGTTATATAAGCATGGGACGCCATAAGGGAGAGACAGATTAATTATTTTTGATGAGGATTGCAGCCTAGATAGGTTTTGGCGCCAAAAAGGAGGATTTTGCATTAAAGTTTATTTTCCACTGCATCGGAAGCTTCCAGTTTTGGCGCCTAGGGTTGGAATAGCCTAATTTTGGTCATTATGAGCATCTGCATGTTGGTATAAGTGCTCAGTGAATTAAATAATATTTTTGCTTGCTTTGCATGCAAGCAAAGCCTCAAATTTTAGGGCAGCAAGCTTTATATGCAGATTTTGGTGATAAAAATCAAGTATTCATGCCCTGGACTCCATCTTTGTCTAAATAAATTGCAGGTATTCATCACAGGTGTTCAAATCAATGTCAAGTACATTGAATATATCTTCTGAATCTGAAGAAGTTTCCAGATCTGCACAAATGGATCCAATTGCAAGGGATTCCGGCAAAATTAAAAGAAAAAGAGCTCAGACAAAGATTGTTCCAGCCATTTTGAAGCATGATGAAAGAGAACGATCAGCAAAATCATGCATAGCTTCCAGATTTGCTGAAGTCAATGATACAGACAGATCCTGAACCTATCACCGATTTAATTGACAAATCCAAATCTCATAGTTGCAAAGGCTTCCAACAAAAATTCATCCTCTTGTTTCTAACGCAGCCCGTGTAGAAGTCAATGCATGGAAAATTCCTTCTAGGATCTTGTGCATGTGCTCTCAATCTTCCAATTGAAGCCTTCATTGAATTTACTTGTATTTGCATTCACCCAGAGTGCTTTCCAGAATTTAAAATTGCTCATATGCAATTAAAAAATAAAAATGATGAGTTTTGTCTGAATTATTTACGGCAAACATTGCACTAGTGCATGTACTGGAAAGGAACTGCAAAAACTTCAAGGATAAGACGAAAGATAAGTCAAAAGTAATACTCGAAAGCAAATCACAATCAGCTGCTTCCAGATCCAGTTTGGTGAGAATCAAAGGCAAAAGAGTCAACCGCATGCAGAATATGGAAAAAGAACAAGACTGGATGTGTTGCAGCTTTCTTCTAATTTTGGTTCCTCTTTCTTCTTATTTCTCTTATTTTCTTCGACAAAGTAATTGAGCAATCAATTAAATTATAAAACTCAAGTGATTGGTTTAAAAACCGTTACTTGAAGAAGTCAATTACTTGGAAATAGGTGGCAAACATGCAAAATATTTAGCAGTCCCTTACTAAGGCCAAATGTCAATTATTGAGCTGGTGTATTCCTCATATGAAGCTGTCTGTTGATCATACATTATTCAAACTCAGCCCTTTCTCAGAAAATGCCCTTTCTGTCCCGCTCTTGAAACTGTTCCTCATCTTTTCTAGCACTGTTTTTCCTCCTCTCAGTTATGGTATGCTCTTCTCTCCTCACTTCTTAGCCTATTGCTCATTAATTTCAACCAAAAATAGTCATCCATGGTTTTCTTCCCCTCCTTCTCTCAATCATTTAGTATACTAATCGACTGTTCATATTCTTCCATATTTAGAAAAATCAAAACCGACAATTGTACACTGGAAATGATTCTACTTAAGCTATGCAACAAGCCCATATCTGCACTTGCATATCTCTACAATTGGATCAGATCAAAATGCTAAACCAAGACACATTTGTAATTATTGATAAAATCAAATATTGCCTTAAACAACTCGAACAGCAGGCAGCACAGACTGCCTCTCATTAATATTATGTTTTGCACGCAATCTTCAAACTATAATTGTTAATGACTGGTATGGGAGGCCTCCGAACACTTTAACTCATGTACTTTGATTTCTTAATATTTTAATAAAAGCAACATCATGGGATTCATGTGCCGCATACGTTGAAGATTTGGTTCCATATGGTGTAAGGTAGGAAATCAAGGAGTAGACAAATTCACGAATGACCTCCTCAATTGTTGCTCTCCCTACTGTTCTGGTTAGTTTGTCTCTTTTATGCCTATCCAACACCCATTTTGCAACCACTAATTCATTTCATATTCTGAGCAAATTATCAGCTTTGTTTGCTCTACTTTCAATACTTCCGAACAATAAAATTAAAAGCAAGGAGACTCTTAGTGGCATGCATCAGCAACCAACCAACCTGCTTCGCATGACTTTTTTTATATACAACCCACCTCTTTTTGTTTCCTTCAATTCATGACAGCTCACTGGAGATCGATAAAAAAGTGTTTGACTGAGCGGATCAGAGGGAACAGAGCGACTGACACAAGCAAATTCCACGGCACAGGGAACATAAGCCAGCCTTTTATCTATGCATCTTCAGTGGACCCCATCTGTCTACTAATTGTTTGACAAATTGCTCCCGGATTTTGAGTACACAGCTTAGGGCAGCGCGAACCCGTTCAGAATTCAGGAATCTCCAGTGGACCCCAACAAGTGTTGGGAACGACGGCTAACCATTTGACAAAATGCCCAGCAGCAAAATCACATAAATGACACACAGCATTGGATAGTTTACAGTGTCTACTAACTATTTGATGAATTGCTCTCTTAGAAGCTCTCAAATATTGTCTTTCTATGCAATGGAAACCAACCAAAAAAAGTATTGGCGGAACTACTGATTTGATGGAGACAAATCAATTAGGCCAAGTAAAAATTGCAGCTTCAGACAAGAGCGGGAAATGGATATGGGTGAATGCCAAACAATATCGTGGCATTTTAAGGCGCAGGGCTTCTCGTCTAAAATGGCTACAAGCACGAAGAAAGAAATCTCAACAAGAGACAAGGACTTCACATACTCAAAAGGTCAAAACCCAGCAGATCAGCAATAAGGCACTCAAGTTTGAAATGCCCAGACTACAAGACAACGGAGCGAAGGAAGACACAAGCAGCTACAGTCCCATTTCTACGCCACTCACTTGGTCGGCACAATTGTTTGTGCAGGAGCTCCTATATGTCAAAAATAGAGTTGAGTATTTGGAAAAAATGGAAGACGAAAAGAATTACAAGCTACAAGAAAGTATATTAGCAAACCAATCTTTAGCAGAAGATAACAAAGTATTAAAAGCGCAGATGGCAGTGTTACAAGAAGCTCTAACAGTAGGAAAACGAGAATGGCAAAACATGAAATCAGAATTGCAAAATATGCAAGATTCAATTAAAGCGAATACAGTCACAATAAACTCAAAGATAGCAGAAGCAAGAACAAAAATACTTCAGCAAGGGCATACTCAAAATTGGATGGTAATAGAAAATGACAAAGATAACAGACCAAAAGAAACCAAAACATGGGCCCAAGCAGCTAAAGGCATATCAGACAAAAGTAAAAATGCAAGTCAAAGCAAAGGACAAGAAAGGGAAGACAAAGAAAGGCAAGAAAGAGCAACTAACATAATTATCAGAGGAGTAAAAGAATTATGGCAAGAATGAAAATACCTTCAATCTTACAACTAATTTTCTAAGAGACAAAATACAATGGAAAGGTCAAATATACCAAGCACGGAGGGTTGGAAAGATGAGGGAAGGGAACATGAGGCCTATCAAAGTTCACATGGAAAAAATAGAAGACAAACAACAAATTCTAAGCAAAAAGGGACTTTTGAAAGGTTCGCACTTCTTTATAGAGGAGGATTTAACACCAATGCAAGTTGAAGAGAAAAGAAAAGAATTGATCAAAGTAAGAGCAACAAGAGATGAAGGTAAAAGAGCATGGATATATAATGGAAAAGCTTGTCATTGCCAATTTCATGCCTCCAAACACATCAACAAGCAAGGTAACAACAAAGGAAGACCACAAGAACATATAACTACAAGGAATGCAACAAGACAAGTGTGGGTTGAGAGGCAAAAAGGCTCCACTACGAGTCTTCAACAACAAATAAATAGCAAACACAACTTCCCCCTCACCAAGAATGTTTAAAATTGGTATGTTGGAATTGTAGAGGATATCCTTGGAGGGGACCGGGATTAGACCAGGTTGCAAAAGGAAGAGACATGATATGCCTCACAAAAACTCATGAACATGATGGTTGCAAGACTCCTTTTTGATGGCTATACGAAGTTCACGGTTTGGAACAATACAATGGGTAAGGGAAAAGGTTATGGTGGCATAATGGTGTTAATAAGAGAAGTAGAGGGTAGAAAGATCCAATTGGAAAAAGAAGACACAAATAAACAATATATATGGTTCAAAATATCAGAAAATGGGAGACACATTAGAATTGCAGCTTGTTATTTTGCACCACAAGGCTCAAAAATCTACAAAAAAAATGGGTTAAATGGCAAGGATCCATATGCAGCTCTAAAAATAATATATCTTTGTGTATTCTCAACTCGGAGAAGTTCTTCTTTTGGGATGATTTCAATGCTAGGACAATGAATGAACAATCTAGCATTTTATGCAACAAGGAGGATCACAATCCCATATGGCTCGCCAAAGAAACTCATTCATGGAGTAGATGTTCGAAGATTACAAGGACACCAATCATTTTGGCGAAGAGCTAATTGTTGTTTGTGGCATGTTTGATTTGATTATTTGCAATGGTTTGAATAGATGGAAAAAGTCTGGAAAATTTACATGCAAAACCTACAATGGTGCAAGTGTTGTTGACTATGTCATTTGTTCCCAAAGCTTGATTGAAAAGATAACAAATGTTTTGGTCGAGGACCCCATGCATGATTTGAAATCAGACCACAACTCAATTTGCATAGTGATATCTTGGGGATCACAAAATCAATATACAAAAAAAGGCATACTAGTCAACAATCTCCAACAAAGGGCAAGAATTCTCATAACACAGAAAATCGTGTTGTCTTCAAGGAAACTTTAGAACGTCTAATGCAGACAAAAAGAGTAGATTTGCGGACATCAAAAGTTATGAGCTGACAAAAATTATTCAAGAAGCACTTGGGAGTTGCAAGAGGTCCAAAAACAAGAGGAAAAAATCAAATGGTTTTCCAACAAATAAGTGGTTTGATGAGGAATGCAAAGCTGCAAGGAAAGCTCTTAAGATTTCAGCGAAAGAGAAAACAAACATAAAGGTATACATGCAGATTATTAAGAGAAAGAAAGATGAGTTCATGAGAAATAGGAGAGAAGAACTCATATATCTAGGGAAAAATACGCTGAAGTTATTTTGGAGAGAACTTCAACAAAGAAAGAAGCAAACAATAAATAACATTACAATGACTCAATGGCTAGAATATGCAAAACAATTATATGAACAAGAACAAGAGGTTAAGGCTCCACCTCTAGTGTACACACAACAAATTTATTCACGTTACAGGAGGTTAAAACAGTATCAAAAAGTTAGGTGCAGGTAAGGCCAAGGATTTAGATGAGTTACAGGCAGAGTACCTAAAATGGGGATCAAATATTCTTGCTCCTCACATTTTGAATATATTCAACAACATCATTCAATGTGGTTTCCCAAATGATTGGACTACTAGTATGGCGGTACCTCTTTTTAAGAGCGAGAGATGTTGACAACCCAACCAATTACAGGACCATCATGATCAATCCCTTATTTGCAAAGTTAGTTGGTAGCATGGTTGAACACAAAATCAGCAATTGGGCAGAAGACAATGAGAAGAGAGCAAAAGGGCAAGTTGGTTTCAGACCTAAGCACTCCACTTTAGATCATGGTATTACTCTAAGACATATCATTGAAAAAGTGTGGGAGGAAAAGAAAGAAGTTTTTGTTGTTTTGTTGACTTCAGGAAAGCTTTTGACATGGTCCCTAGGGATAAGTTATGGTGCAGAATGCAAGAGCTTGGTATACCAGTGCAACTTAGAGCAATGCGGTTCATAGACTTTATGAAAAGGTGTGTATTAAAATCAGAACTCAAACAAGCATTTCAGAGAGCTTTAGGAGCGACATTGGTGTTAAGCAGGGTCCTTTATCACCCACACTCTTTGGTTTATATATAGACCAACTTGAAGAATTGTTAAATATGGAGGGTGGTGATGGTATCCGGTTGGGTGAGTATGTTATAAGGCTTCTTCTATATGTTGATGACCTTATATTGATTGCTACGTCTGCTCAAGGATTGCAAAAACATTTGCTCACACTTGAATTTTTTGCAAAAAAAGTGGGTATGCAAGTTAATATCAACAAGACCAAGATTATGATCTTTAGCAATAGAAGGAAAAGAAATCAACAACAATTTTTCTTTGAGGGTAGTATTCTAGAAGAAGTAACCGACTACAAATACTTGGGGATTGACTTCAACAACAAACTTACTTGGGAGACTTGCAGAAAAAAGAGAACGACAGGAGGGTGGAAAGCCTTTATGCTTTACAAAACAAATGCAGAGAAGCAAAATTATGGGATTGGAAAACTACTCGACCCTTTTTGAATTATTAGTTACTCTTGTTGTACTTTATGGGTGTGAAATATGGGCCAGCAACATACCATTATCAAAATGGAAACAAATTGAGAGAATTCAAAAACATATGATCACAAGCAAGTTTAAGTTGAAAGTTTTGTCCCTTATGAGATTCTTTTAGCTGAAACAGTGCAGTTCCAATCGAAGCCATTGCTATGATTCAACTTCTAAGATACCTCAACAAAATTGAATAGATGACAACAAACAGTGGCCCAACATTGTCTTCAAAGAGCCATTATGCAGAGAGAAAAGGTCATGGGTGAATCAAAACATCAAGTGGATGAAGAAATGGAATATTGAATGGAATGCATGGCCCAAAGACAATAAAGAAATAAAAGCATTTGTTATTGATAAGGTCCACAAAGCTATGTGGGACAAAAGAGGAAGAAAAAAGAGATATTATCTCAAAGAATTTAACTACACTTGTGATCATCAACAAAAGGCCTACATAGGGGCCCTCATCCCTTGGAGAGCTAAGATTCTCATAGCTCAACTAAGGACTAACTCCCACCGGCTTAGATGCGAAACAGGTAGATGGAAAAGGCCTAAAGAAAAATGGGAAGAAAGACTTTGTCTTTTGTTCGGATGGGGCAGTGGAATCAAAAAACACTTTATTATAGAATGCAATGCTTATAATGACATTCGTTCCAGATATGCAATCAATTTCAAGACTTTGTCATTACAGGTTATGTTCGATGAGGAGTTGATAGCTAAAATGGGGGACTTCATCATCAAGATTAACAAAAGAACCTGTAGCGTAGGAATTTTCGCATTGCCCTTATTGAAATAGACATTGCCACACGCTATAACAGCTAAAACAGACTTCTCCTCGGCAGTTATTTTTAAAATTAAACGAACTTTTTGCATTGCAGGTTTATGATAAATTTGTTCATGACAGAATTCAAGTCCGTCTCGGGAATTAAATATATAATGTGGAGGAGCTTCATCAGTTCAAACCATTCACCCTCGCAATATTTTGTTCAATTCTAAATTCTTGTTAAAGGGAATTTTATTTTATTTTTCAATTTTGTTTGAGTTTTATTCTAAATTCTAAATTCTAAATTCTAAATTATTGGTCCTTGTTTGGTCTGGTGGATGTTAGTAAAATCCTTCATTCATTCATTCATTATAAAAATAAAACAATTAAGACCTATCCTAGGTGGCCCCTTATGCTTTGAGGGATTGAGAGAGGTATGAGTTGCGGTGATTCGAATGAATAAATGAGCAACTTTAGTTATGTCTACGAGACTAAGTAGTGTGTGGGACCTAAAGCCGCAATCAAAGTAAACAAAGTCATCTCAAGAGCAGCCCTAATAGTTTTTCCTAGAATCCATTGCCTTTTTTATTTTGAATCCCTTGATATGGATCTTCACCAAAATTTTTGGTGTTTTGACCAGTCTTTCCTCCTCAAACAAGGATGTTAGGTTGTCTACTCTCAAATTGTCCTCGAACAAGTAACATTTATAAATATCAAAGGCGCATTTTTCATGATTTTATTTTATATTGGAAAGCATCAATATATTATGAATAATAAGAGTCGGTTATAATAAAAAGGTGGTTGAAATAGTCACAACCTAAAAAAAGAGTGTGAAGATAATTGAAAAAGTCGCAAGTGGCAAACAACAAACACCGTGAGAGAACGCGACACCCAAAAAAATTCTAAAACAACAACTAAAATACATTGAAACGGGCCTAGATAAATTAGGCACAAGATGTAGTAAAGACTTAGGGGTGACGGCATGTCATCTTTGGGAGGGAAGCTCCCCATACCCGTAGGTTCCTCCACCTGCACCTAGGACACATTCCAACCATCCCAATTTCAAGAATTGCCCTACAGGGGCCAAAGGGACCGTAATTTATCATCTTTGAAGGAGGAGCGCCAACCATGGTAATGTCACTTGGAGTTGGGGATGGTCGATGAGACAACCAACATTAGCTTTCCCCATGGAGGCAACAGACTCCAACCACCTTGTTGAGGAGGTGGGCTCTAACCACCATGTCGAAGCGATAGAGCAGAGGAGTGACCATGAGATAGGGAGAAACAGTGGCTATAAGAACAGTTGTGCATACGCCATGTCGCCTTATCGCAAAGGACTAATCCTCAATGCTTCGATGACACTTGGCTCATAATGCACGCCGCACTCCCCAATGGTCAAGAAGTTAAGTTACAAGTATTAAAACTCCAAGACCACCTTTTCGCTTTGTGGTTGGATATGAAAAACACAAAATATATCGCAACTCTAGTCATAGAGCCCAATTTCTAGAAGAGACCAAGTCACAGACAATGCAAATTCCATTTTGATAGAGACTAAACACTTTAATGCTTGGCATTTCACCGGAGGGATGTTATCGTTGGGCACAATGGGTGACCACCGATGTTATGATCGTTGAAGGAAAGACCACACTTAAAGCCATCCCCAATCCACTTAAGATAGGGTTTGATAACCTCAAAGCTTTCCAAATACTTTTGACCACAAATGAACCTTCAGTTTTGACAGAGCAAAGATGATAAGCAAGGCATGGAAATCAATAGTTCCATAACACTTACCGACATAATGAGTACCCAAAGTTATACAATGCCTAAAAAGAATTTTCCACCTTTTTTTCCTCAATAGCTTTTAGCACCAGTTGGCACAAAAAGTAAGACTTTGTCTGTAAACATTTATTATGCCCATGTCTCAAACATTTATTATGCCCATGCCACCTTTTTCTCAAGGAAGGCAATAGATGTCCTAAGCAACTTTGTGGAAGCCTCTGCCTTGTTTAGCATTAGCCTAAAGGAAATCTCTAAACAATTTGGCCAACTTATCATAATAGCAAACATGCATAGCAGCAAGAAGTTTGGTGCAGACTTGAAATTTACCAACCAGCAAAAGAGGTTTAGCAATCCAATAGGATATCTTCTTCTCAATCTTTTCTAACATATATTAGCGATTAACTAAAATAATGATTTTTGAGTTAACCTAAGTAGAAACTAGAAATAACTAATATAAAGTGCAATACATATGCTAAATATTTTTTTAGTGTTTTAAATGAAATGAAATAATGAAAATGAGAAGGATAAGATACTAACCTGAATACAACTTAACTCGATGTGTATTGAAATTTGACATATTGATACATGGACTGGACCGAATGTGGAGGAGGTGCTCAGGGAACGGAAGAAGTAGAGGATCTCGGGTGGACTAGGGCACCTAGAAAAGTACTAGGGTGCCCCGGTTTGTAATCCGGCACTTTCTGTCTCGTAGAAAAGCTCAAGATCCGAATCTAGAAGTGTCACAAGGTCTTCACGGTGTCTTTATCCTTGTCGTGTAGTTGTCCACAATACCTTCGCTTATGTCGTTGTGAATACGATATGAATATCTGCTGTAAAACCCTATTCAAAGCATCAAATTCCTAAAAATTAAAAAAGGCATATGAATAGGTCGATCGACCTTACCTACCACAATGGCGGACTTACAACCGAGTGTTGCACTACATTCCACTCCCATGTATTTTTGTGTGCTTGTGTGTGTAATTTTGTGCCTAGGGTGCCCTAAGCGCTGATAACGACTGAGAAGTAGGGGGCAATAAATAGATTTAAAAATACAAATGGTGGATGGAATAGAATGAATACAACCCTTTCCCCCTATGCTTGTGTGATGCAGATGTAGAAGATGCCCAAATGCAGTCCCTTGCCTTAGTAGATAGCTACCCTTGATAGATGATAGTCCACCCATAATATAGTGAGTATGCTATGTTTATATAGGGATCTCTTGTTCAAATTTCGACACTAATGACCCGAAATGCTGACTACTACCTAGGGAATGAATGGGGAAATAACAAAGACCGACCTCGAATAGATAAACTAAAACCAAAAGTTATAGAAACCAGGGCACCTAAAATCATAGACTAGGGCACCCCAATGCTACCCTAGGTGCCTTAGTTATAAACTAGAGACGACAAACAACCAAATAACAACACCTTACACTTGCTGAGAGACTACCAAAATTGTATAGACAACCGACGATGGTGTAAGACAAATGACAATGACAACCGACTAACTGACAACTAGACTAGGGGATAAGTCATTAGTGAATACTTTTATTATGCGAGATCCATATATAAAATAACATATTTGGTGGTATAAATGTAATAGTAAGTGCGTGATTTTGTGACTACATTTGCCCCCACTTTATGTTGGTGAGCAAAAGCTTGGTAACATAAAGTAGATAGAGATGTGTACTTGAGAGAAGTTAGAGAAGCCCATGCCATAGTAGAACACGCAAATGTTTAGTAGAAGCGTGCCAATAGAACCATAAAAGTGTGCCGATAGAACCATAAAAGTGTGATGAACCATGGATCAACGGGTTGATCCATGTAACATAGCGAAAAAAAAGTGTAAAACGTCGAGACGAAGTACACTAATTAAGAGTGATGATTATGATTTTGGATGATTTCGAACGTGATATAATGATGATTATGTGGGTAGGGAGTGATCAGTTCCCAACCCAAATGCTTGTATACGAATGAACAACCGAGGATTTGGGCGTCTTGCCACCAGAGGAAGAGTGTAGGGAGAAAAGTGTGTTATTCTCTAATCTTTAACTACATCCTCAAGATCTAATTGTTGCAGATGGACTCATATCAATTTTTTTGGTTTTTGGATCCAAATGATTTCGATCAAACAGTTGACCCATATAGGAGTGGTATAGGAAAAGGCACTCTTGCCCCCACTCCACGAGTATCGCGCCATGTGATAGCTTCCCAAGTTGGGTCATCCGGAAGCAATGTGAAAACGTATGATGGCTTCCAAGTTAGGTCATTTAGAAGCAATTGCAGTAATATGAGAGGGCTTGTAAGTTAGGCCATCTCGAAGTAAGTGCACAATGTGAGAGGGCTTCCAGTTAGGTCATATGGAAGCAAGTACAGAATGTGAGAGGGCTTCCAAGTTAGGTCATCTGGAAGTAAACACAAAATGTTAAAGAGGGATTCCAAGTTAGGTCATCTGGAAGCAAGCACAAAAATTTATGATGGCTTCCAACTTAAGTCATCCTAAGCAAGCGTAGGATGTAAAATAACTTCCCAAGTTAGGTCATCTGGGAAAAGTGATGAATGTAATCTCCCAAGTTAGGTCATCTGGGAGGTTGCACGTAACTCCCAAGTTAGGTCATTAGGGAGGCCAATTGTGTTGAATTTGTATTGGTTGAATGATCTCGATTTGTTAGGATTTTGAACGTGTTAATTGATTGATTGATTGGTCAATTGTTTGATTGGTTACTCGTGGAAAGATTTTACGCAAGTTGCCCCCAGTGTTAGGTCATTAGGGGGAAATTGATGGAAATTAGTGAATAATCACATGGAAATATTTTTAATTGTTTTTTTCCCCCAAGTTAGGTCATTAGGGGGAAGTGATGAAGTGTTGTATGGAAAAATTGTATGTTTGTTGCCCCCAGATTAGGTCATTAGGGGAATTGGTGGTGAAATGTCGCATAGTGAATTAGTAAATGTTTGGAAGTGAGGAACTTGCATCATTTGAATGCATGATGATGTAAGGGTAATTATAGGATGACCCCAATAATATGCCCTCCTTTCGGTGAAAGGGAAATTGATGAAAAGAACAAACGCTATGCCAAAAGTAAGCACGAGAGAGTAGGAATAAGAGAAAACGTGAGAACATGTGGTAATTAAATTATAGAAAATGTGAATGAGATATAACACATGTGTAGTGCATATGGTATGGTGGTAGGAGGAATTCTAAAAATAATGCCGCAAACGGGTGTAAATCAGAGTAAAAATGCTCAAGATATGATAGAAACGGTGTAGCGTGTATTAGTTGTGGAAATAAGTGCAACATAATGATTATAGTAAAGTAACTAATGAGAAGTAACTATAAATGGTAAAGTGAAAAAGTGTTTAGTTACTTCATTTGTGATTTACACGATTGTGAGATTATCCACAAAGTGAGTGAGAATTCGTAAGCAAGAGCAACGCTGCTTAGTCGGTTTGAGACAAGCAGGTGACTACCATAGCGTCGCGTCTGACCCCGGAGTTAGTAAGTGCTTTAATTTTCACAAAATGTATGGTGTAGTAGTGGTTTTAGTTGATTTTTTTGAAAATTTGAGATTTTTTATTTTCTCGGTGTTTGAGATCTGGACAAGATCGGTGGAAGGCGCTAGTGACCCTGGGACTGGGAGCGCCTTAACTGGTGCTTAGCTTCTCGCCCTGGGCACCCTGGGCCATACATCTGGGCACCTCGGTCCAAAATGTGTGCATTTAGTGTAGAATGGTGAAAAATAGGTTTGTAGCGTCATAAGTGAGTGTATTTGGTCTTGTATTATGTTCTAACATTGCGTTTGTTGTCGTTTTGTGGTGTGTAGAGGGATATCCACTCAAGGGAGTTCCGCGGTGGGCATCATATGAGTACGTTGCTTGGATTGGGCCTGTCTGATGATGATTGGGATGTGATGGACCATGTCATCCTCGCGGCATATAGCACGATGGGGGTTGTGCCCCATAATATGTCCCTCGTTGATTGTATTGTGTGAGAGATGGTGTGTAGATACATGCACATTTTGGTTACCTACAAGGGAGATGATTGTCATGTTGGAGGATGTATATCACATATTGTGATTACCATTGTTGGGGAGAGGGTGTGAGTTATGCTAGTAGAGGATATAGAGTGACAGATGCGAGTGGCGAGGCAATATTTTGTGGGGACTTGAGTACCTACCGAGGCCCATATCGCTTTGATGCTATATCGCGATTTGGCGTTCTCTACGCTCATGGAAGTTTATAGCAGTTGTGATTGCTTCATGTATAGCCATGGAGTGAGGAGGTGTAGGAATCTTGTATAAGATGCATGACATATGTCAATGGATAGAGGAGGAGGGTACTAGATACGTGTGGGCATGATGTGTGTTGACCCATCTATGTAGAGACTTATATCGCTTACATAGGATGATCATGGTAGCAGATGGGAGCCACTAGATTGATACATGTTTGGGCGTATGAGCACATAGCCATATTGAGACCAGTTTTAGGTCCACGAGGAGAGTGGGCTAGGCCCGAGATATATGCGTGATGATGGGTTGACATTCGTGGTAGGAAGATGGACACGGATACCTACATGGCACTTATAGATAAGATGGGACCCGAGGCAGTTATATGGAGGCCATACCTCGACTATGGGGGATGGACGGAGGATGTAATAGAGTTACGATGTATTTAGAGGACTGTGTGGCTAGAGGAGCACTTTCTAAGCATGGCAGAGTTTTTTCAGGTTGAGAGGGTGTCATGACAGTTTGGGATGTCTCACGATGTGCCCTGTAGTCGTATATATGGTTGTGAGCTATCAAAGCACATAGGAGGACCAGAGCTAGGTCGGGGCCCATGGTCTGAATAGTTAGTGCCACTTGGGCCGATGAGGTGGATCTCGGTGATAGAGGTTGTTGATGGAGATGACATGGGTCAGTACCAGGAGTAATGTGCATGGTGGGCAACTCATCGCTGGGTATAATTATACCTTTTATTTACGGTGTCCTATGGAGTTACCATATGGAGGAGGAGGAGAGAGGGGGAAGCACATGCCCCTGATCCTATAACAATGGTCGTTGTTAAGAATAAGTATTTGCGTATGCACATTTGGTATTTAATGGTTTGCCTATGTTGGTAGATGTGGTTATCTAACACATCGTGTTGTTTTGTGTTTTTAGGGGATGCATATTGGTCGTTGATTGTGGACACATACACATAGAAGTGTTAAACAACGTACTTAGAAGGAGGTATACTAGAGCACATGGATGATATAGCGGCGAGAATGCCCATCTATTTGAGCCAATGGCCATAAGAGCGGCGACGTGTACCGTGTTACTGGCACGAGAGGGATGAGGCACACGAGGAGACTAATCGAGCTCAAGAGGTAGTAGGTGGTGGTCCCTTGCCCAATATGTGTTTGTGTGATATGTGGATTTCTAACGCCGCCCGTAGTAGGCTACGAGAGATTACTTTATCATGGAGTCAAGTCAAACGGTATCAAGGCTGCAAAACAACAACGTCGTATTGGTGAATAGACATCTAGTTCTAGGGCTCTCGTAGTACCTGAGAGTGATAACGATGATGAGGTCTGATATATATTATCAGTATATGAATGTGGGGGCGTTTCCCCGTGTGATGAGACATGTTTTGTTATGATGATTGTAATCGCTACATATGTATGAACACATGTTATTGATATATGAAGAACTTATTTTGTGTAGTCACAAAATCATGCACTTTAGACATTTATTTATCCCAGTCTCATACTACTATTTAGAAGGTTCTCAAGGGAAGAAAGTATTAATTAACCCCCGTCCTTTTGGCCATCTTATTTATTTTATTTCATATTTTGTGACCTATTGCACCTATTTACCCAGTCATTTCCAAAGATCCCGTGTCATCTTGGCCCTAATTGGGCCTCCCAGTTAATATTGGGGTGCCCATGGGCACCCTGGTCCCACCTAGGGGTGCCCTAGTTTCTTTTCCACTTTCCCACCATTTTTGGGTCTTTTCTATCCGTTTTCATTCTTATCTTTTATGTGGTCGGCCTTTTCGAGGTTAATTATGAAATTAGACCAAGAGAACCCTATAAATATAAAGTTATGAGACCATAATGAGGGACCTAGCATCATACACTACTATCACTCCATCTAGATTTGCATCCATCTATTGCATTGGCATCCACATAGGTCCATCATCAAGGCACAATCTAGGACATCTACATCACACTTCACAGGGGGAGGGATTCTATTTTATTCCATGCACACATATTATTACCTTTTGCTACATTTAGCTATTACTCATTATTTCACAAAGTATGATCGACACAAGATCACCTAGGGCATGACATGTACACACACAAGAACTACATCCAGGTCATTTTATTCATCTTAGAAAATTTGGAGCATTCGGCGCAACACACATAATTTAGTGTGACAGGCAGATAAAGTCAGAGGTCACCTTCCGACCTGCGCAAAGACCATTTCCGACTTTCCTATATTAGGGCACCCATATTTCACACTAGAGTGCCCGTCGGCACCCCAGATCCAGCCTCGGCACCCCACCACCTGTGATCCTCCAAATATAGTCTTTTTAGGACTTTGACATGTTCTGTTCTTATTCCCGTAATTTCCAAATAAACCCGCGACACTCTGCGATAGTCACCGATTATTAGCTGAGTTCCTTCCTTACTTCCTTCTTACATATTAGGGTTTGATTTCATTAGTTTACTTTAGTTATTTAATTTACATACTATTTTGGTACATTTATCTACTGCAAGTATATGTCCTCCTAGATTATATTAACTATCTTGCACTACCTTAGTTTAGTTCAATTTCGCTTAATAATTTTGGTGAACTCCGACTCTTATCATGGATAAAAATCATCCTTCTGAATATCCAGTCATTTTGTAATTTGATAGCTTTAGTCATGCCTTTATCAATACCCTTACTGTCCTTTTTGGCTATAACCCTTTCCATTCATTTATTCAGCTCCCATTTTCTTATATAGATCATACAACCTTAGATGACATTATTGTTGTTTACCTATGTACCATCAATCCTAATATCCTAACACACATTATCGAAGAATTCCAAGCTCCTTCATCTGACCATATAGCGCAAGATCCTTCGAACCACATAGCACAAGATCCTTCCATTACCGATTCACAAGACATTGGTCATTCACATTCTACCATTCATATTACGGATGCTCCACATGATTTTGACGTTGTTATCCACACAATTGATATAGTTCCTATAGTTCCATCACCACCTTCTCATTTCATGGATGATATGCTACCTTATACAAAAGGCTACTCCAGAATGTCCATTGGCTTTACCTACCCCTCCATCATCCCACTTATCACCATTTGAGAGTGTCATTTTTATAGATGCAGTTCCTTCTACACCGCATGTCACTACGATCGCTATTATTCCATATTAGGGGTTTGTCCACTCTACAAACATCACTTTGTCATCTACATCTTCACCCCCATCACCACCAATACACCCACCATTCACTTGTACCCTCTTCATGAATGGCTCTTATTGGACCATATACCACTCGATACTTCTATGCAGCTACCATATGTTCACATGATGGTCTTTGTCGACTTGGTTTCACCTTCTTCTGAGACCTCCATTCTCCCTTATACAAGTCACATTTATATTATGGGTCTATTATTCTCATTCTGCATATAGACTACACATTTTTCATCTTGTGGTTCACCTTGCGCGTTATCATACTTCTTCCCCGCTTACTCTTGGCCAATCTTGGTTAGATTATATTGGAGGCACACTTGATCCCGGGCATATTGATATAGCTTTTCCCATGTCATTTGGTACTGTGTACATTTGCAATAACTCGTTTATTTGTTACTCACCCAATTTTACTATTTGGTATACTCATGCGTATCCATTTCCTCCCTTTACTTGATGAACAATACACCATGACAATGTATCACTTGCGGGTTTAGGGTTATCTGAATGACCAACAAGACACCATTGCTTATCAAGTTTCCCGCGTTGTTCAATATGATTTCAACAATGATAATGCTGATCTTTTAGAAGATTTTACTTGTCCATTACTTCCTCCTATAGATGACAATATGCCACCACACAAAATAAGTACTATTTTCAAACATTTAGTGTGACAATTCGACCATTCGTTGATCATTTATTTAACACATCCCCATTGGATTCAATTCACGACTTGTATACTTTAGCTCAAGATAAGTTCTAAGCTATGACATCCACTATTACCTCTCTTCGATATGAAATTCAACAACTCAAGGATGCCTCTCCATCACATGTTTGTGTTCCTTCTACGTCTCATATGCAATCTATGTCTCACATTACCCGCCATATAACGAACCTCAAGACATACCATTGATTGAACCTCTCATATTTGAACATAATACCACACCACACGACATCATTCTCCAGCTCCTTAGTCATCACTTGGTCACCCTACCACCTACTCGTTATTTGTTCTCTTCATCAACTAGAAAATGTCGAGATCGTCCATACTGTCATTATCACCAAATACATGAGCATCATGATAACAATTTTCATGCTTTGTCACGAATGATCAAACACCTTGAACATCTAGGCCTTATTTCATTTACCGCACCACATTCTAACACTCATGATGCAACTCATGGAATTATTATTTCTCCTAAATCTCCAGCTAGTGTTACTCGAGCACCTTCTAAGCAATGACCTCTTGCAATTAGTTCACCATATCCTTCTATCCAGCCATCTATGACATTGCCAAAACAATCATTTACCTATGTTGGTTCACCATTTTCTATTAGTACATCATCCATTATATCACCAACACACTTTATGCCGCTAAAATCCACTTCGCACATCCGTCCCTCCCACAAGTATAGGCTTCATTCCATGCTGCAAAGTGGTTGTGATGATTTAACACTCAACATATATCACTATAGAGTGTAAGGAGGGTGTGGTAATATAACCTAAGGTGTATACCACTTTAAGATGATAGAATAGGTGATGATTTAGCCTAGAGCGTATGTCACTACATGATGAATAGTATGAAGTGCTGATGTAACCTAAGGTGTATACCACTATAAGATGATATAATAGGTGACGATTTAGCCTAAAGTGTATGTCACTGCATGATGAATAGTATGGAGTGGTGATGTAACCTAAGGTGTATACCACTACAAGATGATATAATAGGCGACGATTTATCCTAAAGAGTATATCACTAAGCTAGGAATGTCATAGGATGAAATGTCACATGGTGAATGTAAGGTCTATTTGATTTTTAAACCCTCAAATAGCAGTATAGACCAATGAACTAAAGTGTGTCATCGGGTAATGATGTTATAATGTAGGAAAAATATATACTTAATGAAGGAATGAGCATGTAAAGAGTGTGATTATAAAGTATAGACAAACGTTGGGCATATGGTGTAGGACTTATGTAAATATGCTAGAATGAGGGGGTGGAATTAGATGTTAGGCCCCAAGTATATATGAATATGTGAACTATCTAACAATGGTGAAAGACTAAGGTCCTTCATTTGGTGCAGGAAGTTAAAGTGTATGGTCATGCTCTAATAATGGAGGCATAGTAGACTCATCCATTCATCTCATAGTGATATACACTTAGGGATAAATCATTACTCCAAGTTTCATCTCCTAGTAGTATATGCTTAGGCTATATGGTCCACACACATTCCTTCTACATGTCACATATCATCACCACTACGCGTATACGCATTCATCACAACCCACTAGACAAGATACACACTACTCAACCTATTCCTAATGACACACTCTCATTTACGGTTCATTATTGACTATTGAGGGGGAAATGAACCTCATCGCACACGCCCATTCACTCCTAGAGGCACACAGCTCCTATCATTCCATCTTGCATTCCATTCCATCCATCTATAGCATATTGCATTGTCTTGGGGGCATTTATTTTTGTTTGCTAGTGTTTTACATGTTCACTTTATTACACATGTTAGATGGATTTCTTATATGTCATTATATATATCATACACACATGCGTGTTCATGCCTTTTTTAATGTGATCACAAATACAAGACTCCTACACGTGACATGGATGCTCGCCTTCTACCCTTTCTATATTAGTCATTGGGGGCATCCACATTCATCTTATCTAGGTGTTTTTGTTTCATTTTTACTTAGCATCTTACATTACTTGATCATACACGCTTTGACATATTGGTTATTACTCTAACATGCTAACGGGTGTTCCATGTGTAGCACTTGTTTTGCAGGATTACATTTTTCCACGACTACTTGTTTGCTTATCTGTACTTGTCTACTATTGTTTGCCATTGTATGTGGGATTTTCCCTATGTTTATATGCACACTTGTTTCTTGTTTGCAAAAATGACGACCTTGTGTGTCTTACGACATCATGAGTGATGTCCCATGTTTGCAACCCACTTTGGGCAACTTACTTGTTTTCTTGTGTGTTTGCATTTAATACATTATCTACCTAGCTTACACATGTTTTCTATATGCATGCATTGTTTACTTCACACTTGTCTTTAGCTATCCTTCTTGTTTGTGCGTGCCTTGGTTTCTACCAAGCACTTTTCAACATACATTTGGTTGGCCCTCTTTTGGGGCCGCATGTCTCCTATCAGCGACGTTGCATGTGCCCCCAAAGAGGGGGGCATCATTTGGGGTTTCTACTAACACAATGTATTTACACCAATTCAATTCAGTGAACTTATACACAATGAGTGGGTTCAGACCAGTCTATGAACCCCATACACAATGAATTTTATAGGACATGGTGTCCTTAGCATTTCTGGGAAGCAGTTATAGGCTTAGGGGTTATAGTGAGTGTACCTCTCTACACTACTTCGGCCAATGACGTCAAATCACACAAAAAAATAGGACACTATAGAGATCTCTTCACACATTTCAGCAGAAGCGGTTAGAGCTTGGAGGACACAAAGCATTTCCTCCCTACACTTCTTTAGCCAGGTGGCGTGAGATCACCCAAAAACTCGTAGTATAGGATATCCTTCTACACTCTTTCTCTTGACATGGATCAGTGCACATGTTCCATTTACACTCTTTTATTCCACATATTTTACATTTGTGTACTTTACATATACATGCTTATTTCACATAGCATTTTTACATACATACATATTTGACTACTTGATCATTTTCTCCTTGCAGGTTTGGTCGTATGAGAAAAAAGCAGTCAAATTGGGGGCAACAACAATAACAACAACATTTTACGACAACACATTCTTTTACTAACCATGTAGGTACACTACACACGGGACATTACACACACACGTGTTTCACCCTAGGTTCACTCTCATCACTTTTTTATTTACACATTTTTTCATCTATAGTTTCCATGCTCCTCCATCTTTTTATTATTCCATGCTTTGTCTAGTCCTTCAAAGACACCTTCTTCGTTACTCTATAGTGGCATCAGTACACATCTATATCTACTTTATGTTACTCGAGATTTATGTTCACTAGCATAAAGTGGGGGCAAAATGTAGTCAAAAAATCATGCACTTTAGACATTTATTTATCCCGGTCTCATACTACTATTTAGAAGGTTCTCAAGGAAGAAAGTACTAATTAACCCCCATCCTTTTGGCCATCTTATTTATTTTATTTCATATTTTGTGACCTATTACACCTATTTACCTAGTCATTTCCGAAGATCCCGCATCATCTTAACCCTAATTAGGGCACCTAGATTTAATACTTTTGGGAACTCATGGGCACCCTGGTCCCACCCGGGGTGCCCTAGTTTCTTTTCACTTTCTCACCATTTTTGGGTCTTTTCTAGCCATTTTTCATTCTTATCTTTTATGTGGTCAACCTTTTTGGGGTTAATTATGAAATTATACCAAGAGAACCCTATAAATATAAAGTTATGAGACCATAATGAGGGACCTAACATCATACACTATTATCACTCCATCTAGAGTTGCATCCATCTATTGCATTGGCATCCACATAGCTCCATCATCAAGGCACAAGCTAGGACATCTACATCACACTTCATAGGGGAGGGATTCTATTCTATTATATGCACACATACTATTACATTTTCTACATTTGACTATTGTTTGTTATTTCACAAAGTGTAACTGACACAAGAGAACCGAGGGAGCGTACGCACACACACACCGTAACTACATTTGGGTCATTTTATTCATCTTAGAAAATTTGGAGCATTCAGCGTGACACATAGAATTTAGTGCAACAGTAGACAAAGTTGTAGATTACCTTCTCGACCTGCGAAGACCATTTCTCGGGCATCTTTCCCACTCAAGGTGCCCAGATTTCACACCGAGCACACATGGGTGCCCCAGGTCCAATCCAGACACCCCACCCACTCGATCCTCTAGATCCAGTCTTTTAGGACTTTTACATGTTTGTTCATGTTCCCAAAATTTCTAGTTAGACTGCGACACTTTGTGATAGTCACCGATTATCAGCTGAGTTCCTTCCTTACTTCCTTCTTGCATATTAGGGTTTGATTTCATTAGTTTACTTCATTTATTTAATTTACATACTATTTTAGTACATTTATCTATTGCATTATATGTCCTCCTAGATTAGATTAACTATCTTGCACTACCTTAGTTTAGTTTAATTTTAGTTAATCATTTTATTATTTATTAATGTCACAATGTGATTGGTGATGTATGATTCTATGGTTATTGTCCTAGTATATATAATGTGTTGTATAGTGTTATGTTTGATTATTGTAGATGTGCATTATAATGTTGGTAATGGTAGAAAAAATGTGTATGGTGAATGATGATAATAGATAATAAACGTAATGTGATTGATGAAATGTGTATTAAATGGAATATGTAGTGCGTAGTTAGTATAATGATGATAGTAGAATAGATTAAAATAGAAATAAATGTATGGTAATAAAATGAATGTGTGAAAAATGAATATAGTCATAGTATGTTAGTATGGTAAAAGTATGAGGGGGAAGATTAACGATGCCTCCTAGTGTGTGAATGAATAAGCTCATATAATTTAGACCCTTCAACAGTAAAGTATGAGCCGTGTAAGCAAGAGTGCGCCATCGGGAAATGATTGAGTGCACTAGATGAAATGAAAAAGTGCATGATGAAAGGTTCTTAAAATTTATCCCTCAACAGTCGTGTAAGAACCGTAAGAACATAAGTGCGTCATTAGGGGGTAAGGTGATAACAATCACCTACCAAAGACCAAGACGATGCGAAGTGGTGGAAGCATGTGGAATGGATGCAACATGAGTGTATAAACCAAACTGAATGCCATATGGAGTCACCATGGGATATGTAGAGGGTTTTGAGAGCCCATGTGACGTAGCAACATGAAGTAGTGGATAACGTGAATGCGATGGATGTAATGGATGTAATGAATGTGATGGTGGAAGTAGTGGATGAGGTGGAGAATGCACATGTGATGGTGGTGAGCGATCGATAAACTAAGCACCTAATGGAGAAGAATCAAGTGGGGTATGCCTATGCGAGACGTGGTAAAGGAGACAATGACCGCTCACGAGAGCCAAAGGAGATAATACCTGTATCCTCTAATTGTTGTAATATTTCATGTAGGGTGAGATAATCATTGTCCCTATGGCCATTTATGTGATGGTAATTACAATAATGATGGTCATGTTAATGTTGCAATCGGTGTGGGGATGATACTTGATTTGAGGGCGGTTGAATTAATCGCTCATTAAGTAACACACACAACACATGATGTGGTTGAACATGAGGAGAGAAATATAGAGGCTCACGCGAACCGAAAAAAGTGGTGGAAGTAGTAGCTTGTTGTGGGTCCAAAGAAGTATTCTTTTGTGGTGGAGTGGGTTGAGTTTGTTTGCTTTTTATGTGAGACAACAACAAAGTTTTCTTTGTATGCTCAACTGGTAGGTGTGGGTGGAAGACTGGAAGAATTAATGGTCGGAGAAACATGTGTGGGCTCTATGACATGTGATGAGAGAAGATATTTTTCTAGGTCAATAAATATACAACACAGAGAATGAATGACTCATATGTATCATATTGTAGTCTTTGCTTGAGTGGGGGAATTAGCCCACGAAAAAATGAATTGCTTTTCTAAGTCAATAGGTTGAAATATGAGCTGATGTATGCAAACATTGAATCGTAATATATAATCTATGATAGGTTCGAAGGAGCCCTGATGTAAAGTAGGTAGGTGGTCATAAGTGACCTTAGGGCCATTATTGATGATGAAATGATGGAGGAAGGCATCCTCCATATCATAAAAAGTACTAATAGACCCAAAAGGTAGATGAGTGTACCACTTTGTAATGCCTCGTCAATAAGACTATATCGAAAGGCCTTATGAAACAATCTATCATTAGAATGAGAGGTCATAAGCATATGGTAGTGTATAAGATGAACATAAGGGTCACTAGTACCATCAAAACATGTGAAAGAGGGCATGATAAAGTCTCTAGGAAAGTAGAATTATGAATCTTCTTAGGGATGAGGCTACCATGTAAAGAATTGTTGTTGATAGAAGCATAATAGGCCCTACTTTCTTAAGTGAGGGAGTGAACTTGAGATTGGAGTTATCCCACTGCATGCATAAGAGATATGATATCCTGTGAGGGAATGGTAGAAGATGGTAACAATGTATTAAGCAGTTGTAGTTTTCCATTGTGAGTGATCATAGGGATGTCAAGAGATGACACAGTAGATTCTGATGTTAAAGGAACATTAGTAGTAGGTGCCAAGGAGCTATAATAGATGATGAAGATGGAACATCCATATCAATAGTGTGACTAGCATTGGAACATCCCTAATAGGTGAGGTGACCGATGGTGAAACCTTTATAGGCGAGGATGGACTAGGAGCCATATATGATATGGGAATAGGGAGGAAGAAGCGACAGATGGTGGTGACTCATGCACAATGGTAGATGCAATCTTAGGAGAAGGTAACAATGGGGTAGGAGAGTCACACTTGGCGGTATAAAAATAAGGAGACCCGTAAGTATATTTTCTTTGCATCGGTAGTAGATGGAGTTTTAGGAACTAGGTTGTCACTAAAAAGACTATCAATAGGATCGTCAATATAATATGAAGGAGAATATGAGCTAGAATGAGATGTGGTGAGGGAAGGTATGTCGAAGTAGTAGGAGAACTAGAAGGAACTACAATAATAGCCACAAGAGGAGAAGTATCACAATGCATAGGTGTCCGAGTATCAATACCAATCAAATAATCTGTGAGTGAATCATCTAAAGTTTCTGTGAAATATCGGGAGGATCAAAAGTGACTATATAACATGGTGTACAATGAGTAAACGCTATAGGATCCTCACAAATGTTAATGCCTATAGGAGAATCTATAAAACTAGTAGGCACATGTTGTTGGCCATCTAAGAGTTGTTGAGTATGATCGGGTATAGTAAGTGGAGCGCTATATAGAGCTTTGAGTTCAGCTATGACAACCTTATCATAAATAGGGTTAACGGTAAAAGTGAGATATGATGGACGAAGAAGAAGAAGATTGATCTTTAGCCATTAGGGTTTTATTGGATCCTAGGGAAAACTATTTGAAAAGACAGGTTCACCAAAATTATTAACTAAAATAATGATTTTTGAGTTAATCTAAGTAGAAATAGTAATGGAAATAGCTAATATAAAGTGCAATACAGATGCTAAATATTTTGTATTAGTGTTTAAATGAAATGAAATAATAAAAATGAGAAGGATAAAATACTAATTTGAATATAACTTACCTCTATTGTAATCTTGGAATTGGAAAAACGATACACAAACCGGACTGAGTGTGGAGGAGTTGCTCAGGGAATGACAAAAGTAGAGGATTTGGGTGGACTGGGGCACTTGGGAGAATATTGGGGTGTCGTGTGGCACCCTGGTTTGTAAGCTAGGCACTCTAGTCTATAGAAAAGCTTATGATCTGAATCTGGAAGTGTAACAAGGTCCTCACAGTGTCTTTATCCTTGTCACATGGTTGTCACAATACCTTTGCTTATGTCGTTGTGAATGCGATATGAAGATCTACCTATAAAACCCTATTCAAAGCATCATATTCCTAAAAATAAAGATGCATATGAATAGGTTAGACTGACCTTAGTTGTCACAATGGTGGACTTACAACTAAACGTTACATGAAATTCTAGACCCCATGTAGTTATGTGTGTGTAATTTTGTGCTTAGGGTGCCGTAACGCTAATGACGTAGAAGTAGGGGGAAATAACTACATGTAAAAATGCAAATGGTGGATGGAATAGAATGAGTACAACCCTTTCCCCTAGTGATGTAGATGTAGAAGGTGCTTGTTAGTGCAAAATCATAGCACCCCCAAATGAGTTGTCAGATCTACTTTTCTAAGGCAGAGTCATTTGGTGTGATTTGCATAACATTGAGTTTTCCCCAAAATGTGGGACTTTGCAAATGGAAAAAATCTCCAGATTAAAGGCTGGTTCCTATTCCTTTGTTTAGGTGCATGCGTGAAAACTTGCAAAGGACCTATTCCTAAACCTAATCTAAGTTTTACCAAGGAGACAGGGATAAAAGGAATACAAGAAATCAAAACTAAGCTACAAGGTGATGCACCAAAGGAATGATGAACATTAGTTTTGCTGATAGACACAAACCAACAAAAATGCACATAATAATCAAGCACAGATAACCAAATTTGTAATGGAAGACTAGATGAGAGAAATGGAGACAAGAAAGGATCTAAAATCAATCACAAATGTGTTTTATTGCTCTGCAGATTGATACAATGCATTACAAATGGCCCGAAGGTAGAAAATGTGTTGCAATCTAATGGAAGGTCTGAAAACTCCACGAATTCCTTTGCTAGAAGAAAAGGGGAGCCTGCAAAAACAAAAGAATGTCCAACCCTTTACAACGAGTCCCAACCCTACTTTTATAGATTCAACATAGAAGGGAGAAAGAGAGAGAAGCAGAAAAATAGTCTGAAGTTCAACCACTGCTATTAATGCCTCCTACAAAATCTGCCCCCAAATCTGTCTTGACTGCATCAATTTCTTGTTTGGTGCCTTGAAGGAGGAGGAAACGATGGATTAGATCGAATCTGATCTAGTTGTTGAGGAAAAAATAGATCATGCATTAATGGCCCGAAGACTGTTTTTCTCTATTTTCTCCTACCTAACCTCTCCAAACTTAAAGTTTTAGATCTCCATGGCGTAGACGAGGCCGAGATCTTTCCAACGGTGTCAGATTTGCTAGATTTTGAGCCCTGAGTCGAAAGATATGCCCATTTGAAATTTAGATCGGTCCGTACAAAAAGTGGGAAAACCAATTCGAAAACGGGCCCCCTTTTGAAACTAGACACGTGGAGAGTTGGCGCGCATGTCGAGGGGAGTATCTATATTTTTTAAAAGGAGTGTTGGGTCGACACATGGCTTCTTCCGTGACCTACTTGATTTCCTTATGTTTTTTTCCTAAGTCCTTTGCTTAGTGGGGTCATATATCTAATCGGGGACATGCGGCGGCTTGGCACTTGCTTGAAACCTCCCTTCAATTCTTCTCTTGAACTAGTGTTGTTTGGACACTTAGCAACGCCTCATGCGCCTATCACAATGCATTGACTATTTAACTTGACTTTGTCCCTTTTTTAAATTGGACGCATGGAGGCTCCATGCTCACTTGGAAACCCACTTAGGATTTTGTCTCTGGAGGAGCGTCGGGTCAACACGTGGAAACCTCTCGTAGTCTCTTAGAATTTTCAATGGCCCCTCTTACCGATTTCGGACCTTGGACTATATGGCAAGATCACACTCATTTGGGTCTCCACCTTTGGACTAACTTTTGGAGATGCACCAAGTTGACGTGTGGCAATTTTTTCTAACATTTCTATACTTAGCCTTTTTTGAGGCCCGCTTTGTCCGCCTTTTGACTTTGATGCTTTGACTCTACCTCCATTTCGGGCTTGGGACACATGGAGCCCTGGCGCTTGTTCGAGCCTCTCTTTTTGGATTCAACTTTGAAGATGTGTTGTTCTGACACGTGGCTCTCTCTGTTGTATTCTCCATACTTAGTCGATTTTTGGACTCGTTCTGAACTATTTTGAGCCCGAAGACCTCGAAAATTCACCATTTTTTTCTCTTTCTTGCTCCTAGTTTCTTTGACATTGTCTCCTTCTTCCCTGACCCTGGAACTTCATTTCTAAGCCCACCTGTAATATGTTTGATGAATTTAAGGCACAAATTCACTCGACAGAGTCGTTTCTTCTCTTTCTTCTTATGTCGGGTCATTTAATCTTTCGTAAGCTCCGTCATTCCATCAGAGTCCCTCATCAACCTGTTTGTAAGGTTTGAATGTGGTTTCTTTGGTTATTTTTGTGTGGGGTCATGGCTGATCCAATATTTTGCCAGGGGTGAAATATGGATAACAATTTGGCGACTCGTAGGGTATCTACCTGCTAGATGAAAAGACCAATTGCCTTGTCGTATCCATTGGGCATGGAGTCAAGAATGATGGTCTGATACTGATCCTACCTCTAATCCATGAGCCCGACCATTTACACTCTCAATTTTCATAAGAAATCTCAAAACGATGGTTTCTGAGAGTAGAAAATTGTTTTGACTCGGGGCTTTCATCTGTCCCTGAATGGATTGTGCAAGAGAAACAAAACAACACCACACAACTATGTACAAAATTTGAAATCATACATGCTCCAAGTAGAACATGTAGAGTGTGCAAAGCACTTAGGAAAAAAACAACCTAAACTATAACAAGGCAATGTGCACAAGCACTTAGAGGAATGAGAAATTAAACTAGTATGTACAAGGTGAGAACTTTTCCTTCTAGTAGCAATGTTTAAGATAGATTCCATTCACTAGAATTTGTAGCTCTTCACCATCCAATGCAGAAAATTGGAAAGTAGTGCTACTTTTACATCATGTGACCATGTAAGGGACACTCCAAATGGCATCAAACTTGGAATGCCTTCCTGGTTTTGCCTGATCTGCATCCCATTTTAGAACTAGGTCTCCTTGAAAATTCCTTATTTTTGCTTTTCTATCAAAGCATCTCTTGATTGAGACCTGATCCTTCTCCATTGTTCGAAGTGCATGCTCTCTTGGTTTCTTCCAATTCCATTAGTTATACATACCTAGCCTCCATTGGCTCAAACTCAGACATCTCCAGCTACTTCATGAGTTCCAATGCTAGCAACTCAAGTGATATAGGCAACACTGCCTCTTTCCCATAGACAAGTTTGAATGGAGAGCTTCCTGTAGACCTCTTGGGTGTTGTCCTATCAGCCCATAAGGCTGATTTGAGTTTTGTGTGCCAAGTTCTCTGATTTTCATCAAGAGTTCTTCTAAAATCCTTAACATGTTCTTATTTGTGGACTTAGCTTGGCCATTACCTTGAGGATAATAGTTTGATGAAGTGCTCAAGTAAATCCCATTCCTAACAACCCATTCTGTGATTTTGGAACCTATGAATGCCAATGCATTGTTTGATATAATGGTGGCTAGCACTCTAAATATGGTCATTATCCCTTCATAGAAATCTAGTATGATAGACTCATTAGCTTCTTTGAGTGCCACTGCCTTGGTCCACTTAGTGAAATAGTCTTTCGCCGCGTAATCCATTTGTGGCCTTGGTTCAAATTTGGATTGATGACCCCAATGAAGTCCAATCCACATTGCATGAATGACTGGTCAACCGAAATTGGGTGCAATGGAAGTGTTGCTTAGCCTTTCTTTGCCTCTCGAAGAACGCACAGTTCTTGCACTTTTTGATCCATTCATGGCAGTCACTAAATACTTTGGGCCAATAATAACCTACCTTCATGATCTTGAGTGTTGTCACCCGTGGAGCAAAATGGCCTCCAACTGCTCCAACATGGAACTCTTGTAACACTCTCTCAATCTGATATGTCCTAATGCATCTTAACAAAATGCCATTGATGTCCCTTTTGAACAAGACACCATCAATAAGCACGTATGGGATGGCTTGTAGTTTGAAGTGTCTCCTTTTTGTTTTACTCATTTCTGGAGGGCATAGGCTTTGTTTGTAGGAAGTGCATAATGTTCTGAGTCCAACAAGGAGTGGACACATCATCATTTTCTCCCTCTTGACTATTCTGTAGGAAAAAAACAACTTCCTTTTCACCGCTTGCTTCACTTTGTTGACTCGAGGCCAGTTGTTCACAAAATCCCTTCCCACGGACCAAATTAGTAACCTTGATCTCAATGTCATACTCCATGACACGAGTGATCCATCTTGCACATTTTTCATTCAGATCCTTGTTGAGAAGGAAGTCTTTAACTCCTGCGTGGGAGACTAACAGTTGGATCTTATTGTTTGAAACCAGATGTCTAAACTTCTTTAACCCTCTAATCACTACAAGGACATGCTTTTTGATGGAGTACCTCACTTCATAATCTTCCAGACCTTGGTTGAAGAAGGTAAAAGGAACGATAACCAGATTGTACCAAGCCAAGAACACAGATGCTAATCAAACACCATGATCAATAAGATGAAAGCAATTCACCAGAATAACTTTACATAAAACCTTTGTAAACAAATGAACAACAATATCATATATTATTATGGAACTCAATGAAATACAATGAGAATGGGCCTTGCTTATATAGGCAAGGAATAACAATCTAAGAACCAATTAAGGTCGTAGATCAAGCCATAAATCATGGAAAGAACTAGTCATCAAAGAACTAGTTAAGTCCATAGATTTATGAGAGAACTAGACATCAAGGATCTAGTCAATACCATAGATCAAGGAAAGAACTATACCTAACAACTAGATAATATCTCCTAATATCTAAATAAATAAAAATAAATATCCACACACATAAGTGGGTGAGGATAAATACAATAAAGGAAAATAATGTACCTAGGTGAATAGGAGCTAAGGTAAATACCTACTCTAACACCCCCTCAAGTAAGCTAGGGGCCAAAATAGAAGTTGCATGTCCACAATATGAGTCTCGACAACTAGGCTTGATGAGGTACTCATGTACAATATATCCACAAGGAAATATCAAACCAAAAGAAGGAAAGAATCTTGCTAGAAGAAAAGAGAAAGAAGAAGAAGAAGGAAGATGTTCTCATGAACACCGCCAAAAACAACTTCTGAAACCCCAAGCAATCCACACAACTCAAGGTAGAGAGGTGATGCAAAAGGCTTCGTAAAGATGTCTCGCAACTCTTCGCCGAGTTGGAATGTACTCTAAGCAAATAACTCCATCTTAAATATGCTGACGAATCAAGTGGATGTGTATCTCAATATGCTTGGTCTCACCGGGTGCTCAATCTGGGTCATGAAAATATGAATTACACTTTGGTTGTCACACCAAAGTACAGTCGGTGAATCCTGTGGGAATCCAAACTCGCCAATAACCGATGAAGCCAAAGAATCTACAAACTCACAGTAATTCATCGCCCTTTACTCTACCTCTCAAGATGAAAGTGCAATAGCTTTGTTGCTTTGCGCCCAAGCAACTGGAGAAGAACCAAGACAGAAAAGATAGCTAGAAGTGGAATGCCTGTCATCAATAGAACCTTCCCAATCTGAATCTGTATACCCAACCAACTGAGTAGAAACCCTTGTGTAGTGTAGTCTAAAGTGGGAAGTGCGCTGCAAATAGCGCAAAATCCTTTTAGCAACCTGCTAGTGACTACTATGAGGAGAATGTGCAAACCAAGAAACAAGCCCTACTGCAAATGAAATATCAGGGTGATTATGGGTCAAGTACATGAGACTCCCAACCGGCTACCTATACAACGTAGGATCAAAAAGTGGTGTGGTACATGCAAAAGTAAGAGTAACTTAAGACTGAAAAGGAGATGGAATTGGCTTGCAATCAGCCATATCAAAGCACCTAAGAAGATCATGGGTGTACTTTTGCTGACTCAAATGAATCCTGAATCTATCCGAGAAATCTGCAAACCAAGGAAATAATGCAATAGCCCAAGATCTGTCATGTCAAATTGTGTAGAAAGAGCCCTCTGAATACTCTGAATGTGGGAAGATGAGTTTCCAAAGTAAGTAATAGATCATCAACATACAAGACAAGTATCACAATATCCTCACTAACATGTCAAGATACACCGTATGATTGGAGTGGTAACGAACAAAACTAGTAGATAAAAGAAAAGAATCCATCTTCTCATACAAGCCGAGGGGGTTGTTTAAGATCGTAGAGAGACCTTCTGAGCCTACATACAAGAGAAGTATCCTGAACAAATCCACGATCGCTTTATGTATATTTCGTCTTGTAGATTTCCATGTAAGAATGTACTCTTCACATCCATCTCGGTATAGAGGCCACCCCGTGATGCAGCAAAGAATAGCAAGTACAAGGCATACAAAATCCATCCGCAATGGGTGTAAACATCTCGAGTAATCAATACCTTCAATTTGTGAAAAAACCTTTGTAACAAGACAAGCCTTATACTTGTCAATGGACCCATTAGTCATTTGTGTATTTAGTTCGGTATACCCACTTACGCCTAACCATATTTCTTCCTTTAGGAAGAGATACCAAATCCTAAGTATGATTCTTCATCAAAGAAGAATACTTAGCTGTCATTGCATCATCCCACTCTTATATCCCATGAGCTTTTGAAAAATACCGTGATTCTCGTAAACTGCCTGACACAAAAGTCCGAACTTGTAGAATGTGTGTGATGATGCTGGTGGGTGGAAGATCCTTTATGAAAGGTGCTTTGCCTTAGAAATCGTAGTACAAGCCCACTTAGGCATAGTGACAATATCAGTGGGATGAGGATCCTCGCAGGCATCTCGTAACCTTCTCATCAATCTCCTCAAAGAAAGGATCCTCAAGATGAGATGAAGAAGAATAAGGAATGGAAGAAGATGAAGAATCATGAGGAGCGAAACACTCACAAACCGAACATGTGTTTGAAAAAGAACATCATGTGTATCGGGATCTAAAAGATGATAAGCTCTCATGTCCTCACAATACCCTACAAACATCAAGGGTTTACTCTTCTTATCCAATGCTTTCCTTTTCTTCTTTGGCACAAAGGCCCAAACATGGCTCCCAAAGACTCAAAAAAATGAGACAGCTAGCTTAGTGATGAACCAAGCTTCCTCTGGAGTCAAATGCTCAAATGCTCTGTGTGGTCTGCCATTCTAAATATAGTTAGCACAATTATCTCGCTTACCTAATAGATAGGAGGTATATCTCTAGAATGCATCATACAATTAACCATTTCCTTTAAAGTTCTATTCTTCCTTTTTGCTAAGCCATTCTGTTGTGGAGTATGAGGAACATAATGTTGATGAATAATGCCTTAAGTTGCCAAAAAGTCAGAAAAATCATTTATGAAGTACTCCCCCCCATTATCGAAGTCGAAGGTTCTTTATGCTACTAGAAGATTATTTCTCGACCAAAGCCTTAAGACTTTGAAGTGTGAAAAAACATCACTTTTGTACTTGAGAAAACAAACCCAAGTACGCCTTGAGAAATTATCAATAAATATAAGTGCATACTTAGCTCCATTGAAAGATGGGGTAGGAAAAACCATCAAGTCACTATGCACAAGCTCAAGTGGTGAAGAAGCTCTCTTAGAAAAATTCTTAGGAAAAGGATCTTGGTGTTGTTTCCCTAATGCAAAAACATGACAAACTTCCTCAAGACAAGAAACTTTAGGGAGACCATCTACCATACCATGAGTGCTCAACTCCTTTAAATATCTGTAATTGAGATGTCCAAATCTTTCATGTCAAAGCTTACTCTCTGAATCTGCATGAGAAACTAATCCTGTCCCTATAGAAGAAGTGTCATTAAAACCCTCAAAGTGATATAGTCTAGAAATATGATCAACAATACCCTGAGCAACAAGGGAATAAGGCTCCAACAAATTTGTTACTTCGCCCCATGTGGTGTAAAAGTCACTATTTTCCTCGACTGTAATGACAAATTTGATATACGTAAAGCAAATTTGTAGTGATGTTAGAAACATATAGTGCATCTTGGATATTGCCACCATCAAGCTGTATATCACCTTTTCCCTCAACTGAAAGAAAGGAATAATCTCCAACCTCAATTTTGGAAGTATAACTCAAACCTAGAGAAACAAAAGACTCCTTGGAAGAAGTCATGTGATGAGAAGCACTAGAATCTATAACCCAATTGTCTGCAAGTGGTGATTGAGATCTTCCAACAACATTAAGTGTTTTTCCATGTTGATTAGAAGGAGGTGGAGTGGATATAGACATTTTGTGTTTCTTGACTGCATCCTCTAAGGCTTGCATTCACTTATAACACCTATGTTCTTCATGATTACTACCCCCACAAAAAGAGCATGAACGACTAGACTTATTCTTGGATTTAGAAGACTCCTTGGGTTTTGAGTTATTTTCTTTGGGTTTAGGAGCATTTTAAGATGGAGAAGGTGTGGATTTTATTTTACTATTTGGTTTTCCCTTGCCCTTAGGATTAGATGCAACTAATGCCTTTTGAGAGGTGGAAGACTCGAGGTGATACAATTTGGATTCTTCCCTAGTAAGTCTTTCACAAAATGTTTCTAAGCTAGGTATTTTGAATGTGTCACCTAAGGCATCCATGCTAGAGAAAAAGGTAGAAGAAATTTTTTGGAATGGTCCTCTCAACTTGGATAGAATCAAGTAAACACACTCTTCATCTTTCTTATCTCTTCCACTCACCTTCAATTGTGTCAACAAATGATTTAACTTTGTAAGATAGTCTATAATTGTTTGAAAATCTTCGGGATTAAGAGAGGTGATCTCAATTTCAAGTTGCATGGCTCTCATATGATCCACATTACCAAATAAATCCTCCAATTTCTCCCATATTTTGAAAGGAGAGTCACACTTTTCCAAATAAAATAAAATAATGTCACTTACATAAGCTCCTATCAAACCCATACACTCATCAAATTTGCACTGTACTGAAATTTCTCATATTCTCTAGCGAACACCGGTTGTTCGAAAGAAGTTAAAGCCCACAATCCTTTCTCTTAATTATTGTTTCCATTCTTAGTTTCCATGTGTGGTAATTATGTGTTTTTAATGGCTCAACATGATCTAACATAGAAGTAGATGCCATCCTAAAAAATCATCATAAATAAATGCAAGAACCAAGCAATGCAATAAGACCCCCAAGCAATGCAACAAGAGCCCCCATATTTTGGCACTTTATAATGAGTGTGTATTATAATATGGCACTTTATAATTATAGTGCAATTCTCAAAATAAATATTTCCAATGGAAATAACACGGAAAAACTAGCACTTTTGCAAAAACGACACTCAAAACCGAGTTACCGATCAAAAGTTACAAGCTTTTCAATATTATGCTCTACTATTTATTTTAGTTGCCACCAAAATAGAATAAAATGGAAACTAAACTTTAAGCCCTCATATGACCATACTAAATGAAATGAAAAGGGGTCAGTAGTTCAACACCTACTAGTAGGAATCACAAGCTTTAAGCCCTCATATGACCATACCATATGACCAGGGGCTAAGGATTTTAATGGGTGTGTGTAACTTACTATTTTGGGGTGTGTCACTGGTTTTCGAGAAAGTCACATCCAACTGCTTCTTCTGGTAAAAACTGCTATTTCTGGACTGAAGTGACGTTCATCACCCAAAATAGTAGTCTATGGATTTTCCCAAAATAGTAACTCATGCAATCTTCCTGTGCACCTCTGCCAAAAGAGGAAGGAAACATCTTTTTCGAAAAAGACCTCCTTCGTGGCTTTGACCAAGAATGCTACACCTGCAGAAACAAAAACCCAGATCCGATCTTGGAAAACTCAAAAAACCCATAAAATGATTTTCTAGTTTTTCTTCACATCTGACATGAATCTCAAGGAAAACCACCACCTTTTCGTTGCGTTAACTGAGATCGTACCATAAAAGGAATGATAACCAAAATTGGTCCGCTGTACCCTCTTTGTTCTGTTGTACTAAGATTGCAGAAATTGTGTCACTGCCACCAAAGGCATATAGTATGAAGTCCTTAGAAAGTATGGATTCACAAGAGTTAGGGCTTGTGATATAGCTTCTTTGATGGCCTCAAAGCTTGCTCTTCCTTCAGTTGTCCACCTAAATTCCAAGCTTTTCTTCAACATCAACGTTATTGACTTGACAAGGGCGGAAAAGTTTGGTACAAACCTGCAGACAAAATTGATCTTTCCTAAGAAGCTTTGAAGAGCCTTCTTATGGCTTGAAATGGTAATGCTCTTATTGCTTCAACTCTCTCTAGGTCAATTGCCAAACCTTCCTTTGACACAATATGGCCTAGAAGCCTACCCTCATGGGCCAAGAATATACATTTCTTAGGGTTCAATGATACCCCAAATCTCCTACACCTTTGAAACACCTGTCTTAGGTGAAAAAGGTGCTCTGCTACATTTTTAGAGAACATAGTAATGTCATCCAGATAGATCAATACTATTTTGTTGATCAACCCTTTGAATTCCATATCCATTGCCCTTTGGAAAGTGGCTCCAACATTAGACAATCCAAATGGCATTTTTCTGTAGGCATAGGTGCCCCATTTGGTGGTGAAAGCCATTTTGAATTGATCATATTCTTTCACCATTATCTGGTTGTACCCTAAGTAGCCATCTAGGAGAGAGAATCTCTCTGATCCAGACACCACTTGCAAAATTTGCTCCATTGAGGGGAGTGGGTAGTGGTCTTTCAGTGATGCTCTGTTCAAGTCTCGAAGTCTACACACAACCTAATCTCTCCATTCTTCTTCCTGACTGGGACCAAGTTTGTAACCTAGCTTGAGTGTTTGATTGGAAATATAATACTTGCCTCTATCAACTTGTTTAGCTCTTTCTTCATCAGAGGCTCAATATGTGGATTGACTGGTCTCTGCTTTTGCCTGATGGGCTTAGCATCTAAATCTAGTTTGATTGTGTGTTGTGCTAGCTTTGGATTAAACCCTCTTAGGTCTTCATAACTCCAAGAAAATACATCTGGAAACTCTTAGTAGAGTTGCGTGAATTCATACCTTTTTGCTTGGTGGCCACTTTGCCAATTTGAAGTGTTTTGCCTTCTCCAACTACAATTGAATCAATCTTCTCCCTTTATCTCGTATATTAGCCTTCTCTTTTCGAAACTGATCATTAGGATTGAAGATAGATTCCAATGTCACCAAACCTTTGGGAAGCTTGTTTGTACATAGCTGCACTACTTGATCTCCATATTGCTGCTCTAATTTGTCTTGATTCCTAGCTGAGAATTCTTCTTCCTCTTGCAAGAAATTGATGATTTATTGATCATTATCAAACACATGCTATTACATGTTGTTATCTGGCACTGCTGGCCTCACAATCACATGGATATGTGGCTGTCCTTTGTCCCTCTTGATGTTGTCAACCACATCAAATGTTGCTCCAACTACTGTAAGCCTATCAACAGCTTCATTCTCCTTCCTGGGTATGGACACAATGTTGAAGGCTTCAAAATCCTTAATGAGATCCCATACCCTATTCTTGTAGCTTTTGAGTAAGTCGTTCTTGACAACATTTTGTCCTTTGACTTGATTGGAAACCAGTTCACTTTCACCAAACACTTACAAGTTCTTGATTCCTCGTTTCCTTGCCCAATGAAGACCCTGGACCAAAGCCTCATATTCGATGAAGTGTTATTTGAGCAGGAAAACTAAAATCTGAAGGCTGAATAATACTTGATGCCTTGTGGTGAAACCAACATTGCACCACCTCCAGCTCCTTGTCTACTCCTCGAGCCATCAAAAACAATTTCCATACTTCATTGTTATCTTTGTGTTCTGGCTTAATGATGTCGAAGAGGATGATTCTCCTCATGTAGACAATAGAATCCTAGCTTGGCTTCTTCCATCTCCTTATAGGGGTCAAAAGCATGTCTTTTTCTGGCCCATTCATTGAGAGTCAAGTCTGGGATACACCCCACCTTAGTATCAACTTCACAAGTGCTTAGGAGGTCCTCCTGGTCAAAAGTTGAACAATTGGCATTGATTGGGCTAGACACATAAGACTCAATATGGTAATAAGAAATGGGCTTGGATTTGATTGTGGCCTTGGCCCCCTACCTTGTTCTAAAAATCATATGTAACCATTCAATAGAAAAACAACCTCCAAATTTGGCAGTGAAGTCTCTATAAAAACATAGTGCAAAATGTGGTGGGAAGTCTATGACTGATATGTTCTACAATACAAACACATTAGGCGAAATGCAAAGGTGAGGTTAAAATTCTTGACGACTCCAACAGTTGTCACTGCTTTTCCATCCAATTGCACTACCCCTCTAGAGATGACTTCATATTGGAGACCCAATTGATCAACTATTTGTTTCGGCATTACAAAACTACTTGCCCCCGGATCAATCATACAATTATGCACCAGTTTGTCCCCAATGATTAATGAAACATATAATGGAGGAGGCCTCAGGTTCTTACCTCGTTGTTCTCCATGGTTTCTCTCATGTTGAGCCGCATTGGTAAGCACTTTCTCTTACTAAACTGGGGTTTATTTGAGCTTGACCAATTGTACATAGCAGCAAAATGCATCCCTCTATCTTGGGATGGTCAGTGACTCCCATAGTGAAATGTTCACACTTGTATTCTTCATTTGCTCAATGATATTAAATGAGCTATCCTTCTACTACCCCTTTCCTGGCACATTTTTCTCTTGCACATGGGTTGTTACAACCAATGGCTCCGAGTGGATTTGGAAGGTGGTTTGGAATGGCTTTGCATGTTGGGAGTTGCATTTGGAGTACCAAAACCTTGTGGAGTAATGGAAGGTTGAAGGTTTCCTGAGTTTGGTGATTGTCCTTCTCCAATATTTCTCCTTTTGGACCTTGTATTGGGCTAAACTTTGAGAAGGGAACTGATTCATTCCACATAAGTCTTCAACTTGACAATTGACAAGCATAGTTTCACTTGGAGGTGTCTCTTGTTGAGCTCCTTGCTGTTGGTTTTCTTCTTGACTAGATTCTTATGACACACCATTAGTCTGTACCATCAAGGCCTAGGTTAGTGCACCATTGAAGCACGTTGATTGATTATGTGGCTAATTGCATGGGAAGCACCAATCATATTCTTGTGCCATGTTGTTTTGTGCAAAGTGCAATGCCCTTGATGTTGAGGTTGTATTTGGATCATATGACCTGAAAGGTCTACTAGCTTGAGGTTGTCCTTGGTTTTGACTCTGATTTATAGTCTGAGCTGGTGGTCTATTTTGTTGATATGGAGGTCTAGCCTGATGTTGAGCTTGAGGCTGATATGGCCTAGAACTCTGAGCATATTACCTCTTGATAGTTACTAACTCATTCCCTAGGTTCTGAAGTTGTTTCATGACCTCTTGAAGTTCTTTTGAGGTGTTAGAGGATGAGGTGGAGGCTTCAAATGAACTTTGATTCCTAGGAGTAGGTATAAGAGCTAATGTGGGTGTTTAGTTGGTACTTGGGTTTCCTAATTTGGAGTATGGAGGCATGGAGGGCCTAGGAGCAAGCTTGCCAGCCTAAATTAAAAGATTTTTAGCTCTTGTAGAGAGGCTATAGGATGCAGGTAGATTGGTGCCTCCCATTGATTGAATTATTAAAGAAATATCAGAATTTAAAGCTTTAAGAAAGTATAAAAAGGCACCTTCTTTTGTGGGCTTCATTGCTGTTGGAATCCTGTCCTAGGTCCTTTGAAATCTGAGGTTGAAATCCATCAAATGCTTGTTCGAAGCTCTCTTGATTGTTGTCAGCTGCTCCAACAAGGATAGGTTATCTCCCTTTTCTTCAAACTGGTCATGAAGAGCTCTGCACAGATGGTCCCAAGTTCGAATAGAGCCTGCTTCTAAGATCCTAAACTATTGGGAGGCTTTACCCTTGAGTGAAGAGGCTAACAACTTGACCGCAATGTCCATCTCAGTGATCTCATGGATTGTACAGACATTTGTAATGTCTTGAATGTGGTCACCAGGAGAAGTCTTGTTTTCTCCAGTGAAATATGGGATGCTCTTTAATGCTACCACCGGGATTGGATTTTGTGCATTCAGAGCGAGCGGGTTGTTGCCAGTGAAATTGACATACAGATTTGGTTATGCCATCCTGATCAACCTGAGCACCCTTCTTGGTTGAAAGAATGACCTACTAGGAGGAGGTGTTGATAAGGATCTGTTTGGTGGAGATGGAGACCTCTGGGGATCTTCTTCCTCTTCTCCTTCTTTTTGAGACAAATGCAGATGTACAAACTATCCCTCCTCTCTGGTTCTTGACCTTGTTTGTATTCTTCTCATAAACTTGGCAAGATTGGACTACTAAAACTAGTGGCCTTTGTCCCTTTTGGAGTCGCCAGATGCACAGTTTTAAAATTTCTTAAAAGTTAGAATCACAACAAGAGTGCATCAAACTTACTGTAATAAAGATGGAAACTTCTTGGTCCCACCAGGTGTGCTAAAATAGTTATTGCAAAATCACATCACCCCCAAATGAATTGTCAGATCTACTTTTCTAAGTCGAGTCATTTGGTGTGATTTGCATAGTATTGAGTTTTCCCCAAAATGTGGGACTTTGCAAATGGGAAAACTCTCAGTTAAAGGTCGTTCATATTCCTTTGTTTAGGTGCATGGGTGAAAAATTGCAAAGGACATATTCCTAAACGTAATGTAATTTTCACGAAGGAGACAGGATAAAAGGAATACAAGAAATCAAAACTAAGCTACAAGGTGATGCACCAAAGGAATGATGAACATTAGTTTTACTGATATACATAAACCAACAAAATGCACACAAAGAATCGCTGTATAAATAGATCGATATAATGCATTACAAATGGCCCGAAGGTAGAAAATGTGTTACAATCTAATGGAAGGTCTGAAAACTTTGTGAATTCATTTTCCAGAAGAAAAGGGGAGCCTGTAAAAACAAAAGAATGTCTAACCATTTACAACGAGTCCCGACCCTGCTTTTATAGATTCAACACAGAAGGGAGAAAGAGAGAGAAGTAGGAAAAATAGTCTAAAGTTCAACCACTGCTATTAATGCCTCCTACAAAATTCCCCAAATCTGTCTTGATTGCATCAATTTCTTGTTCGATGCCTCGAAGGAGGAGGAAATGATGGATTAGATCGAATCTGATCTGGTTGTTGAGGCAAAAATAGATCTTGCATTAACGGCCCAAAGACTATTTTCTCCATTTTCTCCCACCTAACCTCTCCAAAATTAAAGTTTTAGATCTCCATGGCGTAGACAAGGCCGAGATATTTCCAATGGTGTCAGATTTTTTGGATTTTGATCCCCGAGTCGAAAGATATGCCCATTTGAAATTTAGATTGGGTCTCGTACAAAAAAGTGGGAAAACCAGTTCGAAAATGGGCCCCTTTTGAAACTGGACACGTGGAGAGCTGGCATATGTCCGAGGGGAGCCTCTGTATTTTTTTTAAAGGAGAGTTGATTCGACACATGGATTCTTCCATGACCTGCTTGATTTCCTTATGTTTTTTTCCTAAGTCCTTTGCTTGAGGGGTCATATATCCGATCGGGACATGCGGTGGCCTCGACACTTGCTTGAAACCTCCCTTCAATTCTACTCTTGAACTAGCGCCATTTGGACACTTGGCACCATCCATTGGCCTGTCATAATACATTGACTATTTAACCCGACTCTGTCCCTTTTTGAAATTGGACACGTGGAGGCTCCGTGCTCACTTGGAAACCTCGCTTAGGATTTTGCCTCCATGGGATCTTAGACTTTTCATAGACTCCTCTTACCTTTTCATACCTTGGACTATGTGGCAAGCTCGCACTCATTTGGGTCTCTGCCTTTGGACTAACTTTTGGAGATGCGCCAAGTTGATGCATGGTGGCTTCCGCTAACATTTCTATACTTAGTCTTTTTTGAGGCCCGCTTTGTCCACCTTTTGAATTTGATGCTTTAACTCTGCCTCCATTTCGGGCCTAGGACATGTGGAGCCCTGACACTTATTCAAGCCTCTCTTTTTGGATTCAAATTTGAAGATGCACCGTTCGACACGTGGCTCTCTCCGTTGTCTCCTCCATACTTAGTCGATTTTTGGACTTGTCTTGAATCGCTTTGAGCCCAAAACCTCAAACTTCGCCATTTTTTTGTTTCTTGCTTTTGGCTTCTTTGACACTGTCTCCTTCTTCCTTGACCTTGCTACTTTATTTCCAAGCTCGCCTGTAATCTGCTTTTTTATGAATTTAAGGCACAAATTCACTCAACAGAGCCGTTTCTTCTCTTTATTCTTGCGTCATGTCCTTTAATCTTTCGCAGGCTCCGCCACTCCATTATAGAGTCCCTCTGTAACCTATTTGCAAGGTTTGAATGTGGTTTCTCTAGTTCTTTCTGTGTGGGCTCGTGGCTGATCCAATATTTTTGGGGGTGAAATATGGATAACAATGCCCATGTAGTCCTTTGCCTTAGTAGATAGTCTCCTTGATAGATGATAGTATTCCCCTAATATAGTGAGTATGGTATGTTTATATAGGGATCTCTTGTTTAATTTTTGACACTAATGACTTGAAATGCCAACTATTACTTAGGGAATTAATGGGAAAATAACAAAGACCGACCTCAAACAGATAAATTAGAACCAAAAGTTGCGGAAATTAGGTGCCTAAAATCACGGATTGAGGCACCTTGGGGTGCCCTGCTACCCTAGGTATAGAAATTAGGGTGCCTAAAATCATGGATCAAGCACTTGGGTGCACTGCTACCCTAGGTGCCCTAGCTATAAATTGGAGATGACAACCAACCAAATAACGAAACCCGACACTTACAGAGAGAGACTACCAAAAATTTATGATAACTCGACGACCATGCAAGATAAATGATGATGAGGATTGACTAACCGACGGCCGACTAGGGGATGAGTCATTAGTGAATACTTTTATTACGGGAGATCAATATATAAAATAACATACTTGGTGGTATAAATGTAATAGTAAGTGCGTGATTCTCGTGACTACAATCATTAAAGTTCAAAGAAAGTTTTGTCAAAAGCAAATGGAATCCCTATAAATTTAAGTTGTTCTCCATTGGATATCCATTTCCAAGAAAACTTCTTTAACCATTCCAATATGGGCCTGGACTTTATCTATAACCCAAAGCTTTGAACCTCTCAAGATTACTATCGAAGCTTTGTAAAAGGTATCAATGCATAACAAGGTTTTATCAACATTGTTCTCATTTTTTGTAATGGTTAGAAAGGAATCATCAACAAGGTGTCTATTGATGAATTCAAGACCGGTTCAAAAGAAACATTCCTCTAATGCCCCCTTGTTCGACTCATGCGAGAAAGAATATAACCATAGGCTTCAACACCATGCATAGACAACATGGGGGCTAGCAAACACCCTTGTCAATGGAACAAAGAGACCAAAAGACTCAAACTTACAACTTTTAATGGTTTTTCAACTACAATTTCACCGTATTTTTTTGTTTATTGTTTTATGAAAAATGGTTTAAATATAATGTAATGTCCCCTTTTTCCAAGCTAATAACTATGAAAGACCTTGTCCCATCCTTCCTCATGGGACTAAGGATTTGGAGCCAAAGGAAAGTTGTTCAAGATATCGAATTAGTTTTAGGAAATATTACACTATTTTATATTACATTCAAATTAGATGCCTAACACTCCAATAGATAAATAAATTACTTAGTTAATTAGTTATTGGTGAGCATATATGCTCAATTTAGAAATAGACTTTAATATTATAAGGCCAGCCATAAGTTATGATGTAGCACCCCTTATCTTATAAAAGGAGGATGTTTGGCTATTATTATGTTATGTTGAACCTTATTATTTCTTCTTAGTAAAGGTCAGACCTTTCCTATCTCTGTCATCAACGACGAAAACCCTTGTTTGGGGAACTTGCCTTAGGGATGAAAAACCCTCAAGCAAGGATATTTATTATAATTGACTATCAAGTAAGGTATTCAGAGCTGATATATTTTTATATATCCCTAGGTGACTTGCATCATGAGCAATTCGGGGTGTTTTGATGGATGTATGGTTTGATTCTTGCATGGATGGACTTGTAATAATTTCTAAAGGTGGAGCGATAATTGCTTTTCATATTAAGCCAATAATTCAAATTGTCCAAGTGGGACGAATTGCTTAGGAGTGGGGTTTACATTGATTCAAAGGGTTTTTCAATGTTTGGTTTGCATCATTTAATTCCTCATATTTTATAAGGTTGAAATCTACATTTTTATGATTTTAGGAGTTGTCTAAGAGCTATTTCAGCCCTTGGTTGTGGCTGCATTGTCATTGTCATAAATTTAATTGCATCTAGGTGCAATCACTTGTTTTTTTCCATTTCTTTGATGTAAATTGAATTAAAAATGTTCTCGTGATAATATTAATTATTTAGAATAATTTTCAGTGGCTATTACATGGTTGTATTATGAGTTGAAGTCCCTATACAATTCACTCGCTAGGGTTTTCTCGATATTTTTAGGTATGTCGTTATAAAAATCAGATTACTCTCTAGTGGGATTGGTGTTGTTTCTTATTTTTCAGCCAGCCCTAAAAGGGACATTGCATCTAATCAAACCTAAAACTATAAAATTTAATTTAATTACATAAGAGAGGATTTTTAAAGAATATTCAATTTCATGTAGATTTGAAAATAATTATCAATTGTTTATAGTTTTTAGAGTTGATATTAAGAATTAAAAAATATATAATGATTTGAGTACTTTGCCAAAAACTATACCCTCGTGTTTATGGTACTATTGTGTCGTTCCCAAAATGTCAAAACTTTTTATGGGTACTTTCAAGTAAACAAACACTAATTTAACAACTCTATTCATCAAGGGTGAGGCTCTAAAACCTCATACGCATCTCTAAAATTCTAAAAATCCCCGTATAATTGATCCCCTTCTTCAAAATCATAATAGGCAAGCTAGGTCTACAAAATGATAAGTAAGGGATTTTTTGGGCCTCAGAGTATACCAAAGAAAAGCATAACTTTCTTAATATGTATATGGCCCCTCAACAATATCCATGATGGATATGGTTTGAGGTTTACACAAAATTAAAACCTCAATAATTATTCAACGATGGAGAGCTTACATGTATAGGCCTTATGAACTCATATAGTCACAAAGTTAGGCATATCAACAAATCCCTACAAACTCTCTCTCTCTCTCTCTCTCTCTCTCTTCAATCTATATGTGAGGTATAACTCACGTCACAACTTAATAGTCTAGCTAATTACATATTTCTCTTTAATACTCACTAAATTATTCTAACAATCCAATATAAATAACTACACTAAGAATAATGCAATGATCTATGTGGTTTATTGATGATGAAGTGTCTAGTCTATGACATTTCCCACTATAATAATTGTTTGATGGAGCGATAAATGATTCACATTTGCTTAATCGCTTGAATATTTTCTCTAATTACTTGAAGTAATTACTTTGGAACATTCATATTATATATCCAACATATGTAGCATAGATGCTCTTGATGTCCTAATGCGCCAATGTTCATTTATATTTCTATACTTCTTAAATTCTTTTAGAGCACTATTGATACACAACACATGGGAAAGGTCGAAAATTATGACCCATAACCTTAAGGAACCCAAAATTGTATGTTGTACATTATGGGAAAATCTATAGAATTCAAGAAGATGAGAGGGGAGGAGAGAGAAAAGAAGAATGTAACATGAAACAACCCAAACATAGGGAAAACACATTGGGCCCACCAAAATGTTTTATAGGAAAGTAGATTTTACATAAAAATGTAGTACATCTACCCATAATATAGGCAATTAGATTTATTCATATTTAAATGGAATAAAATCTAATTACATAAAAAAATATTTACTATTGCAATATATGAAAATATTGGGATCTAAAATAATATATGATTTCACATAAATCTAAAAACAATCATTAAGAAGACAATAAGAGAAAAAAATTACAATTGAAAATAGTGAGAAACCAAAAAATACAAAGAACCTAAGCACCTTGTCAAAACCTCATTTCTAATATCATGTAGTTATTCCTAAAACCGTCATAATGTTTATGGAAATTGTTAGGTAGGTAGAAAGTTCTTTGAAAATTTTGATTGTCATGTATGGGGCTCCGAAAACCTCATTCATTATTAGAATATCTAGGTAAGAAGCTAATAATTCTTCTAGAACAATAGAGGTTTGTGATGCTACGAAATGGTGCATATGTTGCCACTATTTTGGGTGGATTAGTTGCTACAAAAAGGGTAGAATGCTTTCGAATCAAAATTGAACTCGACCCATGGGCTATGAAAAACTACTTGGATATGTTGTTATAATGGTTTGTAGATGAGATTAGTGAAGAGTGATTGGAAGATTTAAAAACTAGTAAATCCTATTTTTTGTCTATAATATTGGGTTGTGTCTACAATTTTGGGGAAATTTTTTTAGTAGCCTTTACCAGAGGTATTAGGCTGAAAATGATCTTGTGTTTTTGAGGCTTTGTAATATCTTTTTTTGGTATTTGTAGTTTAACTTTTAACCACCGCCACGAAGGTTTCTTATTTACAATGAGTGGAATATTTGAAACTCTTTTATGTGATACCAATGAAAGTGTGAGGGACCCCACCAACCCTCTTTTTTACCGATAAAAATACAAGCTATTAATGAATATTATATTAAGTTAGTATAAATGCAATAATGCCAAGAATGGATTAGGTTCAATTATCAAATTAACTTAGTTTGCCTTGTGATAATCATAGCATGTAGGTTGCTCACTTGATACGAATGCTTTTATAAATACTAGATCTAGACCAATGACATTGAGCAATTAATCCTTGGCATTTATTTTAGTACATTAATCATTTTTACTTAAATTACTAGTTCCTATTCTTACTCAATTATCACTATGGCCATTAGTTCACACTTGTTACTCATCATTGGCAATTAAAAAATACTTTCTAAATATATAACAAATATTAAAACATATGGCCATCATTCCCAACCAAAAAAATGTAATTTTGAAACTAACAAGATGAAGTCATCCATGAAAATTAAAGTTGTTTGAGTGGCTTTGTCATAAATCGATTTACTTCATTTTCTAAAGCCTTAAATGTCACTTTTTCAAATTTACAAGTTAGCCCAGTCATCTTAGTGTTAATTAAGTAGGAAAACCTTATGCAATGGTCCCTTATAAAAGTACACTTACATAACCCATTTAAATGGCCTTTAATCTCACATCTTTGGGAATACCCAAAATATCACAACAAAGCACCTGATTTCTACACTTTGCTTAAGCACATCAACCAACACTAAGTTTGCATACATACTATATGGTTATCCTAGGCCATTTTGCAAAGCTACATCCTTCACCAAAGATCATTATAAAGTGTCGAGGTCTTGTTGGGGTTTTCATTTCCAAATAAATTGTTGTACATAACTAGCATACATTCATAGCATGCAAAACTACAATGGTTTGATACCTCTTTGGAGTATTTCTACATAGGTGTTGTAGGGGAAAATCAACCCAACCAGACTAACCCTTTTTAGGTATTCAAAGAGGATAGATAAGGTTTAAAGAAGAAAGATCCTAGATTTGTTGCGTAAATGTGATCACAAAGTTATAGACATAGACATGGAAGATCACAAGACCAAAGGTGAGATTCAACCTAACCCTAAATAGGACATATCCATCCATGCAAGATGAAGTTACTTGGTTGCATTTTTCTAGAATAAGTGACTTCATCCTCCCTTTAGACTCGAGACTCTTACATTTTTAGGACAGTTCACTAACACTCAACACATCCTTTCTGCACACTCTCAAACTTGTCACTCTATCTCAACCAAGAAATCGGTGCAATCTCTTCTAACCCTAACCTTATATGTTTGTCATATTTAATCATGACATGATTTAGGATCAAAGTATTTTCTATATTAATATATTTTTGATTTCCAATTCATCTTTACACAAAGTAATCAATCATAAATTAGATTAACCCTAATTTTGATATTACATTTTGGTGAACCCAGTTATTTAAAAATTATACGCATCTTAAGGCCATATGTATCACCCTTAGGATTTCATATTTATTTAAATCTTATCAGTTTCATAATTCATTGAGGGTTTCTTCAAACCCTAATTTGTTTTTAGATCTTAGATTCTCTTACAATGGCTTTTTTTTTTTGCAATAATAATGGAAGAACTTATATGTAATAAGGATGAACTCCTAGAGTTAAATAGCCTTATTCTTGTTGATCCTTTTAGTATGTTACGTTATTATACTCTATATTTAATAGATTATATTAATTCTATATATATTAATTTGAACTATGAGCATATGCATATATCATCGCCACACCTACAACTCAACTTGAGACACCTATTAAGATAAAATTCCATTACCTACCAATAAACCCTCAATTACTTATACATACACTCATAGAATACGATTTAATTTAGTTACCGACACATTCCCAAGTTGACATGACTAAGTCACATAGTCCTTGCACATTTTTACTTACCACCAATGTCTTAGACATGTTGTTAACTCTTGTCTCACATTATGTTGAAAGATTCAAGATCTTGTCAATGGCCACATTCTCGCCTTCACTACTAAGTCAAGTGAAACATTCATGGAATTCCACCCAACGAATTCTAATCATATTCGCACACCCTCTATACATGACATGTTTATCCCACACCCTACACCTCTCTCATTACAACTCTTGAAGAAATAACCAATACATTAATATACCTCTTATTCATATCATAGGAAGATTCATCTTGGATTCTATCACTCCCATTTCACAACAACATATATTATCTATCATGCATCTTCATTACCCTGAGTTGGATCTTATATCATGTGAGATCATCCCTGATTTCATTGACATCCATGATTCTTTAGCACTTGTTTAATGCAATATATAGATACCCATTAACATTACATACATGTTATCCCATTCTATCAATCATATGATTCATATAACACCTTTAGTGGGGGCATCCCTTGGTTTCCTAATCTATGGTTGATCATGTGATATAGTCCCCAATTTCACCGACATACATGATTCTTTAGAACTTGTTTAACACAATATATAGATACCCATTAACATTACATACATGTTGTCTCATTCTATCAATCATATGATTCATATCACACCTTTATTGGGGGCATCCCTTTGTTTCCTAATCTATGATTTGATAAATTATTGTAGACATGCACATAAAGACACACATTACTTTCATTTTTCCTTATATTAACACTATTGGATATTTCTCCCCTATAATATTGGCATGGGGTGTGTAACATACACAAAGTATGCTCATAAAGTTTACAATACAATAGTAATCAAAACATGCCCATGGCCCTTACTAGATATTTCTCCACTACAATATCGACATGGAATGTGTAACATACACAAAGCATGTTCTTAGTCTACAAGTTAGTAATCAAAACCTTCATATGGACACTATTAGATCGTATCAATATCCTCTTCACCCAGCACATGATACTTTGCGTGCTCTATTTTATCCATAATTTAACTTAGTTACAAATAACTTACTTCTCATTTACCTTATGAAATTGACCATCTAAGGGATTATAGTTCTAACGTAACACCTTCTTCTAGTGTGATTCTAATACCCTCTATTATGAATCTTATCTTATGCCAAGATTTTCGACAACCTATGATACATAGTTATGTGTGACATATTGTAGTTCAATAAAGCAACTATGTGGACATGACTCTAAGAGAGGGCACTAATGCACTATCATTCACTGTACTTGAGAGCCTAGAATTACTATGACTAATTTGTAACATTATGATTGATGATGTCGCTTATTATAACACACAACATTACTTTTCAGATTCTAATGATATTCTTTTACAATTCCTTTCCACCAGGTGACATCGTTCCTAAAGATATTAATATAGATCCTCTAAATGATTTGCATATGTAGTAACACACATTATTACCTTATACATAACACTTTAAACACACATACATTATAACATAATTATTGATTGTTTGAAATTTGTTTTCTTAGTTCTTAATTAGATCATTTCCGATGATGTAACATATTTCATGGATCTAATGTGATTGTCAAGGGAAAATACTTATTTGGGACCCTACCTTGCCTTTTTAAACTATTCCTAGCCACCACCCTAAGGCCATTAATCTTGCATTTAAATTTCACTCTCCCATTCCAAAAACATAAAAACAATCGAACATCATGGAAATACAAAATCATGACCTACATGTGACATACTCAGTCCTTGCTTAGCTTTGAGCCTTGTGATCCTTAAGATTTTGCACTCTACACTACCTTATAAATAAAGCTTTATAAAATGAATTTAAGCATTTAAAACCCATGGACACTATGTAGATCACCACTCCAGGGCATGTCCACATTGGGGGCACCTTTCATAAAGAATCTTATTTTTACAACATATTTAACACCTTATGGATTTTTATGGTCTTCTATATTGGGGGATGTTGACCACATTGGGGGTATATACCTATACTTTGGGGTGTATATAAATCCAAGTTTATCATGATCACATTTCTCTACAATTGTCCATTACACTTACCATATTTCTTCGATACTTATGACAATGTTGTCCTTAAATTTAAACTTATGTGAAAATTTGGTCAAAATCAATCAAATTCAATCAATTTGAAGTCATGACATGAAGTGTATAAGTCAACCGGCTCAAGAAATAAAAAAATGGCTAAATATTGAGAAATCTAAGTGGATCAAACTTTCATAATTTCCAAGTAATTTTGTAGAGGCGATTGTAAATTACTTCCCAATCTTCGAATTTTGATTTCTGCTCCTCTTTGTACTTTAGGTTTTCATTATTCTAGAGAAATTTCACAATTTAATTATGAATTGCCTTCAAACAGATATGGATTATAAAATATAAATTTTTATTTCAAAACTCGTAATAATTTTATAATTCAACTACGAATTACTTCCAGATATTTGGATTCTCGAAATAAAAATTCTTTTTTATTTCACGTTTTCAAAAATCTAGAACAAATTCCTAATTTAACCGCAAATTACTTTTGGATATTTGGATTCCAAAATATAAATACGTTGTATTTTGGGTTATAAATTTTTTGGAGTAATTTTGCAATTCAACCGTGAATTTATCGGTGATTTCTAGTTTTGATTCCCAAAACTATAAAAGTTCCTTATTTATTTGGTGGGTATTTTAAGTGTAAAAATAGCTCCAATTTCTTGAATTTATATTTTTCATGTGAATATTTGGCACAAAGATGAAAAATATAAGTATGTCCCAAAGGCCATGGGAAGCTTAAAGTGTGCCTAGTAGGGAATACACTAGGGGTGCTACCCTCAAACCTTGTATGTGGGCTACCTATCAACCACGATGGGGGAGTTCACCCCTAAACCCTCGCTTCGAACTATATATATATATATATATATATATATATATATATATATAATTATTCAGGGAAACTAGGTGATGTAAAAGGTCATAAATTTGAAGGAAGGAGGTGATCAGGAAGAACATGTGTGAGGTAAAAATCCTTGATTTGTATTTGTTTATTGGCCGAATCACTTTTACGCTTTTAAGTTGTGTAAAATGTGCACATTGGTTTTGCAATTTATATTTTTAGTAAAATTGACTCATCGATTTTGTGTGTAAATTGAAAAATAAGGAGTTTTTTCCTATAAATATGTATTTGTAAATCATTTTAGATGACTTTTTACTTAGTTGGAGATTTTCATTTGTTGGGGGATACTTTGAGAGACTTTCGGAAGGGATTTCTTCAAGGATCTTTAGAGAAAAAAGTGTTATCCATGATATTGTAAAAGGACATTTTAACATTTCTTGAGGGGATTTGAATTGTTGAAGAGTTAAAGGGACTTTTGGATAGATTTTATTTTGTCCATAATTTTGTACAAGAGCTTGTTTGAAAAGAAAAGAGTGTATGAAGCTTTGTATTCATTCTCATAAAGAAATACAATTTTTTTCCTAAACGTTGAGTCATAGTCTCTTTAGTGGTATCATATGTTCTAATGCCGGATATTTACCTTTCTTTATTCTTTTCATGCATGTAATATTCCAATGAGAGTGATTTCTTATATTAGATTATCCCTTTGAAAACTAGAATAAGATTTGAGGTTACTTATTTGAAATGAAAATTATCCGCTTCTCTCTTTCTCTCTCTCATTTATCTATTCCTTTCTTCTCCCTTTTCAGTTTATATTCCTTTCCCTGGGAGTAAAATCCCACCCATGCAAGTTAGTGTAAATATTATAAATATTCTTTCTTGTTTAGTTTTGGATTTCAATAAAATGAACATCCCTTTATAATAGAGAAGGGACTTTGTCCCACAAACTATTGTCAAAGCACCATATTTTTCCTAAAATAAATATTCAACCAACTTACATGAGTTATGTCACACTCTTTCTCACAATCATGTTACTTATTTTTAGACAATGACATACATATGATCCATGCTTACTTACTTTACCTATCTTAATATTTCACTTATGTTGGCCCTAGGTGTTGTCCAAAATAACCCCCCAAACTATTTTGGCAACTTACAAATTCATTTTCAGACTTAGTATTTTTATTTTATTTTGAAAGTTACGGAACATTGAAAGTTAGTGTTCTGTAGAATCCAGGAAATAAGTGTTCCACGAGTTTTCCAAAGCCACAGAACAAAGGGATACTAAGTTAATGTTCTGCAAGTTTTGCTAATCTGCAAAACAATGGGAAAATTTATTTATCCATGGAACAAAGAGAGTTTAGTGTTCTGTGGGTTCTCCTAATATGCGGAACAAAGGGAGCAAAGAAAAAGCCACATAACACTAAATTAGTGTCCTATGGGTTTTCTAAATTTGCGGAATAAGAAAATAACATTCCAAAGCCGAATAACAAAGGGATATTCCATGAAACAAAGAAAATCATAAAAAGAGTCTTTGAGGTCTTATAAACCAAAACCAAATCCGTAAAACAAGAAAACAAACAAAAAACTATAAAATAAAAGAAAATCATCGTGGAATCCATGGGACAAAAGTTTTTTTCATGGATGGTCAAGGTTTTTTGGTGATATATTTTTTTGGAGCTCCATTTTGTCTCATATTTGATTCATTAGGAGCATCTTGGAAAGGCCTTTCAAATGAAGGAAAATTTACAATGAATGATCAAATATTTTAAGAGACTGATGTTGAGGATTTTGGGGATGTTCCACGCTGATTTAAGAAGTCGAAGATGCCATTTTCAGTTGTAAGATTCTTGTTTGATCCTCCCTCACCTTGATATCCTTCTAAATACTTCCAAAAGAGCATATTCTTCCCATGCCCAATTGAAATGATGAGGAATGATGATTTGTGTAACAAATTTAGAAACTTGGCAACATCACCCTCCTCCATACTCTTGCTTCCATGGGCATATGTTGATTTACAAGTTGTTGCTAATTCATAGAAAATATCTAGATTTTAGATGCAAGAAAAGCCAACACCGGAGGAATAAACCATCATGAGGCATGGAGGTTACCTGTTGGAGGTGGTTTAGAAGGTTTTATCAAGGTTTAGTAGGTCGAACATCTCTCCAACATATTTTGATCCCCTATCCTCTCCTCCATTCTATAAAATGTAATGTTTTTCTTCATAAAAGGATCCTCTCTTGCTTAGTAATGACACTATGCCAAAATTTTGACAGAGAACTAAGGAGTTGCAGTAAACCCATGACATGCATTTTGTAATGCATATTACCCTATGAATGGTTATGCATAGTTATTCAACAATAATATGATGTCAATCATGACTTGAATCTACCCCTTGTGTTGCATTATTGTCTTCTTGCGTTATAATCCTTCATTTGTGATGTGAATCAACTGTTTTTATAGAGTTTCATGTCATTTTTGTCAACTATATGGGGTTATGAGTTGATTTAGTTACAAAGTTGGGTTGTGGAAAATATGTGCCGCTTCATCCTTGCATTTAGCCTTCTTGATTCTCTGAGACTTCAAGAGAGAGTGATCACCTTCTTTTGGCACATTGTCATTCCCTTTTCTTTTAGCTTAGTTTCATTTCATGCATTTTCTCCTCCCTTTTCATCTGCAGTTTGGTTTTTAGCATTAGTTTAGGAGTAAAAGTAGTGTTAGTCAGAGGAACAAGAGGAAATCAACCTTATCTAGAGGTTGATCTCATTAATGCAATTACCACATTATGGAGATCATCCCATGTTGTTATAGAATTATGAATTTGTCATGATCTAAACAAGGGTACAATTATGAAGTACAACACTAGGCTCATGTTTTAGATACCATTGATTTCTCATAACCTACTACATGTTTATACCATTCACTTATTTTATTACGTTTCTTGCTTACATCATTGATTGCTTCATGAAAATGATTGATTTGATTGCTCTATGCTCTTAAGTGTTACATTTGTTTATTTACTTAAAACATTGGTTATTTTGACTTATTTATACACTTGTATGTTATGTTCTTTGTTTTTTCTATGACATTGATTTACTTGACTACTTTGTGCTCTTACATGTTGTATTCCTTAACTATTGTATGATGATGATTGACTTGAGCTTCATGCTCTTATGTGTTGTATTCATTGATTGTTTTATGATGTTGATCGAATTTAATGCTTAATGCATTTGTGTGATTACTATGTGTCATTTCTTACTTTTGATTGTTTTATACACTTCTTTGAGTTGGAAATATTGTCTTATTTGATTGATGCACACACGTGTATATTTTATTATTTGTTTTCACTATATTTGTATGTTATATGTCATGTTTTATTTGTACACTTTTGTGATTTATGTTGTGTTGGTTTATGCACTTGTATGCTCTGTGATTTATTTGCACATATAATAGAGGTGTACTGTGTATGCATTTATATTTCTTGTTTTCTTTATGTTCATTCATGCTTGGGACATACTAATCCTCTTGTTTCTTACAATACATTAATAGCTATAACTTTAAAACAACACAAACATCCTATGACATATTAGTTGTTATATCTTTTGATAGGATTGAACATTATATGACATATCACTTCATTAGTTTGTTTTATTATCATTAGATACACATTGTTCCAACATACTTAAAGTATGAAATACATTAATTTAATACACAATGCATCTTGTACACATTTATTAACACACATGGATTATTGACATACTTTCTTGATACACATTGATTTATTGCACTACTATCTCTAAGCCCCATGGCTAGATTAAACTACGATTATTGCTTGTCGACATAATTTCCTGACACACTTTGATTTATTGCATTGTTATATCTAATCCCCATGGTTGGATTACACTACAATTATTACTTTTTGACATTGCTTTTCACACATTATCTTGTAGCATATTGAATGATATGATCATTTTTTCACACATTACTTATTTAATTTATGATTGTGATCATTTTCTTTTACACATTTCTTCGAGACACAATTCTTGTTATAGCATCACACTTATATCACTTCTTCTCACACAATTCCTTTATATCACCATTTGTTGTATGCTTGTTCTTACACACATAAACTAATAACTAACACTCATAACACTAGTCAAGTCAATCACATCTTGTTAGGTATGTACCATTACGATGGGATTGTCATGGAATGTTGTGTCATGTCATATCTTAGGTCACTATAGATAAAATATGATTTAAGTCATGTCTTTGTGATCATACTACTCATCCTATCATTACTATACTATCTTATTGAATATTACTAGAACAATTTCATGACATGTTTCACTCTTTTGATGATACATAAACATTTACACTTAAAATGATTTTATCTTATAAACTCTTCATATTACTTGAGCTTAAATGCCAAATATATTATGAACACTATTATGACATATTTTATTCCTTTTCCTTGATACACATTGTTGAAATTGTAACACTTTAATATTACAAATGATATATCATACTTGTACTTACCGATTAAATAAAATGTGGATATGGGGATAGTTAATCTAAGCTATGAACAACTGTAATAAAGTAAATAAATGCAGTATAGAAAGTATGTAAATGATCTAAACAACTATGCAAAAGGAAATGTTAACCCTAATATGTAAGAGAGAAGAGGAAATAACTCAAATGAATAAAAGATGCTCATGGACTGTGTCACAGTGATGATGACAGAAAGTCGAGGAAGCATTAATGAATGTTTAGGAGTCCCAAAAAGGATGGATCTAGAGGATCTAGTTGGACTGGAGCACCTGGAGAGGGACAGGGGCACCTTTGGGTGACCTGGTCTGCAATATGGGAACCCTGGTATGGGTAAAAGGTCTAAAATTAATCTTCATAGGGATGAGAGGTGGTTTGAAACCCTCGCTGCATGTCACATCAACTTCGTTGTCTTATGCCGGGTATCACCAATAACTTGAGATGAAAGAAAGATCTACAAGACCCCAAAACAAGCATCAAACCCTAAAAATAAAAATGCATATGAAGGGGTTAGACTGACCTCAACTGCCATAATGGCGGACTTACTAACTCAACATCACACTACATCTCAAACTCGATGTAGTACTATGTGCAAGTGTGTGTGAACATGCCCTAGGTTTTTCTTGTGTCACTCATACTTTGTGAAGTAGAGAGTAATAACTACATGTAAAAAATGCAATAGAATGTGTGCATGGAATAAAATAGAATCCCCCTATGAGGTGTTATGCAGATGTCCTAGCCTTATGCCTTGATGATGAAGCTATGTGGATGTAAATGATCTCAAATGCAATAGATGGATGAAACTCTAGATGGAGTGATAGTAGTAAGTGATGCTAGGTCCCTCATTATGGTCTCATAACTTTATATTTATAGGGTTTTCTTGGTCTAATTTCCTACTTAACCCCGGAAAGGCCAACCATAAGAAAGATAAATACCTCAAATGGCTAGAAAGAGCCCAAAAAGTGGTGGGAAAGTGCTAAAAGGACCGGAGCACCCCTGGTGGGACCATGGCACCCACAGGCACCCCAATACTAATATGGGTGCCCTAATCGAGGCTAAAATAACGTGAGATAATAGAATTTGATTGGGCATATGAGTACAAGAAGTTGGAAATGATGAAATAAAGTAAAACAAGATGGCCAAAAGACGAGGGTTAATTAGTAATTTTCTTCACTCAAGAACCTTATAAATAGTAGTATGAGACTGGGATAAATAATGTCTAAAGTCCATATTTTTGACTACATTTTCCCCCACTTTAAAAAAAGCTCGATAACATAAGGTAGATAGAGATGTGTACTTGATACTCCATGTAGAGTGATGAAGAAGGCATGCCAAAGGACTAGACAAAGCATGGAATGACAAAAAAAGATGGAGGAGCATGGAAACTAAAGATGAAAAATATGCAAAGAAAAAGTGATGAGAGTGAACCTAGGGTGGAACATGTGTGTAGTTGTTGCGGTGTGTGTCTACCTGTATGGTTAGTAAAGCATGTGTGTTGTCACAGTGTTTTTGTTAACACTTGTTGTTGTTGTTGCCCCCATTTGATTTCTTGTTTCTCATACGGCTGAACCTATAAGGAGAAAATGATCAAGTAGTCAAATATGTATGTATGTATGTGTAAAAATGCAATGTAAAATACACATGTATATGAAAGCATGTAAATGTAAAATACACAAATGTAAATGGAAAATGTGAAATGTGCACCTGATCCATGTTGAGAGAGAGTGTAGAAGGATATCTTGTATTGTGAGTTTTTTGGGTGATCTCATGCCATAGGCCAAAGAAGTATAGGGAGGAAATGCTCTGTGTCCTCTAACCTTTAACTACTTCCCTGAATGTGTGTGTAGAGATCTCTGTACATCTTGGTTTTTGGGTGATCCGACACCACTAGTCGAAGTAGTGTAGAGAGGCACACCCACTGTAACCTCCAAGCTTGTAACTACTTCCCAGAATGCTAAGGACACCATGTCCTGTAAAATCTGTTGTGTATGGGGTTTGTAGATTGGTTTGAACCCACTCAATGTATATAATTGAACTGAACCGTGTAAAATATCTGTGTTAGTATGTAAAAACCCCAAATGATGCCCCCTCTTTGGGGGCGCATGCGACATCACTGATAGGAGAATGCGGCCCCAAAAGAGGACCAATTACATGTACGCTGTAACATTAAAAAGTGCTTGGTAGAAACCAAGGAACACACAAACAATAAAGGCTTGCCAAAGACAAGTGTAAACATGCATGTATATAGAAAAATGTGTATAAGATACGCAAACAATGTGTAAAAGCTACCAAATAAAGTAATAATGTAAATACACAAGAAAACAAGTGATCCACACAAAGTAGGCTGCAAACATGGGACATCACTCATGATGTCACAAGACACGCAAGGCCATCATGGCCGTAAAAACAACAAAGTGTGTACACCAAACAAAGGGAAAGGTCCGCATACAATAACAAATAATAACAAACAATATAAAAAAACAAGTATGGAAACAAATATCCATGTACAAACAAATGTTGCACATGAAGCACCCATTAGCATGTTAGAAAGATACTAGTATGTCAAAATCATGTATAACCAAGTAATGTAAAGTGCTAAGTACAAAATGAAACAATAACACTTGTGAGAGATGAATGTGGATGCCCCCAAAGTGACCAATGTAGGAAGGGTAGAAGGTGAGCATCCATGTTGCATGTAAGAGACATGTATCTATGATCACAACTAGACAAAGGTGTGAATGTGTATGTGTGTATGATATAGATAAATGACATACAAATAAGCTAACTAGCATGTGTAATAAATTACAAGAAAAAGTAAGCAAGAGTAAAAGAAACCATAAGATGCAATATGTTGTGGATGGATGGAATGGAATGAAAGATGGAGTGATAGGAGCTGTGTTCCCCATGAGTGAATGGAAATGTGTGTAATGAGGTTAATTTTATTTTCCCCTTAGTAGTCAAGAAGGAACCGTAAATGAGAGTGTCATCGGAAATGGTCGAAGTGTGTGTTGTGTCTAATGCAATGCTGTGAGGAATGTGCATGTGTAGTGATGAGATGCGATCGAGTGATGATGTGTATGTGAACCCTATAGCGGAAGCATATATCACGACCATATGAATGTAGAAGTGATGATTTAGGCTAAACAAATATCACTATAAGATGAATGGATGAGTAATGATTTAGCCCTTAGTGTATATCACTACAAGATGAAAAGAGGGTGTGGTGATGTAGCCTAAGGTGTATACAACTACAAAATGATAGAATAGGTGATGATTTAGCCTAAAGCGTATGTCACTAAGCTAGTAATGTCGCATGATGAAAGGTTGAATAGTAAATGTGTGATGAGTGTAAGGTCCATTTGATTTGTAAACCCTCGGCAATCGAGTATGGATTGAGGAACTAAAGTGCATCATCGGGTAGTGAGTGCAATACGTAGAAGACAATGTAGTATATGTAAGGATGAAAGACAACCATGTGATGAGTGGCATGTGTAAAGAAGTGATTTGTAGAATGCAACGCAATATGTGTAGAATGTGTAAAATGTAATGTACCTAGTGTATGTAGAAGGGATATTAATGTTTGACATAGGATGATATAATGCTAGACACATATGTGATGAAGACTATTATAGTATGTATAAAATGTGCAGTGTAATATGTATGATATGTAGATAAGTGAATAATGCATCATGTAGGTTAATTAGTGTAGGATGTAAGACGCGTAGACACAATGGTGTATGCCTAATGACGACTAACATGATGTATGATATATAAATGCACAAATGTCAAAATGTTGTAGACTAAATGTAGAATGTATGGTGTATGAAACATACCGTAGGAATAAGTGTGGTGTGTGTCATGTGTGGGGTTCATGTGTAGTAATCCCTCAACAATCAAGTGTGAACTGAAGCACAAGAGTGTATCATCAGTAGTAATGACACTAAAGTGTGTAATGAGTATGCGTATGCTATGAGATTGATGTATGAGAATGAAAAAGTGAGATATGCGTAGATGTTAAGATTAGGGGAGGTATGAGTGATGCCATGCCCCCAAGTATATGATAACACATGTACTATGTGATAAATGTTGTATGAGGGTGATGAAACATTATAGGTTTCGTTTAATTGATGATGCATAAAGAGTGTTAAAGTATTATGGATGTGTGTATGTACATGTGGTGTTGTAATGGAGGAATATGGTAATGGGAGATGAAACGAGGTTCCTTACATTATGAAAGGACCACTCAATAAATCATATAAGAACCATAAGAATATGAGTGTGTCATCAAGAGGGCAGAGTGAAAAGAGTTACCTACTAAAGACCAAGTTTGTGTGCGGTGGGACCTTGTTAAACAAAGTTTATAGTAGAATTATTTGTTTGTGGTGAAAGTGAAAATATATCATAAACACTAGGAGAAGGATTAGTTGCTGGGATGAAATTAATTGGTTGGAGCTTATATTTGAGAGGAGACCAAGTTGCATTGAGTTTCAAGGGAGACTACTTAGGTTGACTTTGTAATGCAAAAGATGGCTTAGTAGGAGGAGTTTGTGAACTAATTTTGATATGTGGTTGACTTTGTTGACTTGGGGATACCGTAGGTGATTGTTTAGGTGGATCATGACTAACCAAAGGAGTAGCATTAGGAGCCCATGTGTGTGTAACCTTTATAATAGGATGTTGTGCATTAAATGAAATAATGCCTTGATGTTTGATATTTTGATCATGCGATGTAAAGTATGGAAATCATTTTCATTATGTCCATTGATTCGATGATAATTGTAGTATGGATGACCTTGATATTTTGCTAACCGATAAGGAGAATAATGTTGCATATGTGGTAGAGTGATCAACTAATGACTAAGGAGGTGAGGAAAAATGTCATGTGGCATAGTATTGTGCTCAAACATGAGAGGCTTAGGTAATGGCGTATCTTGAGATTTAACTAAATGACATGTAGTGGTAATAGATTGCATATGAGATGTAGAAGGAACAAAAACATACAATTGAGAAACATCCTTAAGCTATTGAATTTCATATTTGAGAGATATAATCATGGATTCCATGGCCTTAAATTTATCTTGAAATAAAGCATGTAGATCATGGATTGAGTCCAATAGGGGTTGATTAGATGGAGAAACACTAAGACTAGGGTCATCAAATAAATGATCAAATATAGGAATTATTTGGTGTGGCAGCGTATTGTCATCTAGATACATGTAGTCTAGTTGTTTTTGTAAAATAGCCTAGCAATGAGGATATCTCTTAAGTAAAGTAGATAAAGAGACTTGAGAAACTTGAGGAGCCATGATAGAGGAAGAATAAGGATGCTAAGCGTGAAAGTGGCCGTTCACTAAAAAATCTAAAATGTGGATATGGTGATAATTAATCTAAGCTATGAACAATTGTAATAAAGTAAATAAATGTAGTATAAAAAGTATGTAAATAATCTAAACATCTATACAAAAGGAAATGCTAACCTTAATGTGCAAGAGAGAAGAGGAGAGAACTCAGCTAAATAACAGATGCTTGCGGGACTATGTCATAATGATGATAGGAAAATCGGGATGTAGGAACGACTATGCAAGAGTCCCGAAAAGGATGGATTTGGAGGATATAGCTGAACCGAGCACCAAGAGGTACTATGCGGCACCTATAGGTGGTCTAGTTTATAATTTTGGCACCCCTGGTCTCATGTAAAAGGTCTCAAACTAATCTTCACAGGGGGTGAGAGGTGGTCCAAAACCCTTGTTGTCTGTCACATTAAATTTACTATCCTATGTCGGGTATCACTAATAACTTGAGATGAAAGAAAGACCTGTAAGACCCCAAAACAAACATCAAACCCTAAAAAGATAAATGCATATGAAGGGGTCAAACTGACCTCAACTGCCACAATGGTGGACTTACTAACTGAGCGCCGCACTACATCTCGAGACCTAATGTAGTTCTATGCAAGTGTGTGTGAATGTGCCTTAGGTTGCTCTTTGTGTCACCACACTTTGTGAAGTACCTAGAAATAAATGCATGTAAAAAATATAATCAAATGTGTGCACAAAATATAATAGAATCCCTCCCCCTATGAGGTGTGATGAATATGTCCTAGCCTTGTGCCTTAATGATGGAGCTATGTAGATGCAAGTGATCTCCAATGCAATAGATGGATGCAACTCTAGATGGAGTGATAGTAGTAAGTGATGATAGGTCCCTCATTATGGTCTCATAAATTTATATTTATAGGGTTCTCTTGGTCTAATTTTGTGATCGACCCCAAAAAGGCCAACCACAAGAAAGATAAATACCTCAAATGGATAGAAAGAGCCCAAAAAGTGGCGGCACCAAAAGGAATGAGGTGCCCCTAGTAGGAGCAGGACACCCACATGCACCCCAGTACTAATCTAGGTGCCCCGGTCAAGGCTAAAATAACACGAGATGACATAATTTGACTAAGCATATGTGTGCAAGATGTTGGTAATGACAAAATAAAGTAAAACAAGATGGCCAAAAGACCAGGGTTAATTAGTAATTTTCTTCACTCAAGAACCTTCTAAATAGTAGTATGAGACTGAGATAAATAATGTCTAAAGTGCATGATTTTGTGACTACACTTACAAACTACTTATATCTTACTATTTATACACAGTGTACGATGTTAATTGATATACTAATTTTATTTTATATCATTGATGATGTTTCTTATCAAATTTTACATGACTAACACTCTCTCTTTAGAGTGAAGTGATCCTTTACAACATCCCTCATGTTAAAAGGGGGGCCTATTGTGGGGTTTTTCTAACATATTCATGCAAATTTTAGATATATTGATTTAGATGACATTGTAAGATGATTGGAATACAATTTTTCTATACATTACATCATGACACTACATCATGAAATTTACATTACTTTACTTAGTAGGCTTAATTGTTAGATAAAGGCATCACTTATCAGGAATAATTTATAGGGGGAGCTTCATTTAACAAGATAAATTTCTAGAGAAAGGTTTCCATTATCATGCATAATTGATATAAATGTCTTCACATAACAAGATCAATTGCCTCTTGGAAAGTCTCCTTACTCTCTCAAGTCTGGGAAGGCTCAACTTCTTCAGAGTAGTATGTAAGGTATTCCGATGTATATCATGTCCATTTTTATTCTTCCAAGTAGAGTCAAGAAGACCATTGAAGGAATTCAGAAATGGTTCCTTTGGACTGGATCTGAGGATAAAAATAGAATACCTTTGGTTGCTTGGGAAAAGGTTACTCAACCTAAGGACAAGGGTGGTTTGGGTCTAAAGAACATTTAGATTATGAACCATGCCCTCATAGCTAAGGTGGGGTGGAGGCTTCACAAAGAGGTAGGCATCTGGTGACTATTTTGAAAGCAAAATATTTGCTTCCCTCTAGCCAGAATGATGGAATTCTTCAACGACATGGTGTTCCCGAGAGGCTCTATATTCTAGAACAACTTGTGTCAAACTAGAAAATTGTTAATTAAGGGGTGCAAATGGAACCTTGGAGATGGATCTAAAATAAAATTCTGGGAGGACCCATGGGTGGAGGATGCTTTGCCCTCAATTTGAATAGACAGGAGTCAACTTTAGCATTTCTTCTCCGACAAAAAGGGAGCTCTTGTGTGTAATTACTGGGATGAGGAATGGAGATGGTTTCCTATCCTTCCCCTCCTTTCTATCATGGGGATATTCAACCTTTTCATGAGTTAAATAGGAAACTCAAGGATCTTCATATTCCACTTGACAACATTCAAGATGAGCTAATCTGGAGACTCATAGACACATGGGATTATGAGGTCAAATCTAGATATTTGTTAAACTTTGAACATTTGGAATCAAATATCATATGGAGGAAGGTTTGGAATAAGCATCTTATCCCTAAGATCAACATTTTTTTCTAGGAAGTCATCAAAGGTAAGGTCCTTACTGTGGATAGACTCAGATAGAGGGGAATGATCATTATAAACAGATGTGGGTTATGTAAGGACAATGAAGAATCCATTAGGCACCTATTTCTAGAATGTCCCTTCTCTTTTCAAGTCTTCACTAAGATCCTATGCATCTTCAAAGTGCATTTGGTCCTTTTGAGAGAGGTGGCCCTCTTACTCGAGCAAGTGGAACTTTAATTTTCAGAATGAAATGGTTAAAAAAATGTGGAAGTTGGCCCTACCTCATGTCTTGTGGGGAATTTGGATTGAACACAACAATAGGATTTTTAAGAACAAATCGGTTAGTCCGAGCAAGGTGTTTGATAAAGTGAAACATGCTCTTAAGGATAACTCTAGGATCCTTAAATCTAAATAGGTCAGAGTTTACTTGGAGTGGGAAAATGACATACTTAGAAACTTAGATACTGAACCCACCATTAAGGAAAAATTGAACCATAATATCAAATGGACTAAACCATCGGATGGTAGACACAAGCTTAAATTTGATGGATTGGCCCATGTGAACGAAAAAGTGGCTGGTAGAGGGGGTCTTGTTTGTGACCATAGCAGAAAAATGCATTGGAGCCTATGCGGGCCCCATAGGCAATCAATCGAACAATGTAGTTGAGGCCAGAGCTATGCTTTGGGGTGTTAGATTATGTCGTGATTTAGGGATAAAAATATGATTATTGAGGGTGATTCGATGTGTGTCATAAATGCCCTCAAGGATAGCATAAAATGTGGATGGAAGCTAAATAATTTGACTATGGAGGCATGTGCCATTCTTGCTTCATTTGATCAAGTGGTCATTCAACACACTTAAGGCCGGTAATAAACTGGTGGCTGCTCTGGCCGAAAAAGGTACTTGCCATGGTGGAATTGGAGATGTGGATTGGGACACGTACTCCTTGGGGTTAGGTGAAAAATATCATTAATGAAGACACAATGTAGGAGGTAGTGTTATGATGATACCCCTAGCTCACATGCTTGGGTTTTCAAAAGGACTTCCCTTTTTTGGAAAACTAGCCTTGTCAAATTCACTTATTTTTTCCTTAATTTTTCCCAGTTTATCTCTCGGTCTGCAAGAAGGTGTTCATACTACAGGTTTCATGGGGGAGACAGGGGTGAGAATGGAGCCTTCTACTTTTCTCCACCTCAAAAATGACACGGGTCTGTGGAAATTGTTGCATAAAGGTGGTTTTACCAAGTTCATTCATTGGCTTAAAGGTAATGACCCTACCATGTCTGTTGATTTTGTGAATTCTGGATGGATGGTGGTTTTTATTTTTCATGGGGTTCAAATTGATGTTTTTGAGAATGTAATTGCTGAGATTACTGGGTTAAAACTGAAGGCCTCAAAATTTTTAAAGACAAAACTAGGAAAAACATGAAATTGCTACCTTTTTTGAAGTTGGGAAAAAATCATAGCTTATGATGATGGTATTTCTCACACCTATCTTGCCAGATAGGTGGGCTGATGTTTGCTGGTCATTATGAAGTATCTGACCCTCGAAGGAAAATTTCAAAAAATCTTTACTCATCATTTGTCTATCCTCAATTTTTTCCGGTGGGACCAGACTATGAGCCTTGCTTATTTTCTCTATCGGTCGCTTCTCTCAACCATTGAGGATTTTAAGAAAGAGAAGATGGATACCCCCTCCACTAAGGTCTCATTCTTCTCATGGTTCAAAGGGGTAAACCTGTCATCCCTAGTCAAGTCAATGACCATGATTTTGATAAGGAAACCCTCGCTTCCCGCCTCAATAAAATTAGAAACAAAAAGCTAATGATCTAGATAATGGTGTAATATTAAAAAGGGATTAGGAATTTGGATGAAAATTCTACTAAAAGGGACTAAGAACTTACTGACTGGGAGGCTAGACTGATGAGGGCTGAGTCCACATCTGACACCATTCTCACCGTAAACAAAAACCTCATACAAGAGCTGAAAGATTTCCACCAAAGGATTGATACTCAAAACAAAACCATTAGGGGTATCCAAGCTGATTATGTTATGCAAGAGCAATGGATTTCTATTCTACAGGATCAGGTTGCTACTGAGGAGGGTAAAAACAAAATGAAGTTGATGTTGAGATCTTCTGATAGTGAGGATTCGGATATTGGTGACAACTCGGGTATGGTTGTGGAGTCGAATCATGGCAAGGATCAGGAGGAAGAGCAAGTTGAGACCCAAACTAAGAAAGATGAATCCAATTGTCCTAAAAGGGTCATCATCAAGGTGGCTGGTAGAAGAGATGGTGGTCCAAGTACTAGAACCCATAACAGGGCTATGGATAACTAATTGCATGTGTTGTTGCCCTTTTCTTTCTATTTGCTTATCTTGGCTTGTTTCTGTCGCTTTGGGACTTCAAAAAACTCTGTTTTAATATACAAACTCTTTTATTTTGGCCTGTTTGTGTGGGGGCCTATTGTCAAGTGGTTTTGACTCTGCTTTCTTGGGTTTTTATAGTTTTTGTTTTTAAAAAATTGGCTTCTCTGTCTATGGTTTTTTTGGTCCTCGGTTTAAAACCAAACCTTTTTCATCTTATCTAAAAAAATAGGACCAATTGCTACAATTATATTATTTTTAAATTTCTCTTCCTCGCATATGACACCATGGAAAATAGGTGTACATTTTTCATGCTTTTACTCTTGATTTATTTTATATAAACATATTGGTTGGAGTTTTATACACATTATTTAATGTGGTATGTAGTATCACATGTACAACAAAAAAAAGAGTGGAACACAAACATTCGAACCCTTCATGTTCCTTGTACTTATGGGAGGTTTATGTTTCAACTTATTTACTTTAATTAAGAATTTTTCAACTACCAGATTAAGATGAGGCAAAAGTAGATACATAAATCTAGACCATTTGCATTGGGAAATTAATATTTGGAATTTATCCTAGTCTATTAATCATTTGCGCTTAAATGACTAGTTCCTACAAACATTTTTCTCAATCAACACTCCTAACCATTAGGTCACATTTTTACTCATCATTGACTAGTTAAAAAATATTTTTAGAATATGGAACACATCTTTAGACCTTTAGACACCATCTCCAACTAAAAAAATGTAATTTACACCAATATAAGATGAAGTCACCATGAATCCAATTAATTTATCTTCCGAATTATTAACGTCACTTTTCCAAATTTATAAGTTAGCCTAGTTGGCCTAGTGTTGATTTAGTGGGAAAACCTTTCACAATAGTCACCTATAAAATCTCACTTGCACAACCCATTTGGAAGGACCACGATTCCACATATTTGGGACTAGTGAGGAGATCACATCAAAACACCTAATTGCTAAATCACTCTGTTAATCAAGTCAACTAACACTAAGTTTGCATACATCTTATATGGTCCTTGATCATTTTATAATCTACATCCTTCACTAAGGATAATATCCAAGTGCTCAAGGTATTATTGGGATATTCATTGAAAAACACATTGTTATGCACATCTCTCACACATTCATTGGGTGAAGAACTATGATGGTTTGATGCTTCTTTATATTATTTCTATGTAGGAGTTGTGGGGGTGACTCAATACAATCTAACTAATCCCTCTTTAGGTCTATAGGAGAGCTAAGGTTTGAATAAGAAAGAGCCTTAATTTTCTACACACTTGTGATAACAAAATTACAGGACATAGAATGTGCAGCTACAAACATAGAAGATCACAATGTTCAAGGTGAGGTCCAACATAACCTTACATAAGACAAATGCATCCATATATGCTGAAGTCACCCACGTGAATTTGTCTAGAACAAACAACCTCATCCTCCTTTTATATTCACACTCCTAGATTTTTAGAATAGTTCATTGTGACTCTACACATCCTTCCTACACACTCTCATGCAATTTTCATTCTATATCAACTAGTAAATCAATGCAATCTCCTCTAACCCTAACCGACACTTACTTTATATAGCTCACTTAATATTGTATGTTTTCCATCATTAATCATGACATGATATACGATGTATGCATTTTTAATATTACTATATTAACAATTCCTAATTCATCTTTACACAAAGTAACCAATCATAAATTATATTAACCCTAATTTTGACATCAGTAGGTTCTTTGATTTTAGGTTTTTCTCTAGCTATATAATTAGCCACTTTACATTGTAATCTTATGACTTGTGATTCAATGTTATATAGTATTAGAATTTGTAAGGGAGGAGAGCCTATGAAGGAGAATATTACTAAGGTTTTTGAGTAGGATTGTATTGTGAGGAAGGAAGCATTTTGTTTTGTAGTGCAATTTGTATTTGGATATATATGAAATAAAATCATTTCCATAACAGTAGGAGTCTCATGAATTGATTTATATTTAAAAATATTATTCAATATGAAGAAAGGTGTTTATATGTTATTTATTTCAAGACAAATATGTGTGATAGAGTGAAAAAATGTTCATATTTAAACACATGGTGTATTTGTAAATTAAAAATGTTTAAAGGCCCTTGTAGCAAAGAGTTAAGACTTTTTAGATTCAATGTGTGAGAGATAAGGCATTATTGTGCTTGAAGAGAGGAGAAACATTTTATATGTGTGACATAGGTGAAGCTATAAATGTAGTTGTAGAGGCATGTTGTTAATTTATGACACACCAATAATATGGATCATGGCGTACATAAAATATAGGTATGAAATTTTGTTGTTTCATATTATTATTTTCATGGAGAGAGAGTGTTGAAGATATAATTTGGTGTTACTTGTAGGATCTAGATACATATAATTGATAAATGTAGAAATACAACTTGAAGCAAAGGAAACAACCTTGATCAAAAGTGTGAGTGTTCTTATAGGAGCATGCGAGTTATAAGACAAGTTTAACAACATTCAATTTGAATAAGAACCTACTCAACATAAGAGAACCATGGAAGAATATTTTCCCGAGGAAGGTGTAGCCATATGGAAAAAAACCTAGAATATAAGGTTTCGACTTTAAATATGTAGATTTTGCAAACTATAAATTTTAGGAGAAAAAAATATATATATATATTTTTTTGTATTTAATAGTTTTTATATAGTTTTTAAATTGATAATTTTATAAAAATATTAAATATTTTCCTATAGTCTCCTAGGAGATATTTAGTTTTACAACTTTTGAGAGGGAATATATTTTTGTTTGAAACTTTGCTACATCATCTATACCAGGGAGACAAAGAATATATAATTTTTTTTTATCAAAAATATTTTTAATTTTTAAAATCAATTTTTTTAGTGGTCAAAATGAATTTCTTATAACATTTGCTATACCTAGTTCGTAAAATTGACAAAAAAGAACTAGAGTTTATGATGTCATAAAATGCTTATAATATGAGTATAGGAATCCATAACAAAAAAATTAGGTTAATCTATTTAGGATAATTACTTAAAAATTAAGTGAAGACTCAAAATTAGAAATATAATATATATAGTAATTATATAAATTCTAAACCATGTGCTAATAAGATATAATCGATCACTACTCTTGGAAGCTAAATAAAGTGAACTATGATAAATGTCGAGAGGTAACACCATTTTATGAAGTTTGCACGTGTGATAAACATACAAATATTTGTAAATGGGTTGTGCAAAGTGTCATTAACATATGTGTAAAGTTTGGAGATATAGGAAGGAATAAAAGACATGATCACCCAAAGTAGACATTTTTTTGCATTTTTACACTTATGCGGCTAATTTTTCCCTTTGCGTATGATTCATAAATCAAATCTATCATGTGGTACACCTATGTCCTTGGGTATAGAATCAATGATCAAAATCTGGTGATCACACTTCTATAATTGCAAATGAATTATGTTTTTATAGAAAAACCTAACTCTTACTTTGTGATCTAAAAAGGATTACTTTGATTTGGTCAAAATGACCTCAAAACTCTCCTTACGATGATAATTTTTACATAGAACTAGCTCAAAAGGGTATTTGTAATGCCCACATCTAAATACCAAAATCATGAGCTAAAACCATGGTAATTTTTCTTAAAACACTTACATACATAATATCTAGGGATCACTTACTATATCACAACAATGCCCGACATGCTTACATAATCATGAAACCACTCATGCATCTATTTAACTTTCAAATACCATCACATGTACCCCTTTTCCCCTCAAAAAGTAATCTTGGATAACTTTTAGTTCCCTCACAATAAACACACAACAACAATAACATCGTACTTTATACCTTTACTTAAACCACCCCCTTAACCCTCCACTAAGACTAACCACGAATTCCCTTTGCTCTACCAATGTAACAACACACAAATCCTTATTCCTCCCTTCAACTAAAAATCCATTATTCCTCCACTAAACAATGATGTAGTCCCACCCCTACACATTCATACACACTTACACAAAACCTTGAAAAGAATAATTTAATTTCAACATTTCCTCAAAAGAGCAGTTCATAACACAATATCTAAACCAATAAGAGAGACACGAAAATATTTCATCCACAAATTACATAAATTGTGATTTAGCTTACACATTTATCACAATTAAATTCCTTAGTTAATATTTTGTCTTGTAGGACATTTAAAGTATATAAGAGCCACATACCTTTTACTTTTAAGCCGTGAATTTCCATTTCCATTTAAATGTGTTTCCCCTCAAGGAAATTCCCACATTACTTTTATTAAGTAATCAAAATGTTCATTAACAAGTTTAAGACGAAGAAACTTAGTTTCCAAATTTTCAAGAAGAATTAAACACAATTTGAAACTTAGTTTCCAAATTACACATTCAACAAGATCTTATTAAACACAATTTGGTTGTTATAATTTACAAAGCCCCCACCCACAATAAAACCCATGCATTTTTAAGAGGTCCTAGGGGCTAGAATTTTCATCCCAACTTCACAATAATTAAATCCCACTTGTATGCTTTGACCCACAATGAAATGATCATCAAGACCATCACAATAGCTTTATTTTATACGGATTACACAATTTAAGTAATCATTCATTTGTTACTTACAAGAGAAAATGAAACATGAGGATCCCTACTTACCTCAAACTAGAGCAAGAACATGAGGGAATGAGAGTCTAGGTAAAAATATCACATTTCACTTGAGGTTTGCAACTCATTAGGTCCAATATACTTCTAGGAACCACTAGAAAGGTTCAAAGGACAATGACAAATACTCATTAGGATGGAATTGACATGCCATAAGGTAATGATCACACACGACCCTATCCTTTCAAGTTCTTATACAAAAACATGTATTCCAGAGTGACACAAAAAAATAGCTCAATGGTACAAGGTTCCCACCAAGGAACAACCGAACCAAGGTTTCTTTATTCGATTTTAGGGCTTGGTCTTACTCAAGTCCCATCTTACACGTATAAGTGAATCTTACTTCATGAGAACAATTTAGTTTTAAGACATTTATTTATTTCATCCCATTACCTACATTATTTATTTTCCATACAAGGATACAACCAAAAAATAATAACTAGTTCCTAAAATTTAATAGATTTATTTATGTACAACATAATTTTCTTAAGTACATGATAATTTACAATTTCTATATATGATATTCATAATTTCGATCCTCTTCAATTCATACAATAATTATAACTACCCAAATACAACAATACAACTCCATGATATCAACTCAAAGTACTTTTCAAATGAATTATATAATTTAAAGAGAACTAACTCTAACTCAATATCAAGTAACAATAGTCATTTGCATTATTGTTGCAATTTGTGTCACCCGCAACAATATGGGTCAACACAAAGATGGAAAGGATTAAAATTATCCTATCTCACAATATTATCATACAATCACATTCATATATATATATATAATTTTCTTCACACAAACAACCAATTTATTCACATATCCCAAGTACAAGTTGAAATATAAAGAGACTTAATTTTCACTTGATTATTATTTCTATAAAATTTTCAAATTATCATTTTTTTTACAATATGGGCTAAATTTCCATTTGTAGGAGTAGGAAGAGTGTTTTTATTTCCTTTGTGTAAGCTCATTTTCTAACACAAAAACTGCAAATGAAGGGAAAATGCTTAGGTAACTTCTTCTAACCATATACATACCATTGTGGTGAAGTATACCACTAAACATTGTCCAAGATATTTTCACATTGATGGTAATCATAGCGAGTCACCACACTCAAATTTTTGTACCGAAACGACTCGTCACTACCTAAGGGTCACCCGCCACCTATTATGCTAATATCATACATTTAACATCAAAGGGGGGTTCAAACATGTTTCTAAGGTTAGAAATATACTAATATTTTTTCCCTAAGTTAGACAAATAGTTATGAGGTGAGTTGACTTGTGGAGTCAAAGTTGGGTTAATGAGTCCTAGTTTTAACACACGCTTCAATCGTAGTTAAAATGACCACGAGAATGAACTTAGGAAAAGGACAAAAAAACTTGAATAGGGAATATATTAATTATAACCCAATTTAATCTATGATGAGAATGTAGGGAAACTAACAAAAATTGAAATTTGATAAACAACACTCATTTTAGAGGTACCTTTTTGGATCAACTTGGTGAAATTTGATAGTTCATGCTTGAGCACCATAAGCCAAAGTGGATTAAAAAAAGAGTGGAAAAGTGATTCCCAAGGATATAAAGTGAAACTAATTATGGTATGTAATTTTCAATGTAGAAATAAAGTGGTTTAAGGTGGCGGGACATGATATCTCGGTCCAAAATCATTTAAAACATGGTGATTTTGCAATGGTTTGACAACATTAAGTGATCATGTCTTATGACCAGATCTTTAAAGTGTCTCCAAAATCCTATTCAAAAGTTTCCAAAAATGGTCATGTGTAGTTTAGGAACTATGAAAATATCACCATACATCTAGGAATATATTCAAGAGATAAAATTGTAGAGAGAAAAGTTGATGATTCTTCCCATGCATCGATCCTAGAGAGGATTTATAACTTTAAAAAGGTTGTTTTTAGCAGCAAAGTTTCATGTTTCAACCATTTATCTTTCATAGTTTGAGGCCCAAGTTGCAAAACACATGCGAAATGACATTTCGGTTTGTTTTTTACAAAGTGAATGTGTAATTTAGTTGCAATACTACCCAAGACAATGTGATTTCATGGTCAGCTTAATTTAGAATAATATTCATTCTAGTAAGGTGTACAATACAATTTAATAGGGTTAAGTTGATTTATACGCTTTGATATAGGGATTTATGTCTACTCTACTCAAAACATGAATACCCGTATGAAAGAAAGTTATAAAAGAGGAGAAAACACTTCCTTAAAGATGAAGAGGCAATGCAAAGAGGTGTTTTGTGGTTGGTCCACACATTATCCATGGCTAGAGGAATTTTTCAACCAGTTCACGTTCTATAAAAACACTTTCACCATTACTTATAAGTCTGTTTGGGAAATTTAAAAATCATCACATGACCACAAGATCGACCTTCCAAGGTGTTTTAATGGATTTCCATACACAACTCTCTTGCATTCATTTAGGCACATGTTGTAGTATTCTAACAAAGGTTATGGAGTTGGGATTTAAACCTTCCAAAGGAATTTTATTGAAATACCTCTATGCTATTTTCAACAAACCCATTTTGTGTAGATCCATGCAAACATCGCATTCCATATAACCACATTTCTTCGGGGGAATTTATTAAACAGATCACATGCCTTAAGCATGCTTCCACATTTTTCACATAAATCTAACACGGAATTTACAATTAAAATTTATAAAAAAATTCCTTCATTCAATTGCTTGGAAAATGTCCATAACTAGTTTCCAAGATCCCATTTAGGTGTTGATTTAGGAGAGAGTTGGTAAGATAGATGGGGTGAAATAGGGGAATTTGGCCTCGCACCCAATAATATGCCCATCTCTTTTCCGGAATAGGCTAGATGAAAATAAAATTCATTTTGTACTTTAGATGACTTGCGTACCCAACGTGCACTCCCAATTCCTCATCAATATTATCATCGAAAGTATAATCGAGATGCCAACCTTTTGTTGAGCCTAATGCACAAACTTAGGAATGAACTGGAGAAGATAACTCCATTTTTCATCTCATTAGTAAATTAAAAATATGAGATCACATTTATGGTCTTCCACCAATGGTGTCCACCACAACCCGTCATGTTCCAAAAATAAGAAAGACAAAATTAAAACCAAGAAACCCTAATCGAACTCCTTTTTGTCTTATTTGATTTTTTTTACTATCTATTTTAAAAATGTTTTATTTCTTTCTTTATTTTTATTATTTTATTTATTTATTTAGAAAAGATCCATTTCTATATATTATACTCATATTTCTACATATACTTCATAATGAAAACAAACACTAATATTTAAATATACACATTCTAAGATGTCAATAATATCAAACACAATTTCTTACCTCATTTTTTTGTATTGTTAAACTTCATTAACTTCATGCAAAATAATTATAGATAAGATCTTGACACCACAAGACCAAATCATTTCATTTGGATAAAATAAGTTTGTTTAGTTAAAATACTTAATGGGAGGAGGACTTAAAAGAATTCTCTAAGGCATCCATTAAGGGTTGGCTAATGTGTGAGCATAATTCCATGCTAAAACACCAAACCGTGGTTGGGTTAGAAAGGCACTTACAACTTTTGAATTAAAATAAAAAATCACTTAAGTAAAGGTTTAAGATTTCTTAACATAGAATATCCATATCTAATGGGGAAATAAACTTTCATCTAAAACTCGTAAACATAAACCGCAATATGTCTCTCACAAAGGATATTTGAAATCAAACAATTAATACACAAATGCATGTTGAATGGATGAATTGACTAAGTATGAGTTGCGTGTAAAGGTCTAAGGTGTGCACAAGCATAATGGATCGGCACGCAAAGGTTTTCACCCAAGCAGAAAAGTTGGGACTTAGCCAATTTCATCAATCCGTGGCTAAAAATAAGAAAAACAGAGGAAAAGTGGTGTCTAAGAAAGTTCTATATTTAGGTAACATCAGGATGCCTTGGGAAGCACACAAAGGGAGCTAAGGCTGGAAAAAACACATGCAAAGACTAAAAGAGGATCATTTACATGTTAATCTAATAATAGGATTACAAACAAAACTTATATTTAGGTTAATATATTATTAGGATTGCTAGAAAAGCATGCACACTTTATGGCTATTTTTGGATGTAACACATGTTTTCTATTTTGAGAGAACACCTATCTTTAGAAGAGTGCATGTGAAGTGAAGGGAAAGTCCCCACCCCTATTTATATGTCATGGATCTACTGTAGAGAGTACCATGTGTGGATGACATATGTAATCGATACTATCTTTGTAGGATTTTGTGCATGGATCTGTGAATCAATGTAACACTTGATCATGTATTCATATTTCTTGTGACGTAACAAATTTTATTTATGATGGATAATTTTAGTTGGATCTTGGTTGTTGATATGTCTGAGTACGATAATTTAACAATTCGGTTAATCTTTGTTATTATTTAAGTTGTTATATTTCCTTATTATATGTGTTTCCAAGATTATCCGTATGTAGCGCCTCTATACTTGAACATTTAATTTGTTAAGTATAATTATGGATATGCATGTTAAATTCTTGACAAGCAAACACAAAGGAGTGACTTGGTAGTTGTGCATGTTTTGGGTGAGAATTTACATGTCTCGATTGAGGTGCTAGTGTGCATAGTGCTAGTGTGAAATTAAAGACTACATTTTGGTTTCGTTGTTAGGACCTATTTTCAATTTGTCTACCAAGATATTACATGCTACGATGGTGTATCGACTATCTTTGGAGAGTATTGAAAGTTTAGTAGAAGACGAATAATACCGATTTTTGTAGAGGTATAACATTCGACTTGGATTTAATGCGCGTAAGTGGGTGGAGGACAATATTTATCATGAATTGTATGAGATGTTTTTCAACTTCTTCCCAGTAGAGTTGTACTAGTGGTTGGCAACGCATGCATCAAAGAAAAATTGACATCCTAGGCTAAGGATTTGGACACAGGAAGATTATCAAACACTTACCGATGCATATGAGGAGTGGACTAGAGCTATGGATCATTGGTGGGTAGGTGTGTTGCAAAATTATACATTGGAATACATTATTTCTACATATTCATTCTTGGAGGAAGCTTGGTTTAAGTTTTTGTGCGAGCCTAGAGGATCCTATCTATGCGCTATACCTTTGGTAATCAAGCTCTTAATAGTAGAAATGGATTTGGAGAGGTTACTTATGGGTAGCTAAATCCCCACTACACACAAGGGAAAGAATAGGTGCTTGATAAGGATGGAGGCAACCTTTGACATGAGATTGGTATAGATAAGAGAGATGACTGAAGTATATTAAAGTGTGAGAGAGGAAAATTAAGGTAGCATTGTAGTCGAGGAGAATGATGGCTCGCAAAGTTTTTGAAGCTCTCGTGGAAGACAAGGATCCACAACATCAGGCCCTCCTGACTTTGGGTGAGTGCGATACAAAGTCCCCATCGGCTTGAGATGAAAGTGCATTAGAGGAGAGAATTAGAACCACATGCGTGTATCTTATTTAGCTTGGCTACCTAACCCTTACGCTTGGTGTTCCAAATCCAAAGGTATTTTAAGGACAAAATAATGGTAGTAATTAGATAGATACAGGTAGATATCATTTTGTGTTAAATTGGGAGGTACATCGGACTAATGTAACGCACCTATTGTAGCACAACATGCATTGGTGTTTGAGACTTCTATTGCGGATTGTTTACGGTGAGTATCATTAGGACAAGGTATTGACACGAAGACTATTGGAAACACTTTAGTAGGAGCTATGAAAAATCCACATAGTAGGTTTCCAGTTTAGTACTATAATTGGGACTCAAAGAAGCTCATCAACTCGGGCCACAACTGACTCGTATCGGGGATGTGGGAGGACCAGTTAGCCTTCGCACGGAGGGAGCCATGGTGGAGGTTCGGATCTAGATCTAGTGGTAGAGACCATAACCACCACCACAACAATAGCCACCAAACCAACCTCATCAGACCCCACCTCATCAACCATTTCAGCAGACACCTCGGGTTTAATTTGAGATGTCTCTTCATTTTCCGTAATACAAAGGTGTGGAAGATGCAATGAGCACATACACAAGTGCGACTTAGTATGGCATGTGAAGGGGATCATAGCTTTAGATAGAAAGGAAATTTAGTTTTCCACTATGCTCTAAGGGAACGCACATAGTTGGTACAAGAAGTATGACCCACATTAGACTACGGTGGATTATGACACTCTGCATGCAACATTCTTAAATGAGTTCCACATTCCAGAGTTTGAGAAGAAAAACATCAATGTGCTTAAAGATATCAAGCAAGTTTTATCGAGAGTGTAAGACAATATGATGTGTGATTTAAGACATTATTATCCAAATTATCTTTTGACATCCATCTAAGTCAGCATGCATAGTGGTTTGGTGGGGGATTGTTGAATCTCTTCTAAAGGGAATTATATCATAAGACATATACTGATCCGTATGATGTTTTGGAAGAAACTCTGTGTGTTGAAGCAATCAAAAGTGTAGACACGAGAGTTAATCCTTTTCTAGAAGCACATATTGTAGCTATAGCAAAGCAAATTGGAGAAACTATCTCGCCAAATCCACACATGAGACTAAAAGTATTATATCGTGCACGATTTTGAGGTTGAAGGACACACTAAAGATATTTTCCCATGTCAGAATGTACGTGTAGTAATAAAGTCTTGTGAGCTTTATCATAAGAATTATGATGTGTGGAATTTCCTACTCTTACAACACACGATTAAGAAGAACATGTCCATGTATTGTAAAATTTGTGATACCCATACCCATGATACAGTTGATTACAGACTGATTGACCATATCCACAAAGCCATTGAAATAAGATTACGCTAGATTAGTGTGGCGAGTGGCTCAAAGAAGTAAGGAGGAAAAAAAATGAAGAGTGTAACAATGGGGATAATAGGAATGGAGGATTCTAAGGAGGATATTGAGGCTGAGGTCACAATGGTGGTAGTAGAGGGTAGGTTCGCATGAGGAACTTGTTACACTTGTGGGTTGCACGATCATTACCAAAGATACCTATCCATAGAATATAGTTTGCGCATGGTGTGGAAAGCAACATAAGTTAGAAGATTGTCCGGACTGTAAGAGCCCATGAGCAAGGCCAATAAGAAGGACAAGGGCCTAAGGATAATCAAGGTATAACATCTAAATGCTAATCAATGGATGCCTAAGAAGATTTTTTATCCAAATTTGGAGCCCATGTTAGTGACTATTCATGTGATGGTAGCACGCGCGTGTGAGCCTTTGAAGGCTAAAAACCTCATCAGTAAAGAGGATATTATACATGCTAAGTATACAGATGATATGCACCGAAGGAGGTATATTAAGAGAATATGGGAGTAATCAAAGAGACACATGATGAAATACAATTCTTAAAGGAGCAGTGTGAGAAAAAGAGTGTGCAAAGAATGCTAAGATCCTACAAAAGGATGTGGATAATGTAAAAGAGATATGTAAGTGTTGTGCTGCAGAAAATATCATCCCATTGTTAGTTGAATGATGCGTGAGAAAGTACCATGCACTAGAGTTGAGAATGAGAAAAATATACTACATACAAACTTTCCACCACAAAACCATGAGTATGAAAAGGAAATCAATTTGGATAGAATGATTGATGGGTGGTTGGTAAGAATATCTTGATAGATACAGATACTAAAGTGAATGTACTAACTTTGGATGTATGGAATCAGATGGGGAGACCTACATTACATCCATCCTTAAATGTGTTGTATATGGAAAACAAGATGAGGGATATGCCTATTAATGTTTTGAAATACGCCTCTATTACAATTTGGGGATCCAAGTTTATTGAGACTTTGAAGTATTAGAACTTGCTTTGAAGCAGAAAATTTTCCAACACTACTTGGGAGGCCCTGTGTTATGTGAATCATGTAGACCCATAATTTAATAAATGATACATTAACTTTGATAATAAGGATGATTGCGTTATTATACCATTAGATGAGGTAAGAGCCACGCCTTATGTTGAGCCTCGAGTGAAGATGAGTTAAATATAATTTACATGTGCATAGTACATGATCCTAAGACTATGGAACTATCAAAGGAGGAAATTCTTCGGTGGGAAGACAAGCGGTTAGTCAATGACACTACAAGTGTTGCTTGTGATAACTGGGCCCATGACACGTATGAGATGGTCGAGCATGAGATGAAAGGAAGATTCACTAGAATGATCCGCCATGCATGGTTAGGCGCATGGGGAAAGTTAGGTTACCAAAATATACCAGTGAAGTGAAGCTTGACTCATTCTTATGTGTTATGGAGGAACACTGGAAGAATGAAGGTGATTAAAGAAATATGTTGATTTATACCTTGCATGGGTAGTCAGTACACTGGTGGGAAACAGACAAAGATAACTTGTTGGGTCCATGAGAAGTGAGAATTACTTTTTCAACAATGTTCACTCGAAGCAATGCACCTATAGTTATCGATGAGTATCATGGGAAGACTCTTGCTTTAGCACACATTCATAACTATGAGATACAATGGATATAAGGCGTGGAGGCTTTACTACCATCTCTGTGGGTGCATAATTTCTATTCCACTTTGTGAGGCTGCACTCATATATGGTATGTGCATGCTTGAGCTCGAAAGAGAGGCTAAGCTAGGGATATATGATTGTATGTCCGGCCCATATATTTTATTTTTTTCTAATAAACCTCTAATACATGAAGCATTGTAGATCATGAAGTGCATCATATTGAGGGATAACGTGAAGTAAGAAGAGATAATGCTTGAATTACTTAGATAAATTGACCCTGAGGCGCACAAAGACATATTGGAGACAAAAGAGATACAAATGAGTCATGCCTAAAAGGAAAAAGAAAGGGTAAGGATTATATACATGATTGATGATGAATAAATGGAAAACCTTGATGTTAGCCATATAGAAGGTGCACGCAAACTATTAGACATAACGATGAAAAGGCCCGCGTGTACCATGCACCCATGAAGACAAAGAAAGTTAATATTGTACGAAGATGTACCCAAGAAGGCCATTATTAGTGATTACTAGTAATAGCAGAGGTGGAAAAGATCAATGAACTCTTGTGCAAATTTAAGGGTCTATTCCCACGAGGTTACCATGAGTTGAAAGGAGTGAACCCATTGGGAGAAATGAATATTATGATGAAGGAAGGTGTGTGCTCAGTTCAGAATATGCCTAATAGGATGAATCCAAACTTGCGTGTATGGGTCAAGGAAGAAATAGATAAAATGATTATGATTGGAATCATTGATCCAGTTGAATATTCTGAGTGGGTTAGTCCCATGGTAATCAGTATCAAGAAAGATGGGCGGATTAGGATTTTTGTGGACTACAGAGAACCGAATGCTTCATGTGTGACCGACCCTCTTCCCACCACATTCATAGAAGAAATCCTTGAATATGTTGCTGGGCGTGAGATATATTCTTTTACAGATGAGTTCTCAGGCTATCATCAGGTGCACATCACAAAAGAAGACTAGGAAAAGACCAATTTTACCACAGAGTGGGGAAGTTTTGTATATACAGTTATGGCTTTTGGACTGAAGAATGCATCGACAATATTCTCATGCATTGTGCAAGCCTTTCATGACTTTATTAAAAAGTTTTTATAAGTGTATTTGGATGATTGGATTATTTATGGTTTAATCAAGGATCACTGTGATAATCCGAGGCTCATGTTTGAGAGGTGCAGGCATTTAAATATCTCTCTCAACATTAAAAGTGCATCTTTGCTACACCTTTTAGAACTCTACTTAGGCACATCATTTGCAAGGAAGGATTATTGGTAGACCCAACCAAGGTAGCTATGATTCTGGGATTAGAAGAGCCTACCAATCAAAGTGAAGTGCACAATTTTTTTGGGGCATACTGGTTATTATAGAAAATTTATTAAGGGATATGCAAATATTGCCATGCCCCTAGAAGAGTTACTCAAGGAAAAAGGGAAATTTCATTGGGGTGATGCATAATAATAGACATTTGAAAAATTGAAGGAGAAGCTTACCACTACACCTATTCTACTCTTTCATGACTTTATTCACAAGTTTTTGCAAGTGTATTTGGATGACTAGATTATTTATGGTTTAGTCAAGGATCACCGTGATAATCTGAGGCTCATATTTGAGAGGTGTAGGTAGTCAAGTATCTCTCTCAACATTAAAAGTGCATCTTTGCTACACCTTTTAGAACTCTACTTGGGCACATCACTTGCAAGGAAGGATCATTGGTAGACCCAACCAAGATATCTGTGATTCTAGGATTAGAAGAACCTACCAATCAAAGTGAACTATGTGAATTTTTTGGGCATACTGGTTACTATAGAAAATTGACTAAGGGATATGGAAATATTGTTGTGCCCTGAAGATTTGTTTAAGGAAAAAGGGAAATTTTAATGGGATGACGTTCAACAACAGGCATTTGAAACATTAAAGGAGAAGCTTACCACTACACCTATCCCACACTTTCCTTCATGGAACAAACACTTTCATGTACATGTTGATGCTTCTAGCACAAAAATTGGTGCAATATTGACACATCATGGAGATGGAAATATAGATCACCCCATTTGCTTTGCAAGAAGGAAGTTAACACCAACAAAGTATAATTATACTACCACTGAGCGCGAGGCATTGTCTATGATCTACGCGCTTCATAAGTTTTGACAATACTTGTCGATACACCATTTATTTTCTATACAGATCATATGACATTAAAATATTTCATCAAAATGCTTTCTTTACAAGAGTGCATCTATAGGTGGATACTCCTCTTTCAGGAGTTTGAATTCACTATTATTATCAAACCATGAAAGAGAAATTCATGGCCTAATCATCTATGACATATCAATTTTGGTGAGAATACACAAAGTATTGAGGACACAATGTCCGATGCGTAGTTTTTAGGTTGAACCGCACACCTGCAGATTTGGTAGACATAGTAGTATTCTTGTGCACTTGATTGGTGTTAGAAGGGATGAAGTCCTTGGAAAAGAAACAACTTACTATATTTGCAACACCTTATCGGCTGATTGGTGGAGACTTGTACAAGATGGGTAGAGATGAGGTCCTGCACTAGTGTGTTCTCGAGCATGAGCATGAATCCATTATGGAGGAGGCTCATGGTGGAATAACAAAAGGACATTATGAAGGTGACACAACCGCATGCAAGATCTTGATGTCACGTCTTTTGTGATAAACTTTGTACAAAGATGTTAAGGATTTTGTGAAAGCATGTGATCATTGTTAGCGTATTGGAAATCCCGGAGTAGAGATGAAATGCCACTTAGACCAATTACAAGCATATAACCCTTCAAGAAGTGGGATATTGACTTTATAGAACCTATTGTACCACCCGCGCGTAGGACCGGGGCACACTACATCATTACTTATACATATTATCTAACAAGGTGGGAAAAAGTGGCACCTATAAAATATTACACTAGCCATTACAAAGAAGGTTCCTTTGGGAGAAAATTATTAATGGGTATGGTTGTCATGTTAAGATTGAAAAGTGACAGAGGAACCCATTTCTTAAATGAGACAATCAGAATTTTATTAGTAGAGTTTATGGTCGCGTACCATAAAACTACTCCTTATCACCCTCAAGTGAATGGTACTATTGAAACTTTCAAATTTTTTTGGCCAAATTCTTATGAAGATTTGTGATGTTGGACGAAAGGATTGGGATGATAAAGTCTCATTTGTACTTTGGGATTACATGACCAATTATAAAATATTGAATAAGGCCACACCCTTTCACTTGGTGTTTGGCACAAGAGGCGGTTGTATGCATGCTAAACTAATTAAGCTAATTTAAATGAAACTAACACCAAGTATCTTTAAAGAAAAATTAATCTACCATTAACATCATGATAAGAGCTTAAATAAAATAACTACTTCTAATGCATAAACATGAAAATAATCACGTAATGCTAAGCCATTCCTACTCTTTTGTGATTGCTACTTAAAATATGAACCTAATTAGATCATTAAGCAATCAAATTTGTGTTGTTTGTCTCAAGAATGAGGATGAGATCTCACCAAGAAATGGATACAAAGCCATATTTGGATCTTCCCATACTACTCAATTTGAGAGAATGGATGCAAGAGATGAAGAAGCTATTCCAAAACAATGGAGAATGCTCAAATCAAAATGCCTATAGGTTTCACTAATCAAAGTGTGGTGTAAGTTTGAGAGGAAGGAGCTTGGTCCTTTATATAGCTTACCTATTTGGGAAAGGCTTGTAAATTAGTGGATGTGGGACAAAGCCCAAAGAAGAAATACAAAGGATAAACATGTTTAGAAGAATTAACAAAGGATGTGCAACTCATGGGAGTTGGAAATGGTTTAATTAATCAAATAAGATTAATTAATAGGATAGGATAAGCTTATAAAATCTATTTAGAGATGATTTAGAGGGAAATTAACATGATTTGGACGATTAAGAGGGAAGTTAACCAATAAAAGGGTTTATTGATTAAATAGAAGGCTTAATTAATTAATAATGGTTAATTAATGATTTAAAAGTGGATTATAACTAACGAAAGGTCATTAATTGGCATCCAGAGTGATGGGAAGGATAATTAATTAATGAAATGTAATTAATTAATGGAAATGAAGGGGAATGTTAGTTAATTAGTAGAAAAGTGCTAATTATTACGAAATGACGGGAAAGAGGATAATTAGTGCAATTTTAGTATTAAAACTACGTAAGCAGATTTTAGGTGTCTACATTTTCCCCTCTTTGGGGTGGCGAATGAGACACAACTTCAAAGATAGTAGACAAGTATAAACAAGTAAATTTGACGGAGTGAAAGAAAAATATTAGTAGAATGAAGGATGCCTCCTCGGATGTCGATGAGGTGATGGAAGAGGTTGATCAATGATCAAAACAAATAGAAGAAACAAGGGGAGGAAGGGGGATAAATATGATCCCTATTGCCTAGGTGTTGTGGAAGAAAAAGTGTGATAAAAGAAAATGATAAGGAAGAAAAATGAAGATAAAGAGAATGGAGATAGCTTTCATCTAGCTGATGTAAAAATAACTTTATTTCATCATTTGCTTATGATCTACGTCATCGGCCTTTTATTATATATAAACATACAAAAAGTGTAAAATGACATGAAAAGCTATAATACTAACATTTGTTCATTGCTAAAACACTAACTCGATGCAACATACATAGCATAATGTAATACGAGAAAGTAAACAAGCTAACTTGACAAAGAAATAAGTACAAACACACATACTCAAACAAATAACATTCAAGACCGTTGCACCAATGTTTTTGTTATCAAGCTTCAATTCCCAAATGTTTGAGTTAACGATAAGGGTTAAGAATGGAACACCAAGCAAGGATACATGCGAGGTGAATAAATGGAGGACATATGGATCCTATGAAAAGAAAATTTGCACTATGAAATAGTACCAAACAACTCGTTTGTGCAAGGGAGTACAAACATAGTAAGAAAACCAACTTTTGTTAATGGAGATATATCGATATGATCTGCATGAGTCGCTTTTACGAGAACAAATGAGGACCAAAGAAAGATGTTTTGTAGGAATTTTTTTAAATTTTGAGGATGATGCATCTAATACAAGCTTCAACCGCATGTATGTTGTTTACCAATTTTTAAAAAATTTTGAATTTCACATTTTTTTGATTTTGGATTTTTACCAATTTTTTTGAATTTTTACATTTTTTTGGAGTTTTGCGCTTTACCAATTTTTTAGATTTTTAAATTTAAGAAGAAAATGATATAGAAAATGACAATGTACGTGGACATCGCCAAAAACACTGGGAAGTAAAAATGCCCTGTAGAAGACAAGGGCGCCGGGAGGCAAAAATATGCCATAACATAGCGAAAAATGATCAAAAATGATTATTTAATAAAAATAATCATCGAACCAGTTGTAGAAGAATATAAAAGAATCATGACGGTCCTCTAGCACTTTGGGGGTGAGAGAAATGACGAACTAGGGAAAAATGACTATAAATAACGGACAAGAGGGGTAAATTATATCACGGCTAGTTATTTATTACATAGCCCTTTGAGTTTTAGCGAGTAAATTTCTTTGAAATTTGAGAGAGATGGCAAAAATGTGAGGCATGGACACCATGCAGACCAAGTTCGAGAGTACATGAGGCCTCTTGCGGATGGTGCACCGGTATGTAAACCTAATTTTTAAATTTTGAAGTCATTTAATAGAATTTATTGCTAGGGCAAAAGCACGGGTTGACACTAGCCCAAGTCCTCGGTTGTGTTAGTGTAACCAGATTGCGCTAGCTCAAAGGGCTTACACTAGCATCAAAACACACAAGTTAGCGTTGAATTGTTTTTAGGGCTAGGTCGTGGTTGCATGCTAGCGTGAAAAATGGATAATCTAGTGTAACTAGGGGTGCGTTAGTGTAGGCTTACGCTAGCGAAAAAAAAGTTATCGTGAAAAAGGCTTATGATAGCACATGCTTGTGCTAGTGTTGAAGGGTTTGCGCTAGTGTAAAATGGCTTGCGCTTGCACAAGAATAAATTGAATATTTTTAGAAACACCTAGCAATGAGTAAAATAATGCAGATAGTTAGAATATCTTAGGAAGATATTATTAGAAGAAAATGATTTTAATGATGTGTTGTACGATTTGGCGCAGTGAGATTGTGCAACTTAGATGTATGTGAGCGACATGGGAACCTTAGAGCCTATGAGTAGAAATTCACACAAAAAGATTAGATTTTATTAACTACAACCTTGGAGGCCACTGCCTCAAATATATTGTACATGATGCCTTGGATTACACTAGATCAAGCCCTCCCGACTCGCCTTAACAGAGAGATTGTGAGTGAGAGCCATAATTTTAGACTACTTCGGCGTGATGACGATCACGTTAGAGGATGTACATCGGATCCTCCAAGTTCGATTGAGGGCAGCTTGGTAGGGTATGATGAGGATCATACCCAAATTATGGATTACATATGGGACATGTTTTTCAGATCGGGACATACCCTAGAAGGGTATGGTAGTACTTGATTTATAGCTGATTTGAAGATAAAAAATTGTGAGGATACTTATTTATTTGATGGCATTTATCAACGACTACTTGTTTCCGATAAGACGAAACACACTTCCCGCTTGATTGACAGGAGTTATACGCATGCGAGCTTATAGATGGTAAGGTCTTTTGTTGGGGTCAATGCATCTGGCCCACATGTTGTTTGACCTACATTTTATATCATATCAAGGCATGAGGAGAGTGGGACCATATACATTATTACAAATCGGGCACTGGGACCACATTGTTATTGGTCACCCACATGGAGTGTTATGAGTCGGGGCTCTAGATGAAACATCTTACATGGGATGGGAGCCACTAGACAAGGATATTCACTCGACATGGGTGATACAACATATTCTATATGGGAATTCGATGACTTTCGTGTTCGTATGATCACTTGATGACCATACGAGCTATACCAATGGAGAGAGGATGTTTGAGAGCTCAAGACTATAGAGGTAGTGTTGATGCAAAATCACAAGCACCCCTGGACGCACATCGCTTCTAGGTTGATGTTCGGCATCCAGGTGTGATTGCACAACATGGAAACCTCTCTCGAAGCATGGGACTTGTAAAACCGAGAGAGGAATCTCCAGAGAAGGCAGTTCCTGCTCCTAAACTACCCGCCACAAGCTATTCCAAAGTGCAAAGCTAATCTAATCCTAATCTAACCATGCCAAGGAGACAGAGAGAGAGAGAGAAAGGAAAAGAACAAAAGCCTACACTAAAACGGTGATACACCAGAGAAGGAGGATGTTGAACATCTATCAAAACTGCCATGGGACAAAGAGAGGTGAGCCATTGGGAAGGATGGACAAGCATCACAAACCCAAGGATAGATTTCACACGTAAAATGTCCCAAAACTCCATGAACACAAATTCTCCGAACTCGCAATGAACATTCAAACATGCACAGACACTCCGCAATGAAGAGAGGTAAGAAGAAGATAAGCAAAAACGAGAGAGGATGGACAGATGCATCACAGACACGTTTTGTTGCTCCAGTGAGGTTTGCATGTAACATCATTCCATTAATGGTAAAAGGCAGAACGCCATTACGGAGAAAAGGGAGGAGGTCCGAACTCCATTTTCAACCCTAGAGAAGAAAAGAAGGGAGGCAGAGCAGAAAGAATGAACCACTTGTAATGTCTCTCTTTTTAAGAAGCCCCTCCTTATAATTTATATGAAGAAAAGAGAGGGAGAAGAGAGGAAATCTGAAATCTGCCCCAACCACCTCCATACCGCATTTAAAACAATCTCATTATGGCGGTAGGTGAGAACCTCAAAGAAACCCCAAAAGTGGCGAACTGTATTTTACCTTTTTAAGAATTTGTTCTCACCCAATTAAAGATATCTAGTTGTAGTTAGATTGCAGAGGACCTCGTAGGCTTTCCGAAAAGTCCAACCTTGCGTGAATCCAAGCTCCCACTCAAAAGTTATGGCCATCTCAATATCTCGCGCTGTGGTCTCGCTTCTGCCAAAGACTCGAATGTTGCGCTCTCGAAGGTGCGCCAAAGGCGCGTCTATGTTTGTGTCGACAACTATTTCCGTGCACCACAAAGCGCAAATATGTTTGTGTCGACAACAAGCTTTCGTGCCAAAGGTGCAAATATGTTTGTGTCGACAATCGCTTAAAATGCGCCAAAGGTGCAAATATGTTTGTGTCGACAATCAAGCTTTTCCGTCGCCACAGCACAAATATGTTTGTGTCGACAATCAAGCTTTCCGTGCGCCAAAGGCGCAAATATGTTTGTGTTTCGACAATCAAGCTTCCGTGCGCCAAAGGCGTGTCTATGTTTGTGTCGACAATCAAGTTTCCATGCACCAAAGGTGCAAATTCCTTCATGTCGACACTCTCTGCGTGCACCTCTTACTTGTGCTTTGGCGCGCCTTTTTCGTGTCGACATCCTTTGTGGTGCGCTCTTACTTGCGCTTTGCGCGCATTTTTCGTGTCGACATCCTTTGTGGTGCGCCTCTTACTTGCACCTTGGCGCAACAAACATCGCTTTGAGCTTCTTTGATTTCCATATCCTTCGTTGTCTATATCTACCCAGGGGGAGATATATACAATGTAGATCATTTCATTATTGGCAGTCGTAGTCATATCACCGAGTGGTATAAAGTTGTCTAATATAGAGACAATTGGGCCTCATCCAACTCCCATGAGTTGCACATCGTTTGTTAATTATTCTAAACATGTTTATCCTTTGTATTTCTTCTTTAGGCTTTGTCTTGCATCCACTAATTTACAAGCCTTTCCCAAATAGGTGTGCTATATAAAGGACCAATCTCCTTCCTCTCAAAATTACACCAAAATTTGATTAGTGAAACCTATAGGCATTTTTATTTGAGCATTCTCCATTGTTTTGGATTAACTTCTTCATCTCTTGCATCCACTCTCTCAAATTGACTAGTATGGGAAGATCCAAATATGGCTTTGTATCCATTTCTTGGTGAGATCTCATCCTCATTCTTGAGAAAAACAACAAAATTTTTATTTCTTAATGATCTAATTAGGTTTATATTTTAAGTAGTAATCACAAAAGAGTAGGAATGGCTTAGCATTAGGTGATTATTTTCATGTTTATGCATTAGAAGTAGTTATTTCCTTTAAGCTCTTATCATGATGTTAATGGTAGATTAATTTTTCTTTGAAGCTACTTGGTGTTAGTTTCATTTAGATTATCTTAATTAGTTTATCTTAATGTTTTGCATACACTTGGCATTCTTCCTTTGTACATCCCATTTATCATTGGGGGCATCCACGTTTCTTCATTTTCTTGCACATAGCTTTGGAAAACTTCTAGAAAATCACAAAAACATTTGTATAACTTTTGAAAATCCCAAAACATTCAAATGTGTTTAAGTTGGAAAAATCAAAACATTAAAATATGTCTCATAGAAAACTCAAAAACAATATAACATTGTCTCGAGATAATACCAAAAACAACGCAAAACATTTCAAAATTGTCTTGCAAAAACAAAGTAGTAGTTTGCTTACTTTAGTTGTTTGTTTATACATAGTTTTATTGGTTTTCCTTTTTGTATTGTTTGCTTTAAATTGGATTCATTTGTTTTTTTAGATTAAGTGTTACTTTAATTTGTTGTGAATTTCATTGGGTTCATTTTTATCTTGCATGCTTGTATATTGTTGTGTTTTTTTATGAGATTTGATTAATTTGTGCTTGTCTTTTTACTTGTACAATTTTTTATCATTTCATCATCGGTATCATCTATCATCACATCTAAACATAATCACATATCAATAAATTCTAAGCTACATCATCATACAAATGAAAAATACACATGTATACTAAGGTAACATCATATAATATCATCAAAGAGGGGCAAGAGGGATTATCTTTATCCCCCCTCGTTATAGACCATAATAAAAACATGGGCTAAACATGATATCTCATAAAACAAAATGTGATACAATAAACAAGTCCATCATCATATATCCATATCAATATCAATGTCCATATACAAAATGTGTCTCGATATACATCAGATACAATATACACCATCATGGGCATGGATAAAAAAGTGCCTTCATCTTGAGGCATAATAAAAAACAATATATATATATATATACACACACACACATACATCTAATCAAAATTGTGCCTTCATCATGAGGCATACATCAAAAATAAATACATCAATAAGTGATTCAATTATGTCTCTCGACCCACACCAAGACTACCTTGTCGCCGAGTTAGACTACCTATCCTAGAGCCATGTGGAGGCATTTGCTGATATGGACCCTGTGGTGGCGGCATCTGTTGTCTTGAACCTCCCTACTAAGGAGAGGGCATTTGACTTGACTGGATGACTGGATGGCCTATAAGATCTAGATATAGACTAGATACCAACAATCTAACTAAAGGGTATATCCCTATATCCCTCTAGAATGGCCCAATGATATAATGTTATATAATAGACAACTTCATCGGTGGTTGTGGAAAAATAAAATATTAAGTCCTGAGCACCTGATGCTACAACCACATGCTAGAGTGTGTCACACTCTCATATCGAGTCTAGCCACATCTTCCTATTTTAGTTATTTCCTCAAAGCATCCCGATCTCATGTACCCCGGTCAACTGCAGGGGGATTTTTGTGGTGTTCAGGAGGTGAACCCCATCCTCCACATGCTTTGGAATATATAGTGGAGACCCCACCCATCTCCTCCATCCATGCCTATCGACATCGTGGACTCACTACTTGAGCTAGTGAGGCTGAAACTTGTATAATCACCTATTGTACCATAGGTATCTAAACTCATGGTTGCGGTTGCATTGTGCATGGGGTGGTGGTATATGTTGTTGTGGAGGAACCTATGGAAGAGGACCTTATGGTTGTTTTAGCTACCTTGGAACCTATACCAATGAGACATATTTTTGGGTTGGCCTCGTGCACTTACCCCTTCCTTAGCCTCAAGCTGACCCAATCTCACTCTATCTCTCAAATCCTGGGCATGTAACCCCTGTTCAAACAGAAGTTATGCTTGCATATATGGCTTCATATAGAATGGTAATCCACATCAAAAGAACTGTGGCGTACCAAGGATCATAATCTAGAGTGGTCCTGTGTTCTACAATCTTAGGTCATGCTACCCATGGTTGTGGGACAACACCACCAAACCGCTCAGTGCTCCATGTTGTCGATCTAAGGTTTGAACTCAAAAGTCTCTTGTGATCTATGCTTAATTAATCAAATAAGATTAATTAATAGGCTAGGATAAGCTTATAAAAGATATTTAGAGATGATTTGGAAGGAAATTAGTATGATTTAGAGGATTTAAGAGGGGAATTTAGCCAATAAAAGAGGTAATTAATTAAATAGAAGGCTTAATTAATTAATGATTTAAAAGTGAATTATAACTAACGAAAGGTCCTTAATTAGCATACAGAGTGATGGGAAGATTAATTAATTAATGGAATGTAATTAATTAATGAAAATGAAGGGGAATGTTAGCTAATTAGTGGAAAAGTGCTAATTATTATGGAAATGACAGGAAAGAGGATAATTAGTGCAATTTTAGTATTAAAACTACGTAAGCAAATTTTAGGTGTCTACAACTATGCTACCAGCTGAATTCATGTTGTCATCCCTACGTATTACACATGCAGTGGATTATATGATGAACAAACCGTTAATGAGAACATAAAAACTAATGTAATCGGATGAGTGGCGCACCTCAAGCGCTGGAGCCGTAATACTAAGAAGGTGTGATAGAAGGCTTGACATGATAAGGACATTAATAATACATCATTTGAAGTTGGAAAGATGGCCCTTCTCTATGACTCCAAGTTTTCGTACCACCCAAGGAAATTAAAGGTGCATTGGTTGGGACCTTTTATAGTAACCAAGATACTTAAGTTAGGTGCATGTCAATTATAGGTGTTGGATGACACCATGTTTCCTAGTTACTTCAATGGGAGTAGGATGAAGCCCTACTATAAATAAGCTTCTTGGTGTTTGTAATAAGGCAGTATTACCACTTAGATTATATTTCCTTTCCATGTTTTGATTTCCAGTTGTTTTTACTTTGTTTTTTTGTAATAAGTACTCTTACACATAGGAAGGTGATTATTATCTTTTGAGTTCATGCCCTGAGGATCACACATACTTTTAGTGTGGGGTAGAAGCAGGTGTCTAGAAGTAGGTATCTATTGAGAAAAGACAAATTGAATACTATAAGGTACTCGAGAGAAAATATAGTGATGCATGTGACATAAAAGGAAAGGAAGGTGCTCAGTGAATAAGAATTATGAAGGCGCAAGGGTAGAGAAAGATGTTGCAAGTATTGAAGAAATATGGTGCATAACATGAGTTTCTCGGATGGAAACCCATGCAATAGAAGATGGCGCTAGTATAACATGAGGGAGGAAATAATAGGATATAGTGCTCGGAATATGGCATAGAGGAAGAAGGCTTACGACAACAAGAAGGGCGCACATGGATGTCTTCATCTTGGGAAGTAGTAAAGGTGCTAGAAGGTTATGATTTCCACATGTGCAAAAATGAGGTATAGAGGAAAGAAAAATGTGCCTTAAACGAAAAGGTGTTTTAAATGGAAAACATACTTTAAAAGTTTTAAAATGAGAAAACACATTTTAAAATGAGTGAAGTAAGGCGGTGGAATTTTTAAAGTACAAAAACCTATAAAAAGGGGGAAAACCGAGTTATTTGTCACCTTGCATTCAAAGATACTTGAGAAACCAAATGACCTAGTACGACAAAGTGAATTGAGTGAGGATAAAACCTAAGTAGTGTGCAAGAGATCTAGAGATCCTTGTGAGAATTTTGAGTGGGAGAGGAAGCATGGGAAAATTAGGGTTTGTAGGTTGAGTGGATAGGGTTTGTAGGTTTTGAAGAATGGTTGCGAGAGTAGGTTCCCTAGGGAAAATGATTGAGCACAATGACACCTAGAGTAACTAAGACATCACCCAAGAATACAGGAAAGGGTTGAACAAAGAGGGTTGAGGTCGAGGACTCACCGGCAGATATTTACTCAAAATGCAACACCCCCAAGAGTAATTAAGGCACAAACATGGAAATCAGAGCTCACAAAGTGCCGATAAATGAGTTCAATCACAGTCTATAAGAAATGAGGTGAATTTGAATGCAGACATGTTACAAGAGTTTTCGAGACATAAATGAATAATGGAAGATACTTGGTTGATGATTTGGTGAGAAGAACCCTCGAGAAGGTTGGGGTCCTCTAGCTCTTTGAGATGATTTTCTTCACCAAAACCACACACCTCTTCCAATGGCTCATGTCTAGGGTACATGAGGACTATCTTTACTTCGCGGGATGAAGAATAAGGATAAAAACCCAACTTATTAGTTAGGTCACAAGGTTTTGAGAGATAAGAAAAGACCTAGTCCTAGACATGTGCGTCAACATATGAAGATCCTAGCTTGAAAAAGGAAGAACCAGACATGAGTCTACAAAATGAGAAGTCACCAAAGTGTGAGGAAACACATAAAGAGGATAAGGGTATTGATGACACCTAAGTGATTAAGGAAGATAAGGGCACATCAGAGAGACCAACATAAGACCTTTCACACCAAGGAAAAAATAGATGAAGGCCAAGGTAAATTAGATGAAAAGAGCTCCCGATCTCTACACATGGATTTTGTAGATGATCCCACCAAGGTACTAAGGGCAATATTCTAGTGTATGGTCATGAAAAAGAAGCTGTTTGGCTAGAACTTGTTTGATCAACATGGAGGGATCTCACGCAAAAGAATATGTTGTCTTGGAATATACACACGCATGTAGAAGATCCAAATTTTGAGATAAAAAAAAAATCCCTTACCACTCAAGATGAAGAAACATCTAATTAAGAAGTATAAGCATGTGGACCCAATGTCCCTTAACTGATGAACATGTGTGCAACACCTTAAATAAGATGCCTTCTAATGTAACATGAAGAAATATGGATCAAGGGGAAACCATGAGGTTCTTGATGGAAGATAAGAAGAATAAGGACCAAAAATTGGAGAGCATGAAGACGACCTTAAGGGAGAACATAAGCACACAAAAGAGGCTTATGAAAGGGTGTGTGCTCTAGTAAAATAAAATTCTAGTACATGCCCAACCTTGGTGAGCCGTGGACGGAGTGACTATAATGATGAGATGGAATATCTTGAAGACCTAGTTAGGATGTTATTGGTGAACATAAAGAGTGGCGTGGGGCCATATTCGAGGAGTTGGTTGAGGAAAATAAAAGGAATAAGGTGACTATGGAAGTAATAATAATCGATATCAAGGTCTACTCGCACAACTCAAGGAGGTTGGTAATAAAGCTTAATTGGATTTTTATATATGTCAAAAATGCAACCCCATCCTTAGTGCGAGAGTGACTAATGAAGAGGTAGAACTCAATGTCATACAAGTGAAGACAATGACCAAAAAAATTGAGTGAACCAAAGTTATGGCGGAATTTTCGAACATAAAGAACTCATCAAGGGAAAAGAAGGAAACCCTTGAGTTCCGTGATTAAGAAACTTGCACTCGTGATGGAACACATGGATATGATAGAAGGGGTGATCATGGAATTAAGTGTGGTCATACAGAGCTAAAAGAAAAGGTAGATGAAATAACACCCGAATAAATACAAGGAATTGTAGAGGTGATGCCCAGAAAGCAATAGAAGAGATCGATGAATGGAAGAAGCTAGAAGGGGAGTTAGATGCTTTGATATCCTGTAGCTCCTTAAATAGTCCGAAGTATAGAGAAGTATGTGCGAGGATGATTTTTTTATTATTATGATCATGGTACTTAAGTATTATTCATTATTCTTTGAATATTATTGAATTTATACATTCTTTTGAGGAAAGATGGATTAACCATTCACGAGGATGATAATGAAATTAGTGTGAAGTAATGTTGAATAGATGAATAAACTAAGTATGAGATGCATGTAAAGGTCTATGGCGTATGTGATGGAGGAACACACAAGTAGAATGGATTAGCATTCAAAGGTTCACACCCGAGTAGGAAAATTTAGGACTTAACAAATTTCATCAATTCGTGGCTAAAAATAAGAAGAAAAAGGAGAAGTGGCGTCCAAACAAGTTCTATATTTAGGAAGCATCAGGATACCTTGGGATGCATGCAAAGGGAGCTAAGGCTAGAAAAAGAACATGTAGATACTAAAATAGGATCATATAGGAGTAAATCTAATAATAGGATTAAAAACATAACTTATATTTAGGTTAATCTATTATTAGGATTGCTAGAAAAGCATACATGGTTTATGGCTTATTTTGTATGTAACACATGTTTTATATCTTGAGAGCACATCTATCTTTAAGAGAGTACATGGGTGGTGAAGGGAAAGTCCCCACCCCTATTTATATGTCATGGATCTACTGTAGAGAGTACCATGTGTGGATGAAGGATACAATCAATATTATGTTGTAGGATTTTGTGCATGGATTTACGAATCGATGTAACACTTGATCATGTATTCAAATTTCTTGTGATGTAATGAATTCATTTTATGATGGATGATCGTGCTTGGATATTTCTTGTTGATATGTATGAGTATGGTAATTTAATAGTTCATTTAATCTTGGTTATTGTTTAAGCTGCGATATTTCCTTATTATATGCATTTCCAAGATGATCTGTATGTAGTGGATTTATACTTGAACATTTACTTGGTTAAATATAATTATGTATATGCATGTTAAATTCTTGACAATAAAACATGAAAGAGGGACCTAGTAGTTGTGCACACTTCAGGTGATTATTTAGATCTCTCTAAATGAGGTGCTAGTGCGCATAGTGCTTGTGTGAAATTAAAGACTACAATGCACCATAAGCAATAAAAACTACAGAAAAATAGAAGTAATCAAATAAACACAAATCAAACCTCAATCGCAACCTTATTAAAAACCTCAATAATATTTTGAAGCACTTGGACTTCTAAAATATTAAGATTTGAATTATTGTGGGCGCTCTTGATCAATTCTCCAAAGGATGAATGTAAATACTATGATCTTCGATACATAAGGATGTGGATGTTAAATTGGTAGAATTTGGCTATAATTTTCATAAACTTCTAGGGATGAGTTTACAAAGGAATGAAAAACATTTAATAGTAAAGGGTGAGGTCATGGAAAGTGGATCAAATTTTGAGTGAGCTTCGGGTTAATAATTGTAATTACCCTGAATAACAAATAGACTTGTTTTGTGCAATTTGAGATTTGAAGGGGCAATGGACATTGGACTTTATTTAAGGAAAGGTGGTTGTACTCAGAACTTCATTTCCTCCACATTTCTAAGATTATAGAAGTGGATTCCAAGTGGAGTTTACTAGTATGGGGAAGTAGAGTCTAAGTAGGGTCCAAGTGGAGTCTAAGTGGCAGTTTGACTAGGAAAATAGGTGTATTTTCCTAATTAACTAATTTAATTGGCTAGAAAGTGTGCAAGATAATTAATTAACCATTTATTTAATAAATGTTGATTAAATTAGCTAAGGTTGTGCTAGGAACTAATTTAATTAATCCCAATGGTGACCGCACATGAATTAATTAATTTAATTAATCAATCATGAGGGGATGAATAACAAGATGTGAACTCGGGATAAATTGGAAATAAGTATGTGGTTTTGGGGTTTCTACATTCCCCCTCTTTAAAGTGTTATTATGTAAGCAATGAAAACTATATAAAAACATAAGCAAGCAAATAAACACATAACAAACCTCAAATGAAACTTTCTTGCAAATCTCAAGAATATTGTGAAGCACTCGAACTTGTAAAATCTTAAGATTTGAATGATTGTGAGTGCTCTTGATCAATTCTCCAAAGGATTAATAAAATGATACAAGATTTGATACACAAGGATGTGGATGTCAAATTGCTAGAAGCTAGATATAATTTGCATAAGCTTCCAGGGATGAGTTTACAAAGGAATGACCAACATTTTATAGTTGAGGGTGAGGCCATGAAAAGTGGATCAAAGTTTGAGTGAGCTTTAGGTTAATAATTGTAATTTCCTGAAATAACAAGTAGACTTGGTCTGTGTAATTGTAGATTTAAAGGGGTAATGGACAATTGAATTTATTCAAGGAAAGGTGGTTGACGCGTGCAACTTCATTCCTCCACCTTTCTAGGATTCTAGAAGTGGAGTCCAAGTAGAATTAACTAGGATGGGGAAGTAGAGTCTAAGTGGGATCTAAGTGTTAATTTGATTAGGAAAATAGGTTTATTTTCCTAATTAAGTAACTAATTTAATTAGCTACAAAGTGTGCAAGATAATTAATTAACCATTTATTTAATAAATTTTAATTAACTTAGCTAAAGTGGTGCTAGGAACTAATTTAATTAATCCCAAGGGTGAATGTACATGAATTAATTAATTAAATTAATCAATCATGAGGGGATGAATAACATGATGTGAATTGGGATAAATTGGAAATAAGTATGTGATTTTGGGGTGTCTACATTTTCCCTTATTTAAAGTGTTATTACAAAGTAATAACATTTTAAAGATATTAGACATATGCAAATCAATGAAGAGAAGACATGAAAATTAAGGTAGATGTTTAGATTTTCCCCAGTGAAACATTTAGATGCCCCATTGGGTATGATGGTAAGGGAATTCCCCCTCAAGTGGATGTGTGACGTAGCAAGGCGATGGACAACCGCTTGATAGGAAAAAGTCAAGTATTTGAACAAGGATGGGAGGAATTGTGCTCGTAACATGAGCATCATTTAGAGAGTAAAATTTAGAGAAACCTTATTTTGTCATTGCATAATAGAGTTGTCACCATGATTATGAAAGAATTGTGACATGTAAATGAGATGCATGTAAACAAACACTCACACAAAAGAAAAGATAAAAAGGAAAACAAACCCAATATATGCCACAAAAGTATGCACCATGGCTATGAAAAAAGCCAAGATGATAATATAATACATGTAATTGGTCCAAAAATTAAACATCAAATTAGTACAACACAACTTTGAAAAATAAGACAATTAACTATGCCCCTAATGCATGCCACAATGATGATTAAGTAGATGTAAATGCCCCCAAGCACTAAACTTATGAAATGCATGGGAATAGGATCAGACTAAAGAGCGAAGTGATGCTTAGATACTCCAAAAGATACTCTTGTTGGATCCATTTTGCAAATTGACTTGAGAGAAATTTCCCCAGAAAATTTATACAAAAGGAAAAACAATTGTGTTAACTTTACCTAAGCGAGAGTTAGTAACCATGCAAAGGGAAGAACATGGAGTGATAGTTGTAAGATTGAATGATCACTAGGGTAGTAGATAAAAGTATGAATTTATCAAGATTTCTGAAATATTAATTTCATGGGTTTTCCAATCATAGGATTTCTATGTTAAGTGAATGTTTGTTCGGATTTTTATAATTTTTGTTATTTTTTTGAATTTTTGGAATATATGATTTTTTATGGTTTTACAAAGTCTTAGAATTTTTTAAAAATAAAACTACAAATAAATGTAAAAAAATATGAATACACAACAAAAAAGAAAACACACCATGGCTTATTTTATAAGCCAAGAGGAAAAAATGACACTTGCAAGTGACACAAAGACATGAAACAAACATTTTAAACAAACCCAATATGAATAGGAATGAACAACACCAAAGTTATTTATTACATAAGATGCAGATAATTTTCCTGTAATTGGTCTATAATAACAAAGTATAATAAAATAAAAAATTAACAAAAGTAAAAACATCATCACAATGTTGAAAAACCGCAACAGTACAACACAATTTGCAATAATGACGTCTAATGACACTCTGATGTGTTCCACATTAAATAATTAGACAAATATGAATGCCTCTGAGTGATAGCTTAGAAGTGAGAGGATTGGATTGGGCCAAAGAGCGGAGTGATGCTTAGATACTCCAAAAAATACTCTTATTAGATCCCATTGAAGTTTGATTTGTATTGGATTAAAATTTGAAATCCAAATGTGCCCCATAAAAGTTATATAGTGAAAGAGTAAACAATTGATTGCCTCAAGTATAGATATACACCATGGGAAAGAAAAATGATTAGTGAAATATGATCTAGAACAATCATGAGGAGCACCATAAAATGGAAAATTTGCTGAATTGTCTTATTCAATGCTTTGAAATTTGTCAAACATTGTTTGAATGTTTTGCTTGTTGCCAATTTTATACTATTTTTGGTTTTTGAAACATATATAAATGTTTTTGAGGTTTTTTTGAAACATATTTGAATATTTTTGAGATTTTGAATATATTTGAATGTTTTTGAATTTTTTGAAACATATTTGTATGTTTTTGAGTTTTGAACGTATTTAAATGTTTGTGAGATTTTGAATATATTTGAATGTTTTTGACTCAAGAAATGGGTGCACAACTTGAATGCATGTTCAAACAATTAGAAGCATTCCATTCCATTGGCATAAATGTAGATGATGTTTTTATTAGATAAGGTAAAAATAGGGATTGGCTCCCAGGGGCCTTACAAAAGGAGGAACAAAAACCAACGAGCAAGAAAGAAACAGAAAAGTCCACAAAAGGAGTTAAACATGCTTAAATCTTACAATGAAGATCAAGACTTTAACCAAAGAGAGTAAAACAAAGAAAAGAAAACTGACCCTAAACCATCAAAACTACAGAAGTTCGCCAAAATTATGCCAACAGTCCAAAAAACCCAGCTAATTTTAGGAGAAACTTCACTACTACCAACATGACTGCCTTTGATCTCAACACTCTTAGCACCCTTGACATTCATGTCTTCCTCCAACTCATCCTCAGAACTACTGATGTAAAAATTGAAATTCCTCCTTTTAGTGCCTTCCTCCATCCCTTCCAACCTATCACTCAACTTTTTGACCTGATACTCCAACTCCAGAACCTTCTGTTTGGACTTCACCTGGGAAGAGACAATTTTCTTAGAAACATTAATGACATCCAACATGGTTTCCCTTTGACCAACATTGGTTTCCTCCATCACCTGAAGCACCCCTTCTAAATACTAAATCTTACTACTCTAATTGTCTAAACCCTTAAAATTACCATCCCAACCCCTCTTTCTCGAGGTGCTCACTTCACCATGACCTTCCTCACTCTTCTCTTTTTCAGAATCCTCCCCACATTTTTACATTTCCCAACCTTCATCTTAGTAAGGCATTTCGTAAGAGTGAGATCATCCTTTCCACATTATCCTTCAGAGAAGAATTCAAAATAGGTTTCCCATTTTCAAACAACAGAAGGATGATCCCTTCATGTAAAGGCATCTCTTCCTTCTCCTACTGAAATGCTGTCAAAGACATAAACAAAAATAAAGGAATTATCACCATGAGCTTATGGCAAAACATATTCAGAAGGGTCATATGATGAGTATAGTTTTTTTGGTATTTACCTTCTATAGTGATATACTTCATTTATGACTCCACATAACTATGAATATGCAAGGGCTCATCACCGAGAGCGAAGAAGGATGTGAAAAATGGGTGAACATTGATATGAAAATAAAGATGATGGATGCTAAGACACAAGGTGTAATAATGATCCATGTAAGAAAAATGTGACTCATCCTCAGTCAAGAGTATCTAACTGATTCCAAGATGATTTCACTTTAAAGGTTTTGACTAAAATTAGATCCGTAGATGGCCTACTAGATTGAAAAGATCTAATTGAAGGAATTGTTATCTCTATTTAACATAAAAACTTCTTGGGATGTTTTTGATTAAGCACTTTTGATTCTAAAGGATTTATTTTGTTTGATTTTTAAAAAAATGATCCCTTACATGTTTCCCCATGCCTTCAAAAAGAAAGGAAAGGGCTCAACACCGAAGACAAAATATAGGTGAGTAAGGACATCTTCCTCCATTCCCAGTCTCATACTACTAGTAAAAAGTATGGGCTTATCACCAAAAACCTGAAGGACGAAAGGTGTAATGTTTTTTTTGTATTTTATATTGATTTGTGCCTTGTATGTCGATAGTTTGCTTATTGGGAAGGAACATTCTGCCCCCAAGTATCAACCTCATGTGAATAGTAGGACACAAGGGTTCAACACCGTAGATTGAGATGGATGATCAAAAGGTCTAGGTAAAGAAGTTAATGCTTTATGTAAAAGATAGATCTTATTTGAAAGGAGTTATCATTAGTAAACTTCTAGACAAAACCATAGGTTAAAAGATCTAAAATGGTATAAACCATAATAGGGACGAGACACACAATTCCCAATAATAAAAAGGTAAACCTATGTCATGATAGGTGAAGAATGTAAAGATATGATTAAGATATCTACCAATAGATGGAATGCTTAAAACTATTTGTACTTACTTTCCAATTTTGATTTTTAAACATTGTTTTAAAGAGTGGTTTGGTATGGAGTTTTATTCTCTTTTTACACTGTTTAATATTTATGAACTTTGGTAAATGAGGATTTGAAATGGAATCATCAAGAAAGAGGTCCATGTTCATTAACTTTGAATGGTTCTGATTTACAAGACTTGGGCAGATGAGATCCAAGTCCACAAGGTGAATCAAAAGATTTAAGGAGTTTTGATTTATGAGACTTGGGAGGAAAAGGTCCAAGTCAAAGGAGAGAATTGAAAGATTCGATAGGTCCTAAAGTATGAGACTTGGGTGGATGGGACCCAAGTCAAAGGAGAGAATCAAAATATTTAATAGGTCTTAAAGTACGAGACTTGGGCGAGACAAGATCCAAGCTAACATATATATGATTGGATAAGTCTTTAATGAGATCAAAAGACCTATGTGATGTTAGAGGAGGATTTTTGAGGAAGAGAATATGTTGAAATTCATATTCACACGTGAGTGGAAGAATGTGAGGAAATAAGGATTGATATCTAGATGTATATGCAAGGTTTCTTGTAGTCCGTAGAGAACAAATATTCAATGTTTCTCCTTTGAGGTTGTGGAGTAATTGATTTGATGAAATATTGGAAATTTAATTTGAAACGGTTGTATAAGGATATTCCTAGGTATACGCACCATGTAGAGTGTATGCATGTAGATATCTTGACATGTATGAATCATCATTGATGAGGTGTCTATAAGATTGATCGTTTGATGTAGAATGGACATAGAAGCTTGTGTTGTTTTAAGTGTCCAATCTTGTGGTTGATGGGCTTCTACAAAAAGACTAGAGATGTTAGGAATAGGATCCAAAATTGAAATATTAGAATCAAAATCAATGGTTCTTGATGATGGACCATATTTTATAGATTTTTCATGTATATATAAAGGTTGAAAGGGAGCCTTGAAGCAAGGTCAAGCTCTTATTTGATTTTGGAAGGTTTTTGTCTAAAATAGGTTCAATGTCTATTTGAACTAACAAAACAAAATATGGAGAAGAAATTGATTGGTTCTAAGTTATATATACTTTAAATTTATCATCTTGATCTCATTGAGTTTCATTATGTACATGAGTTTGAATGATGTTGAACTCTTTATTTGAAGTTGTGGTAGTTGACATGTCTTCAGTTGCGATAGATTCATTATCAAGATCTAGAGAGATGACTCTGTTGTCAATTAAGTCTTGGACATAATGACAAACAGTGTACAATAATTAATATAATGGCCTTTTATGCGATGGTATTCACAATATTTAGATTCATTATACCACATAGGTTTGGGTTCCTCGTTATAAAAGGGTCTTGTAGGTGGATATGCAATCATGTTAGCCTTTGTTAATTGTTAAAAGGTACTAGATAGAATTTCTCTGAGGGGTGTAACTTACCTTAAACTATGTATAGAGTAGTGCCTATAATAAAGGATATGATGGATTTATAATCAGCATTATTCGAGGATTCACCATGTTTGGGAGCTTTTCCCTTTATACCATGGTTAGGAAATGGATTAGAAAACACCTTTAGATTATCATTGGGTGTTTTGTTAGGTGTTAGGTCTTTGATCACTATGGCTCCATTTGAAATGAGGTATTGGATATAATTGTGAAGTTTCTTATATTTTTTGTTTGATGACCATCAACGCAATGAATATCGTAATAGGTATTAGTTCTATACCAATCGCTTAGGTTCCCCTTCAAGTAAGGGTTGTGTGATAAGGTAAGTAACCATATTTACACTTTCTAGTTGTTGTAAGATGCTTGAAATATACTCTCGTAATGTTTTATATTTTCGTCATTTGTAATCATGAGGGGGGGTTTTTATCTTCTAAGGATACCGATGATTGGCTTAGACTTAGTATATGTAGATTGTTTTTTCTGTATGTTGTGCACATTATGATTATCAGTGATACCATCATTGACAACATTATCTTGTTGTAGTTTTCATACCTAGATTTATCGTGTGAAGAGACATAGTTGTTGTTATTATTGTTATTGTACCCATTTTCTTTAGAATGAGGCTTGATCAAGCCTTTAACAATGAGGGATTTTTTAATTTGAGTTCCCTTTTCGGAATCTTCCTCAAACTTGTTGAGGTAGTGAATTTTCATGTGAAAGGATAACTAACTATTAAGGTATGGGATGAAAATTCTAACCATTTATTTTTTAGGGATTGAACATGGGAACCGACTTGCGATTCCTCTCCATCGTTGTAAAAATTGTGCAAAGCTCTCATTTGGTCATTGTTTTACATTACACAAGTTCATCATTGTGATTTTAGAGTCAAGGTTGAAAGAGAAATGTTTGAAAAAATCTCTAAGAGGTCCATGAAGGTGGTGATAGATCCCTAAGAACCAGTCAAAGCTTTTCCTTCTAGACTTCTAGAACAATGCACAAGAGAAAGATATCGCTATATGCTACTTCTTGGCATGCTATGAAAAATTCCTTGATATGCTGTCTTGGATTAGTTTTTACCTTATATTTATCAAATTTGGGCATCTTGAAAGAGCATGAGAAGGGTATACATAAGATGTCCATATCAAAAGGGTAAGGACATGATTCATCAATATTAAATTATTTGTGTTGTTTTTGCATACCTAAAATTATGTCTTTCATAATTTTCCATTCTCAAGAAAATGGTGAATTATTTTGTGGGATAAAGGAAGTATTATCATTCTTTAGATTATTTTTCTCCTTTTTGGGGTAGTATAGGTTTTAGATGTATCATCGTTGTTATTCTTTGATTCTTTTTCAATTGTGTCACTAGTGACTTTGGAAGATATCATATTGAGTTATTTTGTCATCTCAGTAAGTTGTTCTAATAACTCGTTGTGTGATGTCTTGTGTGAATCCACCATTGTAATGAAAAATGGGGGAGAGTGAAGAAAGGTGTGATAGAAAACTCAACCCTTAGCAAAGTGAATGCTAAGATGGAAGAGGGGAAAATATTAGAATGATCGACCTTAGCAAAATGAGTGCTAAGAGGGAGGAGGATATGCTGAGTAGAGAAAATGGCTAAGTACTATCCATATGCGGAGACTAGAGACCACACGTGAGAAGTGCATGAAGGGGCATGTAACATGCGAAGGGGTCGGTGTGGGAAGGTCCGTACATGAGTATAAAGGGTTCCAGGGCTTAGCCAATTTTATAGAATGCGACTAAAAATAGAAAAGAAGAAGGTGGAGTGATGCTCAAGTAATATCTAGAAATAGAAAAAAGAAAGATAACTTGGCATACATGCAAAGGGGCTATAATTAGGGAAAGCACATGTAAACAAGGATAAAGATGACACATGAAAGTAGGCTAATAATATGATTAAAGTAGTATAAAAACATGTAAGGGTTGATCTAATTATAGCTTAATCTATTATCAAGAAGAGTTGTAAAAGCATGTGGGCTATATTTAGAGTGCACCTATTATTAGGAAAGGTGCATGTGGTGAAGGAAACTCCCACCATGTATGTATAGAAGTGATGTGACCTTGTATTAGGGAGTTCAAAGTTATAAGTTTGGAGTAGTGTTAAGTAACCTTTTCATGTATGTAGCTCTTGGATTCGGGTTTTGTATGAGTACATGGTCTAGTGCCTTATTGTAAGTAATATATGATGTAATTAACACTTGTATCATGTAATCAATTGTATTTTTCCACTGGTAATTGTATTTACATTGTAAGGATTGCTAGATCTGAATATGGATTGATGGGAATTCAAATACTTTTAGTAATTCAGTATCCCGAATGATTTCCTTATTATATGTGTTTCCATTACTTTATGATGCATTGTATTTCCTTTCATGAATGATTATGAATACACATGTCTAACATCTTGATAAGTAAACAAAGGAGGGACCCGGTGCCTACATGTGCTTCGGGTGAGCTTCCTAATTTTTTGGATGAAGTGCCCACGTACTAGCTAGGTGTTGGTAAACAAGAAGACTACATTTTAGTTTCGTTGTTGGGAGCTCTTTTCTTTTTGATCTCGGTATGTTGCATGCACATGGTGTTCTAATTTTCTTGGAGAATATTGATATCTAGATACATGATGGCAAAGATGCATTTGCTATGAGATATAACACTGGACTGAATTTATTATACGAAATTGGTTGGAAGACAATATCTATGATAGTTTGTATGAAACATTCTTCAAATAATTCCCAGTATAATTTTATGAGTGGTTCATATCCAATGCATAAAATAGAGGTGTTTAGATAGGAGAAAAGAAAATTTGGAGACAGGAAGATTACCAAACACTCTCTGATTTGGATGTGCCTTAGAAAAGAGCTCTAGACTATTAAAGGTAAGTGTTATATATAGTTATACCTTAGAGTACATGATTTCTACTTACTTTCTCCCGATGAAGAAGAGTTCTAATTTTTACACAATTCAAGAGGATCATATTTTCATGTGACACCTTTAGCTATCAAGATCTTGATGATCAAACTTGTAATGGAGAATTTAACGATGGTAGGATAAAACCACACCACGCGCAGGGGGTAGGAGACAGGTTTATGAAGGATGGTGGAGGCCCAAGAAGAGGAAAGAGAGAGGGAGGAGAGATAGCTCATGTATAATTATGTGTGATAGAGGGTAGTTGAGGAGGCTCTAAGATCAAGAAGAATTATGACTGATGGAAATGATGAGAACCCTGCAGAAGGAAAGGGACCACAAGATCATGTCCTCTCTACATTGGGAAAGCGCAGTAGTAGGATATCCCCTTCAATATCTAGTGAGAGTGAGTTTGAGGAGAGAATGAGAACCGTTGGCACACATGTGACCCCTCTTAGACCCCTATCCCTCGTGTAATGTGCTTAGAACCCGAAGTTGTTGTAGAAGATCATCATAGTGAAGATGAGTAGGAAGGTAATCAGGTATCACCATGTTGGGTAGGAGATAAAAGTAGGCATATATTGGTAATGACTCGGGAGGTGTGACATATTAAGGATGCACATATGGCTATGAAACAGGTCCCGTGTTTGGATAGAGCTTATTTGGAACTAATTTGGTAGGCACATCATCAGGATAGAGCAGTAGCACGTTACCAATTGGGAGTATTACTCTTGCTAGTGTCATATGATAGACTATTAGCATGTAATTTAGCAAAACCACAGGGACGTAAGGTAGTTATTCAATAGGGCCCCAGTTACAGGTGAGAGGCTCAGAGGTTCGTAACAACTACCTCATGGAGGTAGTCCTAATGGAGGATGAAGTTCGGGGTTTTCCCCCACTCTAGGATAAGGATGACAAAAATAGCCATTACAACAACCTCACCAACCACAACAACATAAACCTCAAATATTCTTTGAGATGTCTCTTCACTTGTTAGAGTATAGAGGTGTGGAAGATGCAACTAAACATGTGCATAAGTGTGAGTTATTATGGAGAGCTAAGGGAATAATGGCTTCCAACTAGAAGGTAAGTTAGTTTACAACCACATTTCAAGGGCGCATGCATACTTGGTACAAGAAATATGATCAAAACTAGACTATAATTGATTATGATGCATTTCACACTACCTTTTTAGCTTAATTTCATATCACCGAGTTTGATAAAAAATTATTATCTCACATAAGGATATAAAACAAGGCTTGTTTAAGAGTGTTTGAGAATATGATGCACGTTTTAAGACTTTATTATCTAAACTCTCCTATGATATTCATCAAATACAACATGTGTAGTGGTTTGTTGGAGGCTTGTTAACACCATTCCAGAGGGTGCATTACACAAGACATTTATTGATCCATACGAGGCCTTGGAAAAAATCCTATGTGCTGAAGAAATTAGGAGTGTTGATATGGGGATAAGTCCATTTCTTGAAGCTCAGATTTTGGAAATGGCCTATTTATTAGAGTTGTCTGCCAATTCAGTGCATGAGATGTGTAATAGAGTTTGGAGTACGATTGCGAGGTTAAAGGACATACTAATGATAGTTTCCTACTAAGGAGTGTGTTTATGTTGTTGAAATCTTGTGAGATCTTCCATAAGAATCACAATTTTTTTAATTGTCCACTTTTATAGTGTGCAACGTAGAAGAATATCTCCATGTATTGCAATTTTTTTGATGTGCATACCCATGACACAACCAAATTCCATTTGATTGATCATATCCATGAGGCATGTGAAATAGGGCTGCACCAGATCACTATGACAAGCATCTCATAGGCACAAGAAGGAAAAACTAGTGAGATGCACAATAATGGAAGTGGAGGCTTTTGAGGTGGATTCGAAGTAGAGGCCATGGCAGCCGTGGAAGGTTTGGGTGAGGGAGATGATTTATGTGTGGATCACCTTACCCTTATTAACACGAGTGTCCAAAGAATCAAGTATGTGTGTACTATAAAAAGGCACACAAGGTTTAGGATTATCCAGATCTATATGCCCATATGTGTAAGAAAAATAAGAAGGATAAATGCGCGGCTATGATTAAGGTGGAGCACGTGAAGTATGAGCAAAGGGTTCATAAGAAGATGGTTGAGCCTGAAATTCATCCTATATTTGTGGCTACACATGCAAAAGTAATGTGTGTGTGTGTGTGAGAAAGGAAGGAAATAACTCTTATTAGATGTGAATAGGTGGTACACATAAGCTATCTAGATGTGGCTCAATAGAAGGAAGTGTATCAAGAAACTATGGGTGTTGTTAGAGAATTAAAAGGAAAGATTCAACACCTGAAAGAGAAAGCATGCGATAGGGAACATGTGAGGGGTAAGTAACTCCCTAAAAAGGATATTGATGACCTTAGGGAAGTGTGCATGATGTTAAGGAAAGAAAAAATCATCCCTTTTTGGGATAATGGTTGTGCAAGAAGGTATCATGCACAAAAATTGAAAGAGAGTGCATGATCCTTCATGCCAATTCACCACCACAGGACCATGAATATGACAATCAGATCACACTTTATGTAGTGATAAATGGTTTGTTTGTGAGTTAAATTCTGATCGATACATGCACATAAGTTAATGTTCTTACTTTGGATGTTTGGAACCATATGGGATGGCCGTCATTACAACCATCTTCAAATGTGATGTATATGGCTAATAAAACAAGGTCCATGCCCATTGGGGTATTAAAGGATGCTTCAATCACTATTTAGGGAGCCAAATTTATAGGTGATTTTGAAGTATTATATCTTACTAAAGAGTATAACTTTCCAATGCTACTTGAAAAACCTTGGTGTTATGCAAATAATGCTAACTTGCGCTTCAAAAATACAATCATTTTTGAGAACAAAGATGAGTGCATTTTGATTCCTCTACATGATAAAAAGATTAGGCCATATACAAATCCTATCAATGAGAAAGATGTTAATAGAACATATTCACATACAAAGATGCAAACTTGAGAACATGGAGCCAAAAAGGAAGGTATACTTTATTAGGAAGATGTGTAGTCAATTAGTGATACTATGTTGAGATCGAGAAAATGACTAAGTCTTAAAGCAGAGGATGAGAGTGCATGGAAGGGGCTTTGGAGAAAAACACATGAGTGAACATGCATGAGGAAAGATAGGTTTGTGCATAGAAGTAAGAAAGGGTTTAAGGGTTTAAGGACTTAGCTGCATTTCGGTTAAAGAAGGGTATCACATGAAAAACACATGAAGTCATGGGGTAGGTGTAATGATGACAAGGTTGTTACATGGAGACTTGAAGCTCAAGAAAAGAATATTCTAGGGAATCATTATGGTTATGAGCTATAAAGTGGAGGTTGTTATGGCTAGCTAGAATTTGCATGGCTTGGAAACTTGAGTATACCAGATATGATGACATTTGACATGCGGGCCTACTTATGGAATGATGATTAGGCGAAATCTTATCCTATTTAAGGAGGCATTTGGATCTAGGAAAATAAGAGAGTGTGGGTGCATATGGGGTGTGGATATGGGTGGTGAAGAATATGTAATGGTTCTAGGGGGTAATATAGGGTTTTTAGATTAGATCCATGGGGAGGGTAGGATGCTATTATCTTGATATATTCGGTCTGCTATGACCCTCTTTGATATAATTTGGCTATTGTAAATAGTTGTGAATCAATGAATATGATGGATTGTTATGAATATCTATGTTTATGGGTTCAAACCCTAGTGCTCTTCATTTTTCTCATGGTTCAGATCTGATCTCTTTGTGATGTTGTAGTGTTTACTTTTGCATTATGATGCATCTGTGTTTAAGATCTAGTGTCTTTACTTCTATGCTAGAATGAATGCATGTATTCATGCATTTACACATATTTCCTCCATTAATGGTAAAAATTTTTACAAGGCTCACATAAAAGAGAGGATCGGTGCTGTGCACGCCTCGGGTGACCGCAAAACTAATATTGAGTGATAGGCCAACACGCTAGGTATTTAAGGGGAGTAGGGAAATATGACTACATTTTGGCTCCATTGCCGGGACCTCTTTTTAAGCTATTGTGAGAATGGTCCGTGATGATAGAACTCTTGACCTTGGACAACATCAAGACTTGGCTTAAAATCACAGAGGAGCAATTTTTGTAGAGATTCAATATTGGATCTGAGTTTGATGCACATAAATGGGTAGAGGAGCACCTATATCATGAACTCTATGAAACATTATTTTTGCAAGAGAGTTGTATGAATGGTTTTCAACATATGCATCAAGGAAGAGTTGGTATTATAGACCTCATGTTTGGACCCAAGAAGAGTATCAAAGGCTGCATGATGCTGATCTAACTTGGAATCATGTCATTGATAAGTGGTGGAGTGGAGTGTTGACTAGTTATACCTTAGAATACATGATTTCTACGTATTATTTCTTGGAGACTTTTGATTTTGAGTTCTTGAGGGAGCCAAGAGGATCATTCTTGCATGCTATACTATTAGCCATTAAGATCCTGATCATCACTATGAGTATGGAGGAATTTCCTATGGCTAGATAACTTCCCACTAGGCACAGGGGCATGGAAGCTGGTGTGGTAAGAGATGGCGAGAACTTGCAAAGTGGAAATGGAGAGAGAGGAGAGGCAGCTCAAGTATAATGAAGCATGAGAAAGGGAGTTGGTGAGACAACAAAAAGTTATAGGAGTGATGGACTTATGGAGGTAGATGTTGTGGGAAGGATTTGAGGTTCATGCGGAGAATGTAGGATCTCGAGTAGTTTGTGCTACCCCATCTTGGAAAGCATGTGAGATAAACCCCTCACTTCTGGTGAGAGCTCGTTGTATGGAGAAAGGAGGAGAGCCGTAGGTGCACATCTTATCCCCACGGTGACCAAACCATGGTGCTTAGTTTTCCAATTCCTAAGATAAGTGTTATTAACCCGATTGGTGTTGGTATTGGTAGTTGAGTAGTACTTGGTAGATATAATTTTTCATTTAGTTCATCTATGGCAGCACAGACATTTCATGTGTTTAGAGGCATCCTATCTGACACATAATTTGGGAAAAGTGTGGGTACACAGAGTTTGGGTATCACATCTGGAAGTGGTTCAACACCACAGATTGTCGGCGTGTAATTTAGCGTGATGGTGGGTGAACAGAGTGCAACTACATCAAGCCCCTTACCTATGATGAGAGGAGGATCTAGTGGATCGGGAGGAATAAGAGGTTGTGGATTTGGTGGTGGAAGCAACATAAGAGGGAATTAAGGTCTTAGATCTAGTTGGCAGGGACACAACACCATCAACATGTGTTTGATGATGTCTCTTTACTTTCCTAATTACAAGGGTGTTGAGGATGCTGTAAAACATGTACACAAATGAGAATTACTATGGCGCACTAAGGGAATCATTACCCCAAAGAAAAAGAAAGCTATTTTGCAACTACGTTGTAGGGGAACGTGCATATAGCTGGTACCGTGCAGAAGTATGACCCACATCAAATGGAAATGGATTACACTACCCCGTATGATGCGTTTTTGGCATAATTTCATATTCATGAGTTTGAGAAAAAGAGCATCAACATGATCAAGGAAATTCAATAAGGTATGGCAGAAAGTGTGTAGGAGTATGATGCACAATTTAAGACTCTTCTGTTAAAGTTGTCTTATGATATCCATCCCTCAAAACATGCTCAGTGGTTCATTGGAGTATTGATAATGCCTTTCAGATGAGCACTTTCCCAAAAGAATTTCATGGACCTACGTGAGGCCTTGGAGGCTTCTCTGCATCTTGAGGTCAGTCAAGTCGAAGCATTGATACTAGGGTAAGTCCCTTTCTGAAAGCACAATTCACTTGCCATGGAAAAGTAGCTAGAAAAACTATCTGCGAACTCAGCTCATGAGACTCACAGTGGACTATGGTGCACAAATTGTGAGGTAGAAGGACACACAAAGGAAAGTTTCCCATGAAGGTTGGTATGCACCATATCATTGGAGTGTGAAATCTATCACAAAGATCATGATCTAAATATATGTTTGTTATTAAAGCACATGCTCCACAAGAATGTGTCTTCTTATTGTAAGATTTTCTCATCTACGACTCACAATACAAAGGATTGCTGATTGATAGACCAAATCCATGATGCCATTGATATTGGTGTGTGCTAGACCAAAATTGGAAGAAGTTATAAGAATTAAGGTCATCAGTATAAAGGGAGTAGAGATGGAGGTGGTCGGGGAAGAGGTTTTTACGAGAGGATTCAGAGGCCATGGTGTTCAATGAGGTAGGAGTGAATTTCCTGTGGAACTTGTTACAATTGTGGATCTACTGAACACTACAAGCACGAGTGTTTGGATTTTCTATAATGCTCATGGTGTAGAAAGAAACATAAGTATGAGGAGTTCCCTGAGTTGTATGAGCACATGAGCTAGAACCAGAGGAAGGAAAAAGGCATGGGGATGGTGAGTGTGAAGTGAGTTGATCCATAGTGGATGCCTAGGGTAGCACATAACCTTGAATTAGAACTTGTCTTAGTAACTACGCCAAAGCCACACGCTCTAGGAAGTACCAAAGAAAAGGCCTCTCATTACAAGAGAAGAGGTATTACATGGGAAATATCCTGATCTAACTCATTAGAAAGAGGTTTACCAAGAGACCATGGAGGTGATTAGAAACTTGCAAGGGGAGATTCAGTGTTTGAAAGAGAAGTCATGGAAGTTGGAACAAGCAAAGAATGCTGAGGTCCCTCAGAAGGACATAGATGAGGTCAGAGAAGTGTGTAGGATGTTGTACTAGGAGAATATTATCCCTCTATTAGGAGAATGGCTAAGAGAAAAATTACCATACGCTGGAGGCAAGCGTGAGAGGTAGGTCTTGCATGCTAATCTGCCCCCTCACAGTATTGATTATGACAAAGAAATCACATTGAATGTAGTTGTGGATGGATGGCTCTTGAGAAACATTCTGATTGACACAGTGCTGAGGTTAATTTTCTCACTTTAGATGCATGGAATCATATGGGAGGCCCCCATTACAACCATATTCAAATGTGTATATGGTGAATAGGACAAAGGCTATTCCCATCGGAGTGTTGAAGGATGCATCCATAACCATCCAAGGAAAAGTTTATTGGATATTTTAAAGTCTTAGCCCTTACCGAGGAAGTAGAATTACGTGGATGCCCTGGTGTTATAAGAATAATGCTGAATTGTGCTTTAACAAAGGGTACATAATTTTTTAGAATAAAGAGGAGCATGTCATCATTCCACTAACAAATGGGAAGTATGTGCCCTATGTAGAACCTTTGGGAGAAGAGGACCTGGATAGAATCTATGTACGCACCATTAGAGACCCCAAGGTTATCCATCCATTAGGAGAATGAGTCATTCAATCCAAAGATGCTCAATCCATGAGTGATAAAACTAGCATTACATGTGACAATTGGGCACATGGGACCTATGAGTTATTCAGAAGATAATTGAAGGGCTCTGTGACTCGTGTCACAAGGGCCCACTTGATTAAGCACACAGGAGGAAGACAGTTACCTAGTTACACTAGAGAGGGTAACCCTGATGTATTTTTACGTGTGATGGAGGTAAATGGACATGTCAAATAGAAAGGAGGAATATGCTTACTTATACCTTGTGTGGAACAAAAATGTGTTGGTGGGTGACCCATCGAGACAATCTTCTAGAGTGACATGAAGTGAGAATCACGTTCTCTATTAGGTTCCTTCGAGTAATGCACCCTCTGTAATACATGACTATTATGGGAAGGAGTATGCCTCATTCCACATCTAGGAATGTGAGAGAGCTTGATTGGTAGGCCTGTATGCCTTACCTCCCTCCCTACGGGTGCTTAAGTTCTATTCCACCTTGTATGGCTGTGTGCGTGCATGGTACATTATTTCAAAGTTGCATCATTAGATGGGTAATTGGCAAGAGTTAACGATGGATATTATCTAGACTTTTGAGTATCAATCTCCTAAGCCATCGATGAATGAGGTGTTGTAGGTAGTCAAATGCCTTACCTTGGGAGATAGTGCCATGGTGAGGACCTGAATCCTGGATTTGTTAGGGAAACCTGAATTGGGCATGTGATTCGTAGAAGAAGAACCGAAGAAGGAGAGAAAATGAGATATAGTTTAAGCGCACATTCTGGAGAAGGAAAAAGGAAAGTTAGTCTACCTGATAGACGATGAGGAGGTAGAAAACTTGGATGTTAACCATATAGAAGGTACATGAAAAGTATTGGAAAAAGTAGATGAGAAAGTGTGTGCCTACCATGAGCCCTTGAAAATAAAGAAAGTTAACATTGGTACAAAAGTAGAGCCGAAAGAAGTTGTCATTGGAGATTACTAGACAAACCAAGAGGTTTCAAAAATAGTTGAGCTACTTTGCGTGACTTCCAAGATTTGTTCCCATGCAGTACCATGAATTGAAGGGAGTTCATCACTCATTAGGGAAATGCAGATTAAGTTAAAAGAAGGTGCGTGCCCCATTAGAAAGAGGCCCTACAGGATGAACCCGAATTTGCATGTAAAGGTTAAGGAGGAAATTGATAAGATGATATAATCTGGAATCATTGAGGAAATTAAGGAATTTGAATGGATGAGCCAAATGGTGATTAGTATAAAGAAGGATGGGAGGATAAGGATATGTGTAGACTAGAGATTTGAATGCTGCATGCGTCATAGATCCTTTCCCAACCCCATTTACTGAAGAGATATTCGAAGGTGTAGTAGGGCGAGAAATATTTTCTTTTACAAATGAATTCTCAGGTTATCACCAGGTAAGTATTGTGAAAGAAGACGAGGAAAAGACTACATTCACCACTAAATGGGGAATTTTTGCTTATATTGTTATACCCTTTAGGCTTAAGAATGCACTCTGCTGTATTTTCACGCATCGTGGTGTAAGATTTTGAAGAATTCATCCAAATTTTTTTACAAGTCTACCTGGATGACTTGACAATGTATGGATTAGTAAGGGACCATTGTGACAATTTCAGATTGATGTTTAAGAGGTGCAGGAAGTTAAGTATCTCTCTAAAAATTAAGAAATGTGTCTTTGTTACTCCATTTGGCACATTACTAGGTCACATTATATGTAAGGAAGGCTTATTGGTAGACCCTGCCAAATTTTTTGTTATTTTAGGATTGGAGGAGCCTACTCAAAGCGCGGTGCATGGATTCTTAGAACATACAAGATATTATAGGAAATTTATCAAAGGCTATGCCAAAATTTCTACACCGTTAGAAGAATTTTAGAAACATAAGAGTAAGTTTCATTGGGGAGAGGCGCAACAGGTGGATTTTGATACATTGAAGGAGAAACTTAATACTGTGCCCATTTTGCACTTTCCCTCTTAGGATAAGCCCTTTCATGTGCATGTGGATGTGTCAGGTATGGAAATAGGAGAAATGTTGGCACAACCTAGAGAGGGGATTGTTGATCACCCTTTGTGTTTTGCAAGTAGAAAATTAACTCCAACTGAGTAGAATTACACAATGACGGAGTGCAAAGCGTTGTTCATGATTTATGCACTGCATAAATTTAGGAAATACTTGTTGGCTACTCTGTTTATCTTTGACATGGATCATATGGTGCTCAAGTACATGGTGAACAAAAATTTCTTACAAGGGCACATATGCCGGTGGATCTTTCTATTTCAGGAGTTCAAATTTTCGGTCGTTGTAAAACCAGGAAAAAGCATTTCAGACCTACCCATCTATCATAGATTAACTTAGACAAAGACGCACAAAGTCAGTAACATTCACATTTTAAGACTTTAGAAACAAGGGAATTTGTTTTTTTTTTAATGTTCTCTATTCTAAATAATCATATTTTAGAACACACATTCCATTCCAATTGATCTTATAATAGATAACCATATGCAATCAGTAATGACTAGGTGAAACACCGATATCTCATTTCATGACTCGGTATCATACCGAGTCTCTCATGTTAACACATTGAATTGTATACTAGGTATAATTGGTTTTCTTACCCTTTTTTTTGGGTATCAAGTGTTCCATTTAAGAGGCATGTCTTAGTATTTGTTATCAATATTCATCTGAAATCTTACTTCTTAAACTAGGTGACATAGGACAACGCAACCAAAAGAGCTTGTGATACTTTGGCCAAAGATTTCCAACATACTGTTCATATTACTATTCCTAGATGACATACTCGTCAAATGGAATACATCCTTCACCCCACTTCATCTATTATCTAGAATGGTCTTTACTGACTCCTGTCAGTCCACTTGTTCAAGTTTTACCCTAACCAAGGATAATAACATCATTTAGTGTAGAGGACTACTTGTAAGGACTAAGGATACATAGACATACTCGATTGACCTAAGTCAATTGCATGTGTCTAGTTATCCTAAGTCATCGAGATGTCCCTGACACTAAATCATGCTTCTAACCTAACCTAGGGTATAACTAAGGACAAGTCCGAGTTATGTAAGTCTAGGTGATTCAACTCTGAAGGGTGTTGCAACATGTCAATTACAACACAATATCTTTGTGAAGACCTTTATACTACACTGCGCAGTTGGCGTGTGCCAACATTTGTCTGAGTCATCCCATCTAGATGTACATATCCACGAAGGAAGTTAATTACTTAATTATTTTCTATAATTAAGGTCTAATTACAACAACCCTACTGAATCCCTAGTTTCATTAACCCCTAAGGTTTCCAACCATCATTGAGTTGTAATTGCTTTGTAGAAACATCAAGATTGATTTTTTTATCATTAACTTCCTACTTTAGGATTCAGTTTAATAAAATAGAAGCAACAATCAAACAATATGGTTCACTTATTTTACTCAACCATTCTTAGCTTGTTTAAGTTCTGAATTAGATTCCTTTATATTAGAATTCATTGAGATGAAGTCTACTTGTTAAATGTTCATGTTTACCTTTCATTTGTCTTATACCATTAAAGATATTGGTCAAGAGGTAGTTCATCTTCCTCTTTCCTAGACAACATTAGGTTTAACTCAAAAAGATTCTAAAACAATCTAGATTATCATTTAGGAATAGTTTTCTACCTCTTTCTTTATAAGAATTAGGGTTCATTGTAACCCCTTACGTTATTTAAGATATCATAATGAATTTTCACTTCCATTATCACCATTTTAATAAACCATAGTGATTTAGTTAAATGATCAGCCATGAATGCCAACTTGTTAAGTTACATTTTAATAAAGGGATAGTGTATCTAATTCCCTTACCACTTAATTCATTTTAAATAAAGTGAAGGGATTCCATACAAATACGAATATTAGAGAATAAAGATAAGCTTACAATTCCCTTCACATAATGTACAGAGAGAATGGCACATCAAGTACAAATAAACCCACAATCTTTTCCATTCATCTAAGTGGTATACATACTTTACAAGTCCAAACATTCCAAACATTCCAAACATCTTTAATGTTGTACAACATCAATAAGCTCAATTAAGAAATACAACTTTTCCTCTTACAAACACGGTTCAATTATGACTCATATTTCCTCATAAAAGATCCAGTGTTTAGGTAACAAAAAGTAACATCATAAAAAAACTTGTCTTCTTTTATCACTTACGAAGTCAATCTACAAAAAGTGCTATGCACGGAATTCGATTCATTAAACTCGAATGATAATCAATAAGAATTAAAACGATGTGCTTTAGACTTACTTGTTTCATTAACAAAACTCTACTTTTATGAAACAGTTAAAGCATTACAAAAAGATACATCATAAAGAATAACAGTCATGAAAGGAAGAACAAAGTGTTAAACCATATTATCATTAAATAGAGATCATGGTGTAATCAAAACAATGTTCATCCAATGATTTCATAAATAATTATATCAGATAAGTAATATTCCAACCAAATTACTTACCACATTTCTACTATAGATATTTATAGTTCATCTCTTGATTCATTCTATCCAAATCAAAGAAAGATACTAACTCTAATAATTCATAAAAATAGATTTTTTTAAGAAGCAATGATCCACAATACTCAACATTAATTTACTCCATCCTAAAATAGGCTAAGCTCATTCAATCTTTATGACAAAATTTAGGATGAACCATCAACACCTCAAGCAAGAGTTTCTTATTTAAGAAACTAAATCCAAATTTAAGGCCAAATCTAGCCTAAGTTTTAGGATTAGCATCACAGGCTTGATAAAAGATATACATTCAATTTACATGCACTTGGAATTGGTCACACGTAACAATAATTACATCCCTATCAAAGCATTAGTCAAGGAGAAGAAAGTAAGATTTATCCTCCAACTACCCACTCTACAATTCCTTCAATCTAATGTAACCAAACAGGTCATCTCCTTACACAGAGTAAAATAGATGAAAGAATGAACAAAGAGAGAGAGAGAGAGAGAGAGAGAGAGAGAGAGAGAGAGAGAGAGAGAGAGAGAGAGAGAACTTATATCTTCCTTTAGAGTTTGAAGAGAACAAAATTGAATACCTTAACTCAGAATAGAGAGAAGGAATGACACAAATAAAGCTGAGATAAGATCTCATTATTCCTTCCCGAAAGGAGAAGTACAAATTGGGATTAAAATAAGCGATACAGTCGACCAAGAGATTACTCAACTCTAGTAGCCATTGAAAACACACAATAACTATTCGATATAGAATAGAGATTTACGACTACAACATGAAGATCAGAAACCGATGATAATGTTCTCTCAACATATAAACAAAAACTATTACATTAGTACATAAACTACTACTAAAAAGAGTTATTCAAATTATTTTAGTTAAAGAACGATTACTGAGCAACAAACAACTACTGAACATTTTATTTCATCCCAAATGTTAATAACACCAGTCTATACAGTTCTCTAATTTTCCCAAACAAGAGAGAGACAGAGTAACATTATAATAATATATTCTTTCATGACCACAATTTATTTTCAAGTGTCATTGCACATAAAGCTTACCCATCCTTTGATGGTAAAATGAATAAAACGAATACAAGACTTAACAATGCCATAAATTATAGTCAAGCCAACCCAAATCCCCAACTTCACAAAAATCAAAGGAATAGTCTATAGGTAGAAAGGATGAACTCGTCCCAGATTTGACCATAAGGAAAAGGTGACATGACCCCAAATCAGGTGCTCAAAGTTGAGTTCAAAAGAAGAATAACAACCGAAACATTCCAGTCCATTTCATTAAGATAGACAAGACTGAACTAATCCATAGTTCAACATAGATACCACATTCCTACAACATCATCTAAACATCAAACTTGAATGAAAGGAACTAGTAAATCCAACAAGATGAACCAATAAGGTAACTCTTGAAGCATGAAACCTCACCTCAGAAAGGATACATAAAAATTTGATAAGTCTTCCCACAAACATGACAACAAG